>OY720111.1:14760391-15324126 GCA_963082685.1 Cyclophora albipunctata | reverse complement strand
CCTAACCTAACCTAACCTAACCTAACCTAACCTAACCTAACCTAACCTAACCTAACCTAACCTAACCTAACCTAACCTAACCTAACCTAACCTAACCTAACCTAACCTAACCTAACCTAACCTAACCTACCTAACCTAACCTAACCTAACCTAACCTAACCTAACCTAACCTAACCTAACCTAACCTAACCTAACCTAACCTAACCTAACCTAACCTAACCTAACCTAACCTAACCTAACCTAACCTAACCTAACCTAACCTAACCTAACCTAACCTAACCTAACCTAACCTAACCTAACCTAACCTAACCTAACCTAACCTAACCTAACCTAACCTAACCTAACCTAACCTAACCTAACCTAACCTAACTAACCTAACCTAACCTAACCTAACCTAACCTAACCTAACCTAACCTAACCTAACCTAACCTAACCTAACCTAACCTAACCTAACCTAACCTAACCTAACCTAACCTAACCTAACCTAACCTAACCTAACCTAACCTAACCTAACCTAACCTAACCTAACCTAACCTAACCTAACCTAACCTAACCTAACCTAACCTAACCTAACCTAACCTAACCTAACCTAACCTAACCTAACCTAACCTAACCTAACCTAACCTAACCTAACCTAACCTAACCTAACCTAACCTAACCTAACCTAACCTAACCTAACCTAACCTAACCTAACCTAACCTAACCTAACCTAACCTAACCTAACCTAACCTAACCTAACCTAACCTAACCTAACCTAACCTAACCTAACCTAACCTAACCTAACCTAACCTAACCTAACCTAACCTAACCTAACCTAACCTAACCTAACCTAACCTAACCTAACCTAACCTAACCTAACCTAACCTAACCTAACCTAACCTAACCTAACCTAACCTAACCTAACCTAACCTAACCTAACCTAACCTAACCTAACCTAACCTAACCTAACCTAACCTAACCTAACCTAACCTAACCTAACCTAACCTAACCTAACCTAACCTAACCTAACCTAACCTAACCTAACCTAACCTAACCTAACCTAACCTAACCTAACCTAACCTAACCTAACCTAACCTAACCTAACCTAACCTAACCTAACCTAACCTAACCTAACCTAACCTAACCTAACCTAACCTAACCTAACCTAACCTAACCTAACCTAACCTAACCTAACCTAACCTAACCTAACCTAACCTAACCTAACCTAACCTAACCTAACCTAACCTAACCTAACCTAACCTAACCTAACCTAACCTAACCTAACCTAACCTAACCTAACCTAACCTAACCTAACCTAACCTAACCTAACCTAACCTAACCTAACCTAACCTAACCTAACCTAACCTAACCTAACCTAACCTAACCTAACCTAACCTAACCTAACCTAACCTAACCTAACCTAACCTAACCTAACCTAACCTAACCTAACCTAACCTAACCTAACCTAACCTAACCTAACCTAACCTAACCTAACCTAACCTAACCTAACCTAACCTAACCTAACCTAACCTAACCTAACCTAACCTAACCTAACCTAACCTAACCTAACCTAACCTAACCTAACCTAACCTAACCTAACCTAACCTAACCTAACCTAACCTAACCTAACCTAACCTAACCTAACCTAACCTAACCTAACCTAACCTAACCTAACCTAACCTAACCTAACCTAACCTAACCTAACCTAACCTAACCTAACCTAACCTAACCTAACCTAACCTAACCTAACCTAACCTAACCTAACCTAACCTAACCTAACCTAACCTAACCTAACCTAACCTAACCTAACCTAACCTAACCTAACCTAACCTAACCTAACCTAACCTAACCTAACCTAACCTAACCTAACCTAACCTAACCTAACCTAACCTAACCTAACCTAACCTAACCTAACCTAACCTAACCTAACCTAACCTAACCTAACCTAACCTAACCTAACCTAACCTAACCTAACCTAACCTAACCTAACCTAACCTAACCTAACCTAACCTAACCTAACCTAACCTAACCTAACCTAACCTAACCTAACCTAACCTAACCTAACCTAACCTAACCTAACCTAACCTAACCTAACCTAACCTAACCTAACCTAACCTAACCTAACCTAACCTAACCTAACCTAACCTAACCTAACCTAACCTAACCTAACCTAACCTAACCTAACCTAACCTAACCTAACCTAACCTAACCTAACCTAACCTAACCTAACCTAACCTAACCTAACCTAACCTAACCTAACCTAACCTAACCTAACCTAACCTAACCTAACCTAACCTAACCTAACCTAACCTAACCTAACCTAACCTAACCTAACCTAACCTAACCTAACCTAACCTAACCTAACCTAACCTAACCTAACCTAACCTAACCTAACCTAACCTAACCTAACCTAACCTAACCTAACCTAACCTAACCTAACCTAACCTAACCTAACCTAACCTAACCTAACCTAACCTAACCTAACCTAACCTAACCTAACCTAACCTAACCTAACCTAACCTAACCTAACCTAACCTAACCTAACCTAACCTAACCTAACCTAACCTAACCTAACCTAACCTAACCTAACCTAACCTAACCTAACCTAACCTAACCTAACCTAACCTAACCTAACCTAACCTAACCTAACCTAACCTAACCTAACCTAACCTAACCTAACCTAACCTAACCTAACCTAACCTAACCTAACCTAACCTAACCTAACCTAACCTAACCTAACCTAACCTAACCTAACCTAACCTAACCTAACCTAACCTAACCTAACCTAACCTAACCTAACCTAACCTAACCTAACCTAACCTAACCTAACCTAACCTAACCTAACCTAACCTAACCTAACCTAACCTAACCTAACCTAACCTAACCTAACCTAACCTAACCTAACCTAACCTAACCTAACCTAACCTAACCTAACCTAACCTAACCTAACCTAACCTAACCTAACCTAACCTAACCTAACCTAACCTAACCTAACCTAACCTAACCTAACCTAACCTAACCTAACCTAACCTAACCTAACCTAACCTAACCTAACCTAACCTAACCTAACCTAACCTAACCTAACCTAACCTAACCTAACCTAACCTAACCTAACCTAACCTAACCTAACCTAACCTAACCTAACCTAACCTAACCTAACCTAACCTAACCTAACCTAACCTAACCTAACCTAACCTAACCTAACCTAACCTAACCTAACCTAACCTAACCTAACCTAACCTAACCTAACCTAACCTAACCTAACCTAACCTAACCTAACCTAACCTAACCTAACCTAACCTAACCTAACCTAACCTAACCTAACCTAACCTAACCTAACCTAACCTAACCTAACCTAACCTAACCTAACCTAACCTAACCTAACCTAACCTAACCTAACCTAACCTAACCTAACCTAACCTAACCTAACCTAACCTAACCTAACCTAACCTAACCTAACCTAACCTAACCTAACCTAACCTAACCTAACCTAACCTAACCTAACCTAACCTAACCTAACCTAACCTAACCTAACCTAACCTAACCTAACCTAACCTAACCTAACCTAACCTAACCTAACCTAACCTAACCTAACCTAACCTAACCTAACCTAACCTAACCTAACCTAACCTAACCTAACCTAACCTAACCTAAGGACGGAATGGTCCTGGATCCTCTAGAATCGGCAAAACTTCTCGCGGAGACATTCTACCCGGAAGATGCAGAAGAAGAGGACAACGATGATCACCGCGAAATCAGACGAAAGGCAAGATGCGCAATCGAGATGAGTCATATAGCAGAGGACCCACCGTTTACTATGCAAGAGCTCAAATTTGCAGTGACCAGCTTCAATCCCAAAAAAGCCCCGGGCGGAGATGGTCTGACCGCAGACATCTGTGAACAAGCAATCCGAGTGGACCCAGAGTTATTTCTCACAATTGTAAACAAATGCTTGGAATTGAGATTTTTCCCAGCAATCTGGAAGCGAGCCACAGTGGTCATACTCCGAAAACCAGGAAAAGATGACTACTGCAATCCAAAGTCATACAGGCCTATAGGCCTGCTCCCGGTGCTGGGGAAAATCTTTGAAAAAATGTTAGTCGCAAGATTGAAACACCATCTTATACCAAGGATGAGTCCCCGCCAGTATGGATTCATGCCCCAGAGGAGTACCGAGGACTCCCTCTATGATCTTATGGCACACGTGCGCAATAAACTAGATCAAAAGCGCTTGGTGTTAGTGGTGTCGCTAGATATTGAGGGAGCCTTCGACAGCGCTTGGTGGCCGATGATCACGATTCGACTGGTCGAGGAAGACTGCCCACCGAACACTGGGGGAACTATGGAAAGCTGCCTCTCCGATAGAACAGTAACAGTGCGGTATGCAGGACAAACATACTCAAAGCCAACCAACAAAGGGTGTGTCCAGGGATCAATTAGTGGTCCAATCCTTTGGAACCTTATTATTGACCCACTGCTCCAGGAACTTGCAATGCGCGGTATTTACCTCCAGGCTTTCGCGGACGACGTTACGATAGTTTTCGATGCGGAAACGGCCTTAGAGGTGCAGCAAGAGGCTAATGTCGTTCTCGAATATGTTAGGGAGTGGGGTGTCCGGAATAAACTGAAGTTTGCAACGCAAAAAACAAGTGCTATGGTTATCACGCGGAAACTAAAGTATGACACACCAGTTCTGACCATGGGCGGGATCGACATCCAAATGGTCAAGGAGATGAAGCTCCTGGGACTCTTGATAGACGACAAGCTAACTTTCAACAGCCACATAACATCTGTGTGCCAAAGAGCCATCAAATTGTATAAACGTCTATCAAGAGCCGCAAGAGTCAGTTGGGGTTTGCATCCCGAAGTTATCCGCACCATTTATACCGCAGTCATAGAACCGACCATAGTGTACGCCGCAAGTGCATGGGCACCGTCAACAACGAAACTCAAGACTGTAAAGCAGCTAAATGTCGTCCAACGTGGTTTTGCCCAAAAGCTTACAAAAGCGTATAAAACGGTATCTCTCAACTCAGCCCTGGTGCTGGCTGGGATACTCCCTCTTGACCTCCGAATAAGAGAAGCAGCCGCTCTCTATGAGATCAAGAGAGGGGTGAACCGGCAAGTGCTAGGGGACAGAGAGACCGAGGCTAGAACCCCATTTGCCCAAGCTCCCCATCCCGCAGCAAATATTGACCTGGAGTTCGTGAGCATTGTAGACCAGCAATCCGTTGACGAAAATAACACCCAATCAGTCCGGATATTTACAGACGGGAGCAAGATAGAGGGTAAAGTCGGTGCCGCATTATCCATATGGAATCGCGAAGAAGAGGTAAAATCCCTCAAACTCAAACTTGCTTCACATTGCACGGTATATCAGGCGGAACTTTTGGCAATATGGAAGGCGACTGGGGAAATACTGAAGAGGCCAGAGACGAAATTTGGTATATACAGTGACTCAAGGTCCGCCTTGCAGTCACTGATAAACCAGGGTTCCACACATTGCTTGGCAACCCAAGCTCGGCAAAACCTTAGGGAAATAAGAAAACAACACAAGACTGTCGACCTATGTTGGATTAAGGCTCACGCGGGGTTCGAGGGAAACGAAAGAGCCGACCAGCTGGCTAAGGAGGCGGCCTTAAGAACAAAGACTGCACCGAACTATGACCTATGTCCGACCTCATTTGTCAAGCGAACGATCCGGCAGGAAACGCTTGACGAATGGAATCGGAGATATAAGGAGCAAACCACTGCCAGCACCACCAAACTATTCTTCCCGGATGCGATCACAGCACACAAAGTCGTCCGTAAATTGGAAATAAGTAACATCACCACTCAAATACTGACAGGCCACGGTGGGTTCGCCGAGTACTTGAACAGATTCAAGTGCTCGGAGAATCCAGCGTGCGCCTGCGACGCAAACATAAAAGAAACAGTAGAACATATACTTTTCGAGTGTCCAATTTACGGGCGACTGAAATACGAGACAGAACACCAAATACAAACAAAAATCACACGTGAAAATGCCCCAACACTAATTTCAAACAAAAACACCCGAGACACCTTTATTAAGTATGCACAAGACATTGCAAAGAAAGTAAACGCAAAAAACAAAACATAACTAACAGATAGCAACAATATGTAATAAAACAATATATGCTCGACAAAGACTCTGATCACGTCAGAGGTGTTAAGCATCCTGTATCCCCAATTCAAGAAATTGTAAAGAATAATAATTGTAAAAATTTGGAAAATGTAAACTAGATAATAAGAAAACATGTAAAATAAAATATAAGTAGCATAAGAACACTAATGTAAAACAAATAAAGAATGCCTGTGTAATAATTTAATTAGCTCGCGGGCCGGGCCAGAAAGCGCCCGGACAGGAAAAAAAAAAAAAAAAAAAAAAAAAAAAAACCTAACCTAACCTAACCTAACCTAACCTAACCTAACCTAACCTAACCTAACCTAACCTAACCTAACCTAACCTAACCTAACCTAACCTAACCTAACCTAACCTAACCTAACCTAACCTAACCTAACCTAACCTAACCTAACCTAACCTAACCTAACCTAACCTAACCTAACCTAACCTAACCTAACCTAACCTAACCTAACCTAACCTAACCTAACCTAACCTAACCTAACCTAACCTAACCTAACCTAACCTAACCTAACCTAACCTAACCTAACCTAACCTAACCTAACCTAACCTAACCTAACCTAACCTAACCTAACCTAACCTAACCTAACCTAACCTAACCTAACCTAACCTAACCTAACCTAACCTAACCTAACCTAACCTAACCTAACCTAACCTAACCTAACCTAACCTAACCTAACCTAACCTAACCTAACCTAACCTAACCTAACCTAACCTAACCTAACCTAACCTAACCTAACCTAACCTAACCTAACCTAACCTAACCTAACCTAACCTAACCTAACCTAACCTAACCTAACCTAACCTAACCTAACCTAACCTAACCTAACCTAACCTAACCTAACCTAACCTAACCTAACCTAACCTAACCTAACCTAACCTAACCTAACCTAACCTAACCTAACCTAACCTAACCTAACCTAACCTAACCTAACCTAACCTAACCTAACCTAACCTAACCTAACCTAACCTAACCTAACCTAACCTAACCTAACCTAACCTAACCTAACCTAACCTAACCTAACCTAACCTAACCTAACCTAACCTAACCTAACCTAACCTAACCTAACCTAACCTAACCTAACCTAACCTAACCTAACCTAACCTAACCTAACCTAACCTAACCTAACCTAACCTAACCTAACCTAACCTAACCTAACCTAACCTAACCTAACCTAACCTAACCTAACCTAACCTAACCTAACCTAACCTAACCTAACCTAACCTAACCTAACCTAACCTAACCTAACCTAACCTAACCTAACCTAACCTAACCTAACCTAACCTAACCTAACCTAACCTAACCTAACCTAACCTAACCTAACCTAACCTAACCTAACCTAACCTAACCTAACCTAACCTAACCTAACCTAACCTAACCTAACCTAACCTAACCTAACCTAACCTAACCTAACCTAACCTAACCTAACCTAACCTAACCTAACCTAACCTAACCTAACCTAACCTAACCTAACCTAACCTAACCTAACCTAACCTTACCTAACCTAACCTAACCTAACCTTTTTTTTTTTTTTTTTTTTTTTTTTTTTTTTTTTTTTTTTTTTTTTTTTTAGGTGGGGGAATGCATTTTACGCATACCCGGCCCGCCCGGGGGTGGGCAGACCGGGGTATGTGGGGCTCTGTGCAACCAGAGTCAGTCCCGACCAGACCCAAGTCAAGGCGGGATTGAAACCCGGGTTGACTTGGGTTTGGTCAGACCTCCTCCGACTACGTACCCGGTGGACAAGCTCCCCCCGCTGCCAGGGCTCATTGCATCCACCGCAGCAATACCCACTAAACCCTGAACCCGAAGGCCACCGTGTCTCTCCTCAGCGGTCAGGCATCGAGGGCTACGGGAGTGTGCACAAGCATGACACCGCGGCCCCCGACTAACGCCGGCCCCGAAAGGCCTCTACTCACCTAAATACTTACATGGAGCTGGCGCGCGGTGACACCGCGCGCGCCACCTCGAGGCAGGTTAGTGGCGGCGAGTCCCCCCGACCCCACCGCCACCGGCCTCAGTTATGGAAGCTGGAGGGTTGCGAAAACCCGACGCCGCCTCCCCGGTCTCCTCCGGCGCAAGGGGCAGTCCGAGACCGCCTCTCTCTCACGCTCCGCTGACTCTTTGGCAGATAGGACCTCCTCGCAGAAGCCGCTGACAGCTGCCCACTTCTCCTCACTGTCGACCATCGCCGCGACCACCGCGGGTAGCGACAAGTCTCTACCTACCCTTTGAGTCAGCACAGCGCGCTGATCAGCCCACGCAGGGCACTCCTCAAGAGAGTGCTGCGCCGTATCCTCTTCAGCGTTGCAGTGGTGGCAGACAGAAGTCGGCTCACGCCGGGCAACACGGCAAAGGTAACGGCCGAAGCACCCATGTCCGGACAGTATCTGCGTCAACCTGTAGGTCAACCTTCCGTGTCGCCTGTTTAGCCAGTCCTCGAAGACCGGTTCGATGGCCCAGATTGTTCGTGTGCCGAACACCGCCTGGGATAAGCTCTCCTTCCAAGCACTTACCATGGTGGAACGCTCTGTCTCCCTCCTGTGCTCTACCTCCCGTAAGGCAGGGTTTCCGCCTTGAAGGCGAAGGTCCCTGCGCCAGCGATACACTGACGCAAGGACCCCCGCCTCCAGGTCCCATGGTGGAGTGCCCGCCATGACGCAGGCCGCCCCGGCAGAGATCGTGCGGTAGCCCCGGATCACTCCAATCGTCAGTGCTCGTTGAGACGAGCGGAGCGTGGCGATGGATTCGCGACTCAGGGCCCCCGCCCAGACCGGGGCGCCGTAGAGGGCCATGGATTTTAGGACTCCCAAGTAAAGTCGCCGACAGGCGTCCGACGGCCCGTGGAGATTAGGCAGCAATCTACGGAGGGCCGATGAAGTCCCCATCAGCTTTGGCGCCAAAGCATCAATGTGCTGACGAAAACTCCACCGACTATCCAGCAGCAGGCCAAGGTACCTAAGAGTCTGCCTTACCTCGATCCTTTGTCCTCCTACTATTATGTGGGCGTCTTCCGGTGGGGCGTTACGGGGACCATGGAACACGATAGCCTCCATCTTGTTCAGGGCCACCTCCAGTCCCAGCTGCCTGATCCGCACGATGATGTGGGCAACCGCAGCAGTTGCTCGGATACATACCTCCCGGTAGCAGGCCCCGAGCACGATGAGAAGGGTGTCGTCCGCATAGCAGGTGAGTAGGCACCGGGGAAGCAGCACGGCCCGTAGCACCCAGTCGTAGGCGATGTTCCACAGGATCGGCCCAAGGACCGACCCCTGTGGGACACCGCACGACATAGGATAACGCACCCTTTCCCCGTACAACTGCGTAAACTCTACCCACCTCCCTGAGAAGTAAGCGTCGATGCTGCGAATAAGGTAGCTGGGCACACCGAAGTACCGGAGCGCTGCCAGCACGCACTCCCAGGGGAGACTGTTGAAGGCGTTGGCAATATCAATAGACACCGCCATCGCGACCTCACCCCGGTTAACTGCATCCCCCGTTACATCCTTAACCTCTATAATGGCGTCCACCGTTGACCGACCGCGCCGAAAACCGAACTGCCGCTGGGACAGTCCGGGTCCTTCGTCCAGGTGTTTACTTAGTCGGTCAGCAATGACCCTCTCAAACATTTTACCCACCTCGTTGAGCAAAACAATAGGCCGGTACGCTGACGGGGAGTCAGCTGGTCGTCCCTCCTTCCTCAGCAGCACTAGCTTCCCAGACTTCCACTGCGAAGGAAACTGCCCACGATCCAGGCACGCGGAGTACAGCCCCCTCAAACGCGACTCGAAGTCTTCGTTCTTGAGGGCCATAGCCCACGCGCGGCCCGGGACTCCGTCTAGGCCAGGGGCCGTGTTCTTCGACCGAAGTCTAGACACGGCCGCCTTTAGTTCCTCGCGTGTTACCTCTGGGGCGGGGGCCGAGGTGTCAGCAGCTCTTGTGTCAGGCGCTGCCATGACTGGTGGCGTGAAGGCTGACCTGTTCGGAAACAGCGCCGACAACACCCCTTCCAAGAACTGCGGCTGGAGACTCTGGGTCAAGGGAGGCGCCCAAGGGCGCAACTTCCCCCGAACAGTGCGGTACGGGCGCCCCCAGGGGTCGGCGTCCAGGGCCTCCAGCATTTCCTTTTTCCCCTGTGCTTTTCCTACCTCAATTGCCGATCGAAGTTCAGTCTTCGCCTCGTCGTGGGCCGCCTTCAGCGCATCCTCGATACGACGGGTCTCGCCGTCCGCCTCACGTCCACGGCGCCGGCGACGTTGCCGAGTGTAGGCACGCTTAGCGGCGTCACACTTCGCGCGCAGTTCGGCGATCTCATCCGACCACCAGTAGACCTTAGTGGGCCCGGAACCTACCTTCTGCTTAGGCATAGCAGCGTCGCACACAGATGTCATGGCGTCCGTGAACCATGCGGCTTCCTGCTCAATACCTACCTGACTGGCAGGAGCCGCAGACCACGTCGCAACGATGACAGCCTCCTCTAGCAGCGCCTTGTTGAGACGCTTTAGTGCCCACCGCTTTTCGTGGGCTCTGCCTCTCCTGCGGATCGGGGGGCGGGGGGTCACTGAGGGGGCGGGATCTATATCGAACCGAATGTACTGATGGTCCGATAGAGACTCCACCCCGTCCAGGACTCGCCAGCCACGGACACGGCGCGCCAGGGCGGGGGACGCGAACGTTATGTCCACAATCGACCCGCCCTGTTGTCGCACGCACGTGTCGACCGCCCCCTGGTTGAGCACGCAGACGCCCGTAGCTGCCGCCCACTCCACCAGCACGCTCCCCCGCGCATCAGTCCTCGGGGACCCCCACGCCGTGCTCTTGGCGTTGAGGTCCCCCAGAACGAGCACCTGGAGAGACCGCCGATGGGCTTCCATAAGCTCCGACAAGTCGGCAAGGTAGGCCTCGAACTCCGCGAGAGACCTATTGGGCGAGAAGTACGTACCGACCACTAATATTTCACCCAGACGCACCAGCACAAACCCAACACCTGCAGCCACCTTTTCAGGGGGAGAGGATCCAGCACAGGGGCGAGCAATTACTGAGACTAAGCCACCAAGGTCTTCAAAGCAGCCGTCGCCGTCCGGTAAGTAGTATGGCTCAGCAACTACCGCCACCTGTATGGACCACTCTCTCAGATGCTGGACCAGCAGGTCCTGTGCTCTGGCGGCGTGGTTGACATTGCACTGCAGACAACGGATAGTGGTGCGCGTCATTGTGTATTTTCCTGCCTGCTCCCACGCCTCGCTGACCCCAGGGACGAAGCAGCGTCTGGCCTCCTTGATCGAGTCTTTCGAACGGCGTCTTCACACGTCTTGCTCCCCGCACGATGACCCGCCGATTCACACAGCACGCAGTATGGATCCGCCGAGCAGGTGGCTGCCTTGTGCCCCTCCGCGCCACATCGGTAGCACAGAGCACTCCGGTCCACCTCCGACGTGCACTTGGCGCTAGTGTGACCCGGCTCAAGGCATCGGTAACACCTTAGGGGCCTCTTCTCCAGAAGGGATGTCTTTACTGCAGTCCATCCTACCATGAGCGTGCCTCGCTGAGTCAGGACTTTTGCCACCGTCACGGGACAGCGCAGCCAAAGAGAATATGATCGGCGGGCGTCACGGCGCGTCTCCCCCGTCCTGATTGCATCCCTGGCACACCCCGTCTCCTTCACGATGGCGGCTGCCACCTCCTCACTCGTCATGGCTTCATCCATATCAGTGATGCGCATCTCCGCTTCCTTCACCGGGCGCGACACCTTAACGTCTTCATCTGGAAGCACTGCCCGAATTTTTTCCGCCAGGGCATCTGCCAGCCTGTCGCTACCAGCGCCGGGGATCTCTATCAGGCGGGTGCCAGTCACCGTTTCTTTAAGCCTCACTCCAGCTGTAATTCCCACGCTTCGGAGCTCAATATCGGCTTTCAGCTTGGCCATAACCTCCTTGTATGTTACTCCTCGGGCCACCGCCTCTGGCTTCAGCGCTAGGACTATCGCTGCGGTGCGCGGCGCCTGCAGCTTGCGCTTGTTCTCCCTCTGCGCGGCAGCCCTCAGCGGCAGCTGCTGTTCATGTTTTCTACCAGCGTTGCGGGTCACAGCGGCCCACGTGACTCCTTCCCGTGCTAAAGGCGCACCAAGTTCCGGGGCCGGCACTGGAGGTAGATCTACCACAGCTGGTGCCCCTGGTCGTTTCTTCGCCTTCCTGGCTCTCCTCTTTTTGTTCTTAGGAGCCCGCTCTGCTGAGGGTTCATTGGCAGCTTCAGCTGTAACTACGTCCGGCTGCAGAGGCACCGGGTCCTCCCTGCTACTCGAACGGGCTTCTACCGCTGCTAGTAGCGGCCGGAGCAATTCACTCTTCAGAGCCTCAAAGCGTGCATCAACCGCGCTTAATATGTTCGACTCCATTGTGGATTGAACTAGCCCCCCACTCGGCGCTGTCTCCTTCCCCAGCCGGAGCTTAGCGTTTTCTGCCCGCAGTTTCTCGTTCTCGGCGCGCAGCTCCGCATACCCCGACCGAAGATCGGCAATTTCAGCCTGCTGGCGGGCGAAAGCAGCTTTCATAAGCCGCATTTCTTCCGAAACAGACCGATTCGCCAGGGCAGACGCACCACCCGCCGTAGAACGCGCCACCTCTTTCAACGCACCTTGCAGGGTCCCCTTGAGCCCCTTCGACACTGCCGCTATGCGTTCTATGACCTTGGCATTATGCAGCATCATATCTTCTATCTCTGCAGAGGGGACCTCGTCTAGGCATGTCGGAGCCACTCTAGGTTGGTAGGTCGAGGCCTCCTTTCGGCTTGTACGCGCCAACATAGCCTTCACCTCTGCTTCCGTTTGCGCACGCTCCCTCTCCTGCTCCAGCTGCCGTTTGGCACACGCAAGCTCTTCCCGCATCTTGCCCATCCCAATGTAGTTCCCATGGGTGGGGGGCCTCCCTCTGCTACGCCCTCTCTGCGCCACACCCACTGGAGACTCGGGTCGCTCCTCCACAAACTCAGGGAGAGCGGCTGACTCCATATTTTTGTCCCCTACAGGGCCCTGATCCCTCTCACAGCCCGCTGGGCAAACATCCGCCTGCGATATACTCCCATCTTCATACGACAGTACCGGTACTGTTTTAACCGGGACCGACGCGGAGATATCGGCTGGAGTAAGCGTTTTCCTTTGACGCTCACGCTTTGCCTCCGTCACTGGCGTACACGGCGGCAGCTTCCTCCGCAGCGGCCTGCGCCTTACCTCAGGTGAGCCCACCCTCGATGAGGATGACGAACCCCCTGCATATCCCCCTCTACCCCCTGACTTAAGTTCCCCCCCTACCCCACCCAACGCTCCTGAGACCACCTCGCTCACGTCAGACTCCAAAGCCGAACCCCATTGTGAGTCAGAGTCGTCCTCAGGGCCCGCCCCTATCTTTGATCTTACCCTTGACCTCCCTCCTAACTCCCTGCCTCTATCCGACCTTCCCCCTGGTAGCTTACTACCCCTCACCGTACTTCTAACTGACTGTTTTTTAACTTTTTCATCCATTTCAGTCCCACGAGTAGCGGAGAAATAAATGTCCACCCGGCTAGAGCTCCAGTAGCCGAGCAAGCCTACATTTCCAGACGCGAGGGTCGGCAGGTACCCGCGCCCGGAAGAGTTTAACGATAGGAAAGCCCTCCTACCACTCAGGTCCTCGGCAACCCTACCCACCTTGACCTTGGCGGTTTTTTCCCCGAGGTGTCCTTCCTCGCGGGCCAGCCAACTAAGGCAAGCCCCCCACCCCTGTCAGCAAGCTGACAGGACCGGTCTGACCGACAGAACCTACCTAAAGGTCCGCCCACCTCACTGAGTTCCTCAGTTAGGCAGGACAGCCGCTCCCGCCCATGCTGCCACTACAAGAAATAGTTCCTGATGCCAGCCGGGCCCCTACACACACCCCAGACTTCCCTAAGCCCATATCCTAACTATTACCTTTACTTCTACCCCAGTCCAATCCTAACACTACCCTAATCTACCCTAGCAGCACTACGCTGTACAGAGACAAAAAGTACCAATTCAATAGTATTAAATTTACACCAATTAGCCCCGCACCGCGCAGCAATGCCTTTAAACTACTCTACACTAATCTCCAGACCTATAACCCACCGTTATACTACCCACGACTAGTCCTGTATAAAACTTTAGGATGTCACCCAGCAATAACAACAAACAAACAAACTAACCTAACCTAACCTAACCTAACCTAACCTAACCTAACCTAACCTAACCTAACCTAACCTAACCTAACCCAGTCGCACTCAAACCGCGCCCGAGAACGCCAAGTTTTTAAGTCGCTCCGCACTAAAAAAAAAATTAACCAAAATTACATTTGTGAACCGAAAAATCAAAGTGATACCTCAAAACACGCGTAACCGCGAGGCGCACCCGCCGCACGCATCCGCGCGAAAATCGGTCATAAATTGAGAAAAATATCAGTGAAAAAGTGATTTTTAAAAATAAAAAGTGTTAAATCTCAGGATTTACAGTGACGACCCCCTGATATTTCACAAGGGTCAGGAAGCCCTGGACTGCCCCAACACCCCTGCACACCACGTTTGTGCAAATCGCCCATAGTTTCGTGGCTCAGGCCAAAAAAACAAAAACCACGTGGCCTTTGAGCCACGCAACTACGACACCTAGGCGCAAACGGACAACGGCATCAGAAAGCGGCAGTCACGCAGACCCTGGAGGCAGTTTTTCCGGACCGAAAAGATAAGTGCACGACGAGATACGCGATTTTGAAAATTTCGGAACTTTGACAGATCGATAACTTTCTTAGACGATCTATGACATATTGTTTTTATTTGACTAAAAGGAAGACCAAAGGGACCTTTAGCCCCCTACCAATTTTCAAAATTTTCCGCCGACGGCGCTCAGAATTAGAGACATTAAAAAATTTGAGGGTAGTCAAAACCCCCTTTTCAGACGAGTGTGATATATAATAACTGTGATATTAGATTTAAGACCCCGATTAAGATAACTGACCAAATTTTTAGACCTAAGTTAGCTTTAAAATTTGAATTATTGCAGTTTTACTGAATTTATTTGTGTTTTTTCTGTTTTAAAAATCGGGGGTAGTTGCGAAGGGCTCAACACGTACACCATTGGATAGGATTTCTCATTCCGCTTATTTAGAGCCCAAACTTGACCAGTTTACGTTAAAAAATAAGAAAGTAGGTCAAATTGTCGGCCATTTTGGACGCCATTTTGAAATTTTGTCTTGTAAATATCTTCGGCCCTAGAAGTCATATCGTGTCGGGGCTTTCGGGGTTGGCGTAGCAGTGTTGAGGGCTACCGGATCCCGTGGCGGACAGAATTTTTTTCAGGCCTGAAAAAATTTTCAGGTTCTCCGCGGGGCCGACGGTCCTGGTGCTCCTGCGCCCCCCCAAGGTGGTCCCGACTCGATAGGACTAAAAATACCGGAGGAACCGAGGTTCAAACTTTACAGGCCGTACAGGACGAAATTTCAAAAACGTCATAACTCCGGCAATTTTGGACCTACGGTGACGTGGTTTCCATATTTGTAACCAGCTCAAAGAGCCCTTCACATCTGACTAGCAAAAATAATTTATAGTCGGGGAGCCAACCCCAAAAATTTTTCGTCCAAATTAAATTTATTCATTTTAGGCTAAGCTTGACTATAATTATTATTTTATTGACCCTTGTTGTTTTTGTTTATTTTATATATTTTATTGTTACTTATTGTCTATTGACCATTTGAAATTTTTAATTCAATTTCTATTTTTGAATTATTTTTACATTTTATTACATTGATTAATCTTTGACGCTCTATACACGTTGTATTAGAAAATTATATAATATAAGTAACAAATCCATTTTTAGTCTGACACGTCCCTACCCTGTACATAGGGACAAAAATTCTTTAAATCTTAGCCTAAATTGTTAATTACTCTATGTTTATTTTTATTTTAATTTATTATTAAGCTATAATTTTCGTGTATATTGTATTAGATTTTGACATCCCTGACATTACTTGACAATTTGTTCTAATTATTACTATTACTGCATTATTAATTAATTAATTATTGGTTACCTGCCGGAGTTGACCCATATACACAGTATATCAGCAACAAGGCATAACCCGAATTGCATGTCAAAATTCTAATACTGCACAACCCCGCGAGTTTTAAATAATATTCCCCCTCTGACGTGAAAAGACTTACCTTTCCATACTTACCTTCATAACACCTTGCACACAATGTTTCACACACCAGTGAAGAAATCCGGCTCCAGCCCCGCGAACTCACCAGCATCACCAACGGCCCCCATACCCTCACAAGTGAGGCGCAGCATCGGTGAGTGGGAGGCTGGGAAGCAGCAACCGCCAACAACCAACAACATCCTGAAACAGAAAGCAATATTAAAAACAAAGAAAACCTCGGACCCCATCACGCAATCCCGGGGGGCCGCTCCCACCGAGACGACATTCACCAAGTCCCCGTCTAAGTATCCGAACAGAGTTGCCGAGGCGAAAGCCTGCCTGATGAAGGCAAAATTTCATCTTGGCAACTCCCGAAATACGAAGACGGAGATTAAGGAGGGTGTCGTCGCGGCGGTAGAGCGGCTGTACCGACTCGTGATGGAGTCCGAGGAAGACAGAAAAACGACAAGAAAAGATGAGGAAAGGGAAGAGAAACCAAAGAGAGGACAACCTGAAGAGCCTAAAGCTCCCCAGCCACCCTTGATTGCCCCTGTTGAAATAAAGGAGATTTCTCATCTGCTCTCCACACTAGCCGAACACAGTCGACTGGTGAAGGAGAGCAATGAGAAACTGGATAATTTGAATTTGAATTTGGACAGCAAATTGGACGCGCTGTCAAGGTCGACCTATGCGAGTGTGGCAGCGGGTGCCTCGCCGCTGCAACATGTGGCTCCGAAGGCGCTGCACTCCGTAGTGGTGACTTCGAAGGACGAAATGGACACGGGCGATCAAGTCCTGGAAAAAGTCCGGGAAGCCGTGGATGCAAAGGAGGGCTGGGTCAAGGTAGAGAGGGTCAGGAAAGCCAAAGACCAGAAAGTCATCATAGCTTGCGGATCTACAGATGAAAGGGAAAAACTGAAGAAGAGGCTACAGGGGACGGAGACCCTTAATGTCGAAGACATTAAGAATAAACGTCCCCTTGTGACACTGAAAGACGTCTTTTCGTATAACACCAACGAAGACATAATGAAAGCCCTTAAAAACCAGAACCCCGACATCTGTAGAGACGTAAAGCTGGAAGACGAATTTGAAATCCGCTACAGGAAAACAGGTCGAAACCCCCACCAGTGTAGCATATCGGCAAAAGTCTCACCCCGCTTGTGGAGTCGCCTAACTACAGCCGCACAGCTGCGTATAGACCTGCAGCCTAGCGTCAGCGTGGTCGATCAAACACCGCTTGTCCAATGCTCGCTCTGTCTTGGGTACGGACATAGCCGGCGTTTCTGCACGGAGACCACGCTGAAGTGCTGTCACTGCGGCGGACCACATATGCGGACCGAGTGCGCCGACTGGAGAGCTGGAGCGTCCCCAACCTGTAGCAACTGCATCACCGCCAAACTGGACAGGGCCGACCATAATGCGTTCAGCCGAGACTGTCCGGTGAGGCGGAAATGGGACGCGTTAGCCCGGCAGACAGTGGCGTACTGCTAAAATTGCACCAGGCGACACCACAAGCCCAAAATCAGCCGGAACAGCACAAAACACAAGCATAGAGTCAATCGAAAACACCAGCAAGCACTACACACAAACTGCAAATTGGGATCGCTCTCATGAGAAAGTGACCCAATTACCTAAACAGCACTACACAAACAGTAACACAACACACATTACAGACAGTACACAACCAGACATAAACACAACACATGCAGTACACACTACACCGATTGACTCTATCCCTAACGAACCTAATAAAGTGAATTGGCAACAGTTTCGTAATCGAAAAAGGTACCAATTTGTACCCATAGCAAAGTCGAATCTATAACGGACAGAATCACAGGCAGCAAGCACCATAAACACGCAGCAACATAATACAAGCTATGATCCGCCGTTTATGGTAAAAGCGCCATGGTCCGTTGTGGACTGGAAATAGCCACCAAAAACATCAATGTAATTCTCCGATAAACCTATAACTAAAAACTAAATAAACACACGCACAAAACACGAACAGAAAACATGGACTCTGATCACGTCAGAGGGATACTAGGAATCCTATACCCTGAAATATCACGGTTATATAATCAAAAACTGTAAACTGTTAATAAATAAATGGAAATATGTAAAACCTGTATAAAAATAAAAATATATTATAAGATGTATAAAATTGTTGAAATTAAGAAATTGTAAAAACCTAAATTAAGATCAATATGTAAACCTATACCCTGAATAAAGAATTGTAAAAACCTTAGCTCGCGGGCCGGGCCAGATAGCGCCCGGACAGGTTTATTAAAAAAAAAAAAAAAAAAACCTAACCTAACCTAACCTAACCTAACCTAACCTAACCTAACCTAACCTAACCTAACCTAACCTAACCTTTTTTTTTTTTTTTTTTTTTTGTTTAGCAGTGGAAATGCATTTACGCATCCCCCGCCGTCCGGGTGGTGCCAGACGACAGGGGTATGTGGGGCTCAACCCGGTAGGCAAGCTCCCCCCGCTGCCGGGGCTCATCGCACCTACCGCAGTGACTACCCACTAAAACCACTGCTGTGCCTTCGGTGCGCTTAGTGTCGGGAACGTGGGAAACGGAGATTCATCCACCGAACCCGACAGCGCCGGGCCCCCTGGGGTGGGGGCCCCCTCCTCGGGGGGTGTTAGGGGTTAACACCCCCCGGTCTTTCGTTAAGTGGCGCGCGGAAGACACCGCGCGCGCGCCACCTCGAGGCCTTTTCGCAGTGGCACACCCGCACCCCGGGGGCCACCGCAGCCTCAACTAAGGAGGTAGAAGGGCGTCCGCGTACGCCCTTCTACGCCGGCCTCCTCGGCGGCGGCGCATGGGACAGTCGGAGACCGCCTCACGCTCGCGCTCTGCCGCCTCCTTCTGCATGAGCACGCTCTCGCAGAAGGTGGCCACCGCGGTCCAGGACTCCTCACTTTGGACCATAGAGTGAACTACGGCCCGCAGCGAGAAGTCAAAACCGACTACGGCGGCCATGGCCATGCGTTGGTCCGACCAAGCCGGACACACCTCCAGCGTATGTTGCGCCGAGTCTTCTTCGGCGCCGCAATGGTGGCAGATCGGCGTCGGCTCCCTCAAAGCTATGCGACACAGGTATTTGCCGAAACAACCATGTCCCGACAAAACCTGCGTCAAGCGAAAGCTGAGTCTGCCATGCTGCCGATTGAGCCACCCGTCGAGGACATCTCTGATGGCCTCGACTGTGCGGGTGCCGTAACTCGGGCGCTCCAAACGCGCCCTCCATGCGTCAATAGCATTGACGCGAACGAGGTCCCGAAAGACTTGGACCTCGCGGAGGGCTGGATCATCTCCTTGGGAGCGGAGGTTCATGCGCCAGTGGTACACCTGCGCAAGAACCTGCGCCTCCAAGTCCCAGGGGATGGAACCTGCAAGTAGGCAGGCCGCCTCTGCGGATATGGTGCGGTACCCTCTAACTACCCCCGTCGCGATGGCGCGTTGCGCACGCAGGAGGGGTAGGGTGCTCGCTGGATGGGCGTAAGCCCAAACAGGTGCACCGTAGAGTGCCATGGACCGCACGACTCCAAGATAGAGGCGGCGGCTTGCATCCTGGGGCCCGTTGACGTTGGGCATGATCCTTCTCAGGGCAGATGAGGCTTTCAAGAGCCGCGGCGCGAGGTTCGCGAAGTGCTGTCGAAAGCTCCATCTGCCGTCCAGGAGAAGACCGAGGTACTTCAGGGTGGGCGTCACTGGGATGCGCACCCCGCCAACTGTTAAATGGGCCTCACGGGGGGGTCCCCGGCGGGGCCCATGAAACAGCGTCGCCTGGGTCTTCTCAAGGGCGACGTCTAAGCCGAGTCTCCGGATACGTGACACTACGTGGGCGACCGCAGCCGTGGCTACCATGCTCGCGAGCCTGTACGTCTTGCCAATGGCAATGACCAGGACGTCGTCGGCGAAGCATAGGTAGTACACCCCAGGTAGTGTCGATCCCCTCAGCACCCAGTTGAAGCCGAGGTTCCACAGGATTGGTCCTAAGACAGAACCCTGCGGAACCCCGCAGAACATGGGTCGACGCCGCTTGTCATGTCCGGTGGTGTAGGACACGGAGCGCCCGTGGAAATACTGCCTCAGGGCCTGACAGATGTACTCGGGCACTCCGTGGTATCGGAGCGCCGCGTGTATGCACTCCCAGGGCAAGGTTCCGAAGGCATTGGAGATGTCGATGGACACCGCCAATGCAACCTCGCCCCGGTCTACAGCGCCTTCCGTCAGGTCCCTGGCCCTCAGTATCGCCTCCAAGGTGGAGCGCCCCTGCCTAAACCTAACCTAACCTAACCTAACCTAACCTAACCTAACCTAACCTAACCTAACCTAACCTAACCTAACCTAACCTAACCTAACCTAACCTAAAAACACTAAGAAGGTAGAGTCCTTAATCAGAAAGAGTCTGCCAGATACCTGGCAGAAGTCTTCTATCCGGAGGATTCAAGGGAGGAGGATAATGCGCACCACCGCCACATCAGAGAACTAGCTAAAGAAACAAAGGAGGTGGGCCATGGTAACCATGAACCCCCGTTTACAAAAAACGAGCTAAACATGGCGGTGATGAGCTTTAACCCCAAGAAAGCTCCAGGCAAGGACGGTCTTACGTCCGACATCTGCAGCCAGGCAATCAGCGTAGACCCGGAGCTCTTTCTCGCCATCCTGAACAAGTGCTTAGAAAGGCATTACTTCCCTAGGATCTGGAAGCAAGCAACAGTCATCATTCTCCGAAAACCCGGCAAAACAGATTACTCCCAGGCGAAGTCGTATAGGCCAATCGGATTGCTTCCAGTCCTAGGAAAGATACTCGAGAAAATGCTTGTTCGACGCCTGAAACACCATCTGATTCCCAGACTCAGTACTCGCCAGTACGGGTTCATGCCCCAAAAAAGCACTGAGGACTCCCTCTACGACCTGATGCGACACGTACGTGTACAACTAGACCGGAAACGGCTGGTGACGATGGTGTCGCTGGATATAGAGGGGGCCTTCGACCACGCGTGGTGGCCGATCATAAAAACCCGTCTGGCTGTGGAAAACTGCCCGCCCGACAGCAAAGGGACTATGGACAGCTGTATGGACGACCGAACAGTCACAGTGCGATACATGGGTGAGGAGTTCACAAAGACCACCAATATGGGTTGCGTCCAGGGATCTATTGGTGGTCCGATACTGTGGAACCTCATCCTGGATCCACTGCTGAAAGAGCTGGAGAGGCTGGGCATTTTTGCCCAGGCCTTCGCAGATGATGTGGCCGTGATATTCGATGGTGAGACAGCCTTAGAGATAGAGGAACAGGCGAACAGGGTGCTCGCCTACATTCAGGAGTGGGGTGTCAGAAATAGACTCAAATTTGCGCCGCATAAGACCAACGCGATGGTATTGACAAGAAAGATGAAGTACGACACCCCACGCCTGAGAATGGGCAACACCGACATCCAGCTGGTTAAGGAAGTAAGACTCTTGGGGCTCCTGATAGATGATAAACTCACATTTAACAACCACATAAAAGTACAATGCAATAAAGCAATAACAATCTACAAGCATCTATCAAGAGCCGCAAGGGTCAGCTGGGGATTGCATCCGGAGGTTATTCGCACGATATACGTCGCAGTCATCGAGCCGATAATCATGTACGCCGCAAGCGCCTGGGCACCCTCCGCAACCAAACTGCAATCACGGAAACAGCTGAGCGTGGTGCAGCGAGGGTTCGCCCAAAAAATTACAAAGGCATACCGCACAGTCTCCCTGAACGCGGCCCTGTTGTTGGCTGGGATACTCCCGCTTGATCTCCGAATCAGAGAGGCAGCCGCCCTCTATGAGATCAAGCGCGGGGTTTCCCATCCGACGCTACGGGACCGAGAGACGGAGACTAGGACTCCATTTGCCGAGACACCTCACCCAGCCCAAGACATCGTCCTGAATTTCGTAAGCCTTGAAGATAGGGAAGCAGTAGACGCAAACAACACCCAAGCAGTATGAATTTTCACAGATGGGAGCAAGATTGAGGGCAAAATCGGTGCCGCGTTATCCATCTGGAACAGCGATGAAGAGACAAAAGCCCTCAAGCTCAAACTAGCCCCACACTGCACCGTCTACCAAGCAGAACTTCTGGCGATATGGAGGGCAACGGGAGAGATACTCCAAAGGCCAGAGCAGAGTTTCGGGATATACAGTGACTCAAGATCTGCTCTTGAGTCTCTTATAAACCCGGACTCCCACCATCCCCTGGCAACTCAAGCCCGGCGCAACTTAAAGGCGATACAGGAACAGCATAAAACTGTCGCTTTATGTTGGATAAAAGCCCACGCCGGGCTCGACGGCAACGAGAGAGCCGACCACCTGGCAAAAGAAGCAAAAGCAAAAAAAGGCCCGATTACGATAAATTCCCGATTTCATTCGCCAAGCGAATGATCAGACAGCAGTCGCTTGCCGAATGGAACCAGAGGTATCAATCGCACCAAACAGCGACGGTAACGAAAATCTTCTTTCCGGATGCAGTCATAGCACACAGAACCGTCCGCAAACTTAGAATAGACCACGTCACAACGCAAATCCTGACAGGCCATGGCGGGTTCTCCGAATACTTGAACAGATTCAAGTGTTCGGACAACCCGGCGTGCGCCTGTGACGGGAACGTGAAAGAAACAGTCCAACACCTGCTCTTCGACTGCCCAATACACGCAAAAATCAAACTTTCCCTGGAGGATGAAATGAACGAAAAAGTTACGCTTGAAAATGCACCGCAACTGATAATAAGCAGCAAGAGAGAAAGCTTCCTGGCATATTGCAAAAAGATAGCCCTACAAACAATAGATAAGAACAAAACCAGCACACAGACACAAACACAAACAAACATACAAACACAACGACCATAAACATTAACATAACCTAGCAACAAATAAAAAACGAAAATAAAGTCTCTGATTACGTCAGAGGGACAGCAGCATTCCTGATCCCAAATAGAAATTAAGAAATGACAAAAAATATGAATTGTAAACTAGTTTTAAGAAAATGAATTGAACACAAAAATGTAACTAGCTTAAGGAATACTATGTGATAATTTAAATAAATGAAAATTTTGTATAAATTACTTAGCTCGCGGGCCGGGCCAGAAAGCGCCCGGACAGGAAAAAAAAAAAAAAAAAAAAAAAAACCTAAAAACACTCCATGCCACATCGTTAGTGACTCCCGTTCCTCACTCGAAGCAATGAAGAACCCAGTTTCAACACATCCCTTGGTCTGTGAAATCAAGAAAGACCTCCAAAACGCAGAACAACAAGGCAAGGAAATTATGTTTTTCTGGACCAAGGCCCACGCTGGCACAGCCGGAAATGAACGCGCAGACGAATTGGCTAAGGAAGCAGCTCTTTCCATGAAAACGGCCTCGGAATACGACAGATTCCCTGTATCCTTTCCCAAAAAATCCATCAGGGAACGCACCCTCCAGAATTGGCAAAGAGAATACAGGCAATCAAAGAAAGGAAAAGTCACAAAGACGTTCTTCCCTGAAGTGACAAGCGCATATAAGTCGGTGAGAGGACTGGGCGTGTCCTACTGGAAGTCTCAAATCCTGACAGGACACGGAGCTACTGCCCAGTATCTCCACCGATTTAAACGCAAAGACAGTCCCAACTGCCACTGCTCTGATGTGCCACAAGATATACAGCACATTTTGAATGACTGCCCCATTTTCGCAAATAAGAGAATGTGTTTAGAATTCAAACTTAACACAAAGCTAAAAACTGAATGCTGGAACACTCTTATTAAGGGCAGTCACTCTAAACAGAAATTCGCAAAATATTGCGAAGATGTGATAACAGAAGTGGCAAGAATGAATAAGGCCACAATCAGGCCACAGTGACAAGTGATAGTGATAAAGAACGAGAAGAGATCCAAGGTCCCTGAAAAATAAATATCAGGGGAAACCAGAAATATTAAAAAAAAAAAAAAAAAAAAAAAAGATTCGTCATAACTTGAGAGCCATAAAACAACAAAATAAGGACGTCTCCTTATTCTGGATTAAGGCACACGCAGGGCTACAAGGAAATGAACGCGCGGACAAGCTCGCAAAAGCAGCGGCAATAAAGCTCAAGAAAAGACCCGACTACGACCAGTGCCCGGTATCATTCGTCAAGAGACTAATTCGAACAAAGTCTCTCGACGAATGGAACCGAAGATATCAAGAAGGCACAAGAGCAGAAATCACGAAGATATTCTTCCCAGACGCCATTTCAGCCCACAAAACTGTCCGAAAAATAAGTCTGAACAGCATTACCACGCAAGTGCTGACAGGCCACGGCGGGTTCTCCGGGTACCTGAACAAGTTCAGACGCGCGGAGAGCCCATCGTGTGCATGCGACCCAATAAAAGAGGAAACCATAGACCACATACTCTTCGAATGCGCCATATTTGGGCAAAAAAGACACAATGCAGAACACACACTCGACACCACAATAACGAAAGAAACAGCAACACACATAATTCATAACTCAAAACAAAGACACATATTCCTCAAATTCTGTACCGAAATAGCTCAAGCAATAATAAAGAAAAACAAAACTATATAACAAACACACAAAATATACATCATAAAAGCAGAAAAATTATAAAAAGCAGAAAAAGTCTCTGATTACGTCAGAGGTACGTCAGCAAACCTGATCCCAAACATGTATGCCGACATTATGAAAATGTATAGCTATAGGATGAAAAATTGTAAACAATACGTTTAACTAGCATAAGACCAACATTGTAAACTAAATAAAGAACAAACTGTGTAATAATTTACTTAGCTCGCGGGCCGGGCCAGAAAGCGACCGGACAGGTAAAAAAAAAAATTAAAAAAAAAAAACCGAACCCAACCTAACCTAACCTTTTTCCGGTTCGTTTGTTAAAGTTCGGTTCCAGTCAGTTAGGTCTGCAAAAGCTAGATTTCAGTCGGTTAGGTGTCCAAATGTAAGGTTTGGATCGGTTACGTCTGCAAAACATTGGTTTGAGTCGGTTAGGTTTGAGTAGGTTGGGTCTGCAAAAGTAAGATTTGAGTCGGTTAGGTTTGAGTCTGTTGGGTTTGAGTCGTTAAGGTTGGCAATATTTATGTTTGAGTCGGTTTCGTTGGCAAACGTTGGGATTGAGTAGTTGAGGTCTTTAAAAGTTATTTTTGAGTTGGTTAGGTCTTTAAAAGTTTTGTTTGAGTCGGTTAGTTCTACAAAATTAAGTAGAGAAGTGAGGTGGACATAGCGTCCTGATGAAATAGTTATACAAGTCACCCTTTGACGGTTATATTGAAATCGACGGCCAACCTGGTGTTTTCGACCATCGAAGGTTGGAGTTGACCTATGCTATGGACGCTGATCCTAATGCTCAACAGTGACAAGACATATTATGTCATTTGAAAGCTCTTGAGGAGTTGTACAAGGTCACCCTTTGACGGTTATATTTTTTTCGACGGATTTCGATATAAACGTCAAAAGGTGACTTGTACAACTCCTCAAGAGCTTTCAAATGACATATGTCTTGTCACTGTTGAGCATTAGGATCAGCGTCCATAGCATTGGTCTCCTCCAATCTTCGGCGGTCGAAAACAACAAGTTGGCCGTCGATTTCGATATAAACGTCAAAAGGTGACTTGTACAACTCCTCAAGAGCTTTCAAATGACATATGTCTTGTCACTGTTGAGCATTAGGATCAGCGTCCATAGCATTGGTCTCCTCCAATCTTCGGTGGTCGAAAACACCAAGTTGGCCGTCGATTTCGATATAAACGTCAAAAGGTGACTTGTACAACTCCTCAAGAGCTTTCAAATTACATATGTCTTGTCACAGTTGAGCATTAGGATCAGCGTCCATAGCATTGGTCTCCTCCAATCTTCGGTGGTCGAAAACACCAAGTTGGCCGTCGATTTCGATATAAACGTCAAAAGGTGACTTGTACAACTCCTCAATAGCTTTCAAATTACATATGTCTTGTCACTGTTGAGCATTAGGATCAGCGTCCATAGCATTGGTCAACTCCAACCTTCGGTGGTCGAAAACACCAAGTTGGCCGTCGATTTCGATATAACCGTCTAAAGGCGACTTGTATAACTCGTCAAGAGCTTTAAAATGACATAGGTCATGTCACTGTTGAGCATAAGGATCAGCGTCCATAGCATTGGTCTCCTCCAATCTTCGGTGGTCGAAAACACCAGGTTGGCCGTCGATTTCGATATAACCGTCTAAGGGCGACTTGTATAACTCGTCAAGAGCTTTAAAATGACATAGGTCATGTCACTGTTGAGCATAAGGATCAGCGTCCATAGCATTGGTCTCCTCCAATCTTCGGTGGTCGAAAACACCAGGTTGGCCGTCGATTTCGATATAACCGTCAAAGGGTGACTTGTACAACTCGTCAAGAGCTTTAAAATGACATAGGTCATGTCACTGTTGAGCATTAGGATCAGTGTCCATAGCATTGGTCTCCTCCAATCTTCGGTGGTCGAAAATACCAGGTTGGCCGTCGATTTCGATATAACCGTCAAAGGGTGACTTGTACAACTTGTCAAGAGCTTTAAAATGACATAGGTCATGTCACTGTTGAGCATTAGGATCGGCGTTCATAGCATTGGCCTCCAATCTTCGGTGGTCGAAAACACCAAGTTGGCCGTCGATTTCGACATAACCGTCAAAGGGTGACGTGTATTACTCGTCAAGAGCTTTAAAATGACATAGGTCATGTCACTGTTGAGCATAAGGATCAGCGTCCATAGCATTGGTCTCCTCCAATCTTCGGTGGTCGAAAACACCAGGTTGGCCGTCGATTTCGATATAACCGTCAAAGGGTGACTTGTACAACTCGTCAAGAGCTTTAAAATGACATAGGTCATGTCACTGTTGAGCATTAGGATCAGCGTCCATAGCATTGGTCTCCTCCAATCTTTGGTGGTCGAAAACACCAGGTTGGCCGTCGATTTCGATATAACCGTCAAAGGGCGACTTGTACAACTCGTCAAGAGCTTTAAAATGACATAGGTCATGTCACTGTTGAGCATTAGGATCGGCGTTCATAGCATTGGCCTCCAATCTTCGGTGGTCGAAAACACCAAGTTGGCCGTCGATTTCGACATAACCGTCAAAGGGTGACGTGTATTACTCGTCAAGAGCTTTTAAATGACATAGATCTTGTCACTGTTGAGCATTAGGATCAGCGTCCATAGCATTTGTCAACTCCAATCTTCGGTGGTCGAAAACACCAATTTGGCCGTCGATTTCGATATAAACGTCAAAGAGTGACTTGTGTAACTCCTCAAGAGCTTTCAAATGACATATGTCTTGTCACTGTTGAGCATTAGGATCAGCGTCCATAGCATTGGTCAACTCCAATCTTCGGTGGTCGAAAACACCAAGTTGGCCGTTGATTTCGATATAAACGTCAAAGGGTGACTTGTACAACTCCTCAAGAGCTTTCAAATGAGATATTTTATGTCACTGTTGAGCTTTGGGCCAAAATTTCCCAAGGTCCTTTAGAGTGAAAGTTTGTAATTTCTTCGTAAATTAACCATATTCATCCAAAATTACAGTTTTTATACTTGGTGTATAAATAAAATGTTTGGCATCTTCAGTAATATATTTTTATTAACCGACTGTAATAATGTGTAGAAAAAAAGTAAAATGGGGAAAAACGCGAATGAGAATAAAAATATTGGGGAAAAATAATATTGTGTAGTTGATCTATACAGTCCTCTGTATGACTTCCTTCTTCCTTGTCATAGTTTTTTTTCGACAAGTCCGCAGTCCAGTTTGAATAAAAAGTCCTTGGATAGTCCTTAATCTCAATGCAAACTATTTTATCGTACGTCGCTCCGCGGACGTCGCGCCCGCTGCGGGCAGTTGACAGACAGAGCGGCGTGTGACGCGCGACGTGCGACGAGCCAGTGTTTGTGTTGTGTTGTGTCGCGCGAATTGTACATTATTGTCTGCTTGTAAAACGGAGTGGTTCAGGTCGCTGGTGTGGTTGCAGTGCGGAGGTGGGGGCGGGGGCGCGCGGCTGGGGGAGCGGCGGGGTGGGGCGGGCGTCACGCACGCATGTGCCTACACCAGGCTGTAGCTCCACTCATCTAGGCAGGGCAGCTGAGTGCCAAGGCGCTAAGCGCGCCCGCCCGTGTTATACGCCTCGGCGCTATTTCACTATCTATATAATATAAGTATGTAATATATGTCGTGGCCATATCGTAGATCCACAACTACAACATGTAATGGGCGACCCTTTCACCCGGAGCGAGGTCGGGCGGGCCGCTAATTTATAATAAAGCTGTATTTTTGTTTTGTTTGAACGCGATAATATCTGTGGTAGCTTCTTGCTCCGGTCCCAATAGCCTATCCAAGATAGCACAAGTTTCCACATTGTTTGTAATTGGATGAATCTGTCTCAGACAGCAGATAACGTTTTGACGTTGTTCGTATCTCGGCCATGCCTAGCCGGCGAAGCCAGGGCGAGCAGTTAGTCGCGCGACTCCTTGGAATACTTTGATAATGTTTATTTGTGTCGTCTGTGGAGTCAAGCGGCTGAACTCATGTCCGGCACCAGATTCCAACAAATAATTTACCAAAAAACATGGTAGAGTACATAGGCCTTGTATTATTAAAAAAAAGGATCCGTACTCAAATTGGCAAAAAATTGCAATCATGTAAGGTACCTATGAAAAGCATGCACTTAGTTATTGGCGTGCGCTGCCAAATCTATTGATTGACGTTGTTCCTATCTGGTTCGTTCGTTGTTCGTATAGTTATGATATTTATAATACTCTAGCCCCGCCCCGCGGTGTTACCCGCGTTGTATCGGCCCCGCGGGAATTTCGGGATAAAATGTGTTCCATGTGTTATTCTGATGTATAATCTATATTACTGTAAAGTTTCATCCAAATCCGTCCAGTAGTTTTTACGTGAAAGAGCAACAAACATATCCATACATAGATCCATCCTCACAAACTTTCGCATTTATAATATTAGTAGGATACAAAGTTTTACATATTTAAAGTACTCGTTATTGCGTATAAATAAATTCGTGAGGGCATAATAAGTCTGACTATTATAGTTAAGGCTCAATAACTAGTTTTTGTTAAAATTCGTTAGTGAAAAAGGAGGGTTTCGAGTATTTTAAGTTGATATTCATATGATGATATTAATCTACATCGAAATAAATGGGTCTGCAATGACGGTTAATTATGTTTCTTTAAATACCTTTAAACTCTTAATATCGTATAGTTAGTTTCGGAGATATGATGGAAAATATACAAAATAGCCTTGAGTTATATGTACTAACGTACAGTACATACCTATAACTCAATGCAAAATAGTTAATGCTCGATCGCGGGCGGGCTGTCTTATATCTACTACTGTATCGCGCGGGTCCAGCGCAGAGGGATAGTACACAAGCGATGTATGTATTACTCGCGGGAAGACACACTATGTTTTATCCCTTTACCTTGAAATCTTGATTGTGCATATATTCGCGGGAAGACACGCTATGTCTTACCCCGAATTTTCCACATGAAATCTTAATTGACTGAAGCGAAGCGAGGGCGAATTGCTAGTCGATAGAATAAACTGTTAATTATCTAATACCGATTTTGCGGTGGAAAATCTCGATGTTTTTAACAAGAGTTGTGGAGGGCGAGCGGGACGCGGGCGGGGCGCCGGGGGCGCAGTACACCCGATGTTTGTTATCGTGACTCGCGGCTTCAATCGGAAGTCTCGATAACAATCGTATGTCAATATAATCTTATCTCAGGGCTTATTTGGTAATCTGTTATCAACGTTTTATTTTTCTTCCTGAAGCGTGACTCCAACCTTAGCCTAGGCTCGTCACATATCGGAATGGATCGAGTCACCTGTCTGAGCAGGCTCCTGACATAATCGAAATAGGCAGACACTGCTATATAATTGGAGTCCGTTCACCTCGTCGCTCCTCAATTAAATGTTAATTAGGTAATCCACAATACATATATCCCAACGAAGCGGTGGCCCTGTTAGAGGCTACAAGGGCTTCCTTCATTCGCAACGAAGTTATATAATGACTTCGTCGTGAAGGAATGAAATTATTCGTTCCAATAGTTTTAACTAAGTAGTATAAAGAGTCATCAAACAAATTAAATACCCGAAATCACGCTACGTTATATTGAAAACTAGTTACTTGGAAGCTTCCGTTAATCGGTCGTTGGTGAGATAGGTCGCCAGAGCAGCCCCGGCCGAGCTCACTGTGAGAGCCGGCGAGCCGTGCGCAGCGCAGCGGCCACCGACCGACGTCATCCCTCAATTTTTCTTTATTTTGAATAGGAATTAGTAGAGTTAGAGTGGGTTTTAGTGTGCAATCAAGACCCAAACTCGGCTCCTCAACCACAGAATCACAATCTTGAACATAATGAGTGATGCCTCTTGTCAGGCGGTGCTGGCGCGCTGGCGTCTCCCCTAGCCGGAAGCACGTAGAGCCCCTATTTCTGCCCATGTCAGCCCTCGAACCTGCTGTAAAGTTTCCCCATTGCTTCTATTGCACCATCAGATCAGGAAAATAATTGCTGTGTAGATGGGTTACTAAGAAGAACGTTCAACTCAAAGGCACAAACCCTGTGAAAAAGTTAAAGTATGCGTAATTAAAAATATCTACCATAAGATATTAATACATATTAGAAAACAAAGTCCCTAAAAGAGGTTTGTCTCTCTCTATGTAATTGATTTTCTTTACAACTAAGTACTGCACCTCCGGGGCAGGTGCCTACCTGATATTCTGGAAAATCTGTGTCAGTCAAGTCAGATTTGTTCCCTTCGCATTTCAAGTACCTAATTTATTAAAAGCACAGGTATTTATTACAACGAAGTAAGTACATGTTGTTCCTCGTATACAAACCCCGCCTCCGCCTCCGCCTCCGCCTCCGCCCCGCCCTCGCCCGAGCCTGCAAGACGCACGGTTTCTTCTGTCGCCTCGTTCATACTTGAGGACCTCCGAAGTCCAATTGGTCCCAGCTAGAGATGCGCCGTCATGTGCCGAATATTCGCTTAGTATTCGGTATTCGGCGTATTCGGCCGAATTATTTGGTTTCGTGCCGATTATAATCGGTTCGAGTATTTCTATTTTCTTGGCTACACTACACGGTAGAGAACTAAAAGACAAAACTTCTTTATGTAAGATTTATTTTATTCATGGTCTGTTCAAAAAGTTAGTTGAATTCCGCAGAAATTCAATTTCTGATTTTTTATTATGTTGGTAGATACAACTCGGTACAAAGTTATGGCAATAAAATTTGCCATAACTGTGAGATGTGTTTTGCCACTACAGCTATTTATTGTCGAACGAAATGAATGCTACGTAAAGTATTTAATTTCGCGTCCATTATAAAATAAAGCTTTACGACGGGGTTTTGATGTTTACTGTCACATTTTTGAGGCAGCTTGATGATATTTTTTGCCCCATCCGCCCATTAGTGTAAAAAATTTATTAAATTTATATCAGCGAACTTGTTTTATATATTGGAATACGGATCAGATCTTGTCTTAAAATTATTACAGTTGGTGTAACGTTGGGCACAGACATTTGCTAGCCATCGATAGCTGGCACTAACTTAAATGCTTTGTTGATGAAAAATCAACATAGTAACCTCGTCCAACTGGTACCAAAGTTTCATAGAATATTTAACTGATCGAAATATTTTCAAAAGCCATGAAATAGCAGGTTTTTGCCACGTTCAAGGAGATAAACTTCGCATCGCCAGAAACGCTCAACGGCATATTAAAAACGGCTTGTCAAAAGTAATTTGGATAATCATGGGATAATCAAATAAAGCTGACAAATTAAAAAATATTTTTCTAGAAAACGAAATATTCGCCTTACTTTTTGACCAGACTTACAAAGTTATTTATAAACGCTCTTTTAAACATTAAATTGTTATCAAGTTATTAGTCTCTTTTGTTCTCTGGAAAATAGCGCATGTCGGGAAATGATAAACTATATTTTAGGTGGCTAAAAAACTGTTAATAAGCGTTTATGAATAAGACCGAATATATTTTAGAAATCCGAGATATAATGAAGAATGTGTTGAATAAAAGTATTAAAATAAAGCAATTAAACTTCAAATCAACATTTAATTGGTTTTGGCAACAAAAAAAAGGTAAACCGAATAATTCGGCCGAATATTCGGTTCGGTAATGGTTAAATCGAATATCATTCGGTATTCGGTTATTAGGTGAAACCACTATTCGGCGCATCTCTACCCCAGCCTCTAGACACTGCACACGTGCACAGGTTGGTTTACTCGAGTTCGCAAAGTGTGCCCTTTTGGCTGGTATTCCTATAGCTGCTAGAGGTATTAGACAGAAAGTACTCGTAATCATATTTCTGCTTAATCAACATAGAACCTTGAGGAGCCTCTCAATCCATAGTTTATTTATCAGTTATTCTCATTACTGAGACATTGTAGGTACATTGGTTATTTACACTTTACAACAAAATGTGGTTTTGTCGGTGAATAGATAGGTCACAGTTAAGTGTAACTAAGTAATGAATGTTAATAAGACAGGGCACGTGTGGCGGGCGTGGGGCGGCCCGGGGGCGACGGCGCGGGCGTGCGGCGCGCGCGCACCGTCGCGGCGCGGCGCGGCGCGGCCGCGGCCGTCCACACAGTCAGCCAGCGGCCGGCGCACCACACGCACGCGCCGCCGACATGAGCTCCGGCAAGAGAAAACTCTCCTTCCTCGGCTTCGCGCCGCAGGTCAGTGGCTACCTCACACATACACCGTTCCTGCTACTCTGCGATGGTATAATTGGCCCTTTCTTAATAGTTTCCTTATTTATTTCCTAGCATCGATATTACTGTATTTTTAAATATTCTGGTCATTTACTATTTGATTGGCGCTTGTTGTTTGGGCTAGCGAGTTGTCTGGCCAGTGCCGTGCGGCCCGGGCCCGGTCGAGCCCCGCTCGGCGTGTTGCCCTCGCTCCACGCCCGCGCCCCGGCGCCCGCCGCGCTCTCGCTAGGCCTCCGCCTGGGCCAGCGGCCTGCAGGACGCGGGCTGCTCTCATTGTGTGCCTATCACCTCTTTAGACTCCCCCAGAGCTCCTTGTAGTCTTCCCGCTCCTGATGTAACTCTACAATCAATCAATGCCGCGGTGATCAATAATAATCTAAGTAATAATAATGTTCTTTATTTGCAATCCATTAAGTAAGTAGATATATTATATGTCCTTGTCCGTTATCATTATAATATCTGATAATAAATTTGACAACGAAGTACTTAAATAATACAAACTATAACCCAGGAATTGAGGTATGGGTACGCATTGCTATCTGCTAATCTTAAGGTTTTTGTGCAAGTCACAAACCGATAGAAGCAGTGGCTCGATGTAACGTGGCCGGGCCCCGGGCCCGGGGCTTGCGCCTCGGGTTTTCGGCAGGGCCCAGCGGACTTCCGACTAAATTCGGGTATTAAAAAAACGGTCCATTTCTTATTTAATTCCTTTTTAACTGCAATAAATATTACCCTATATTCATCCATTAGTCTACGAGTATGGTAAATCTATTAGTAATTTGTAGAACAGCGTTTCGAAAACTATAAAAAATATATTTCTGTTGATGTTTATAGTACTGATCATTACGACAAAAAAATCCACGAGGCTATAATATCTCAAAGTATTTATAGTTAAGTCACAATTACCGCTTTTTGTTTAAATTAGTGACACATTAAAACCGTACAGAGCCGAAACAGCGGGCGCGGCGCGCGGTGCTAGCGAGCGGCCCTAGCGAGCGGCGCTAGCGAGCGGGAGAGCCCCGCGATGATGGTCCCAGGTCCGACACTCATTCCTGTCGGCTCCTTTTGTGGTGAACCTCTGATCCACGTTCCGTTAGTGACTTAACATTATATTGATTTGCATTCTATGTAACCGGCTTATATTTTAAAGCACGTAGCGCACGCACTATTAGACTTTATATCATACCTACAGGGTGGAAACGTGAAGCGATCTCATTGGATTATTTCTAAAGAATACAAGATATTGATAAACTGATTACTGTGCCTGAAAGTGCTTCAGAAGATCTATCCAAACCTACTAATATATAATATTATAAATGCGAAAGTTTTTAAGGATGTACGAAGGTATGGATGTATGCCATGTACTCGTATGTATGTTTGTTACTCTTTCAAGAAAATAGTACTGAACGGATTTGGATGAATCTCAACAGTAATAAAGGTTATATATCAGAATAACAAATGAAATACATTTTATCCCGAAATTACCGCGGGAACGAGTACAAGGTGGTAACACAGCGGAGCGCGGCGAGTGGTTTCAATTTAAGTTTCAAAACAATAATGGGTTTAAAATGTAAGATCATAAGAATGTTTCATAAACAGTTTCTATGTAGGTATCTCTTTGGTCTCGTCACAATCAATAATTTTGTATGGAAAATATGATTTTTATTCTAAATACGCGAAAAGTTATTATTATTTACAAAAGGCATTATATTATTTTTTGGAAATTATTCCATATTTATTTACCTATTTTTTAAACTATTACTGATACCCTCCTAAAACACTTTCAGGGCCAATTAATCAATTCTTAATATCACGTAAAGCTTCCACCCTGTATAGTCATCATAACGGTATATGAGTATTATCTCAAATAGACAAGTCTGTCTAGAAACTACCCTAATTCAGTGAAACGACACGCGACAATGCTTGTCTCAAGCGCGTGCGCGAGGCGCTCCTCAGGACCGTGGCGCCTGCGACCTCTCGTGCTCATACTCGTATCCGGTACTCAACCTAACCCTAAGCTATGAGCCCTGATTAAAATTACTATAATTGTATACTTAAATCCCTTAAATCATTATATTTACATAGAAATACTCGCTCGCTATCCTTACTCGAAATATACGGAAAATTCTACTACGTCAACACTCGGCCAGGTACAATATCAAAATATGATTAAATAATCTCCTGAAAGATAATTCAAATCTACAAAAATACCAACCTACATAAACAAGTAGTACTTAGGTACGCCAAAGAGATAAGCGCAGCCGTGAAACTAAATATCGTGAAGAATAATAATAAAAGTAGGTTTTCATAATAATGTATTTGCGTACTCGTATAGAGTGACAAGGCCGGCGACGATTCCGCGTTGCGCCGCCGCCGCCGCCCCGGCCCTGTTATGCATGTCGCCCATCCGTTGCACATTTTATAATCCGAGATCAGAAATTTCAACCGTTATCTGAAATGATTCTGTACCAACTCTTCGTGCATTTCTTATTACTTCTTAAACTCCGACCCGCCCGGGTTGGCCACTTACCAACTCGGAATTACTTATCACTTTCCAACTTATTTTATAATGTTCGTTGTAAGAAGTATGTATGTTTAACCTAGAGTAGAAGTATTTAGTTGTCGGGTTTGTCGACATACCTACTGAGATAGAGGAGGACGCGTGAGCGCGACGACACTAGATCTGTTTCATAATAGTCACGTAGTCACGTTTGTTTTGGGAAGCTGCCCTACACAACACATATTCTACTTCATTCTACGTACTGCTCGTATTATGTTTACCTAAAAATGTCAAATCTGTGCCAAATGACAGACTCGCAGTCAATAGTGTGAGCCAACTGGTTGTTCATACGAGACATCATTACATAATGAGATACATGCAGCAGCCAGTTAATGTAGTCCGGTGTACACCAGTACGGCGGGGACCCGGCGGGGCCCGAGGCGCGGGCCCGCGCCCATGCTAGCGCCGAACGCCTCAGCTATGTCAGTTATGCTGACACTACAAAACTCACTCCACAAATATTGTATTTCGTCTTATTCAAAGACATATTAATCATTAAAATAACAAAATGATACCAAATGATGTAATGTCCGTGTCGAGTCTGAGTATATTTCGTTACGCTTCCGCATAAGCGCGGCGACGAGTCGCCCGCGGCACTCGGCCCCGCGCCGAGTTCGCGTCCCTACCGCCCGGTACCTCGCAGGCTGTCCTCAAATAACGACACCTTAAAGCGGGATTTACATTACGAAACTAGTGTCATGCATGATGAAACTAGTTTCGTGAAACTTATTTCAGCACATGTGAAACTACTTTCGTTTAAATTATAGTTTCGTGAAATTATCAGTATCGCGGAGATAATGGCCCTGTCAATATCAAAGCTATTGCTGCTGCTGTCTCTGAAATTCTGTAGCGACACTACTTTCGCGTCGCATTTAAGCCGGAATTACATTACGAAATTAGTGGCATGAAATTAATTTCGTGACATTCGTTTTAACAACAGTTTCACATGTAATTTAATATTTTCGTAATGCATGCATTAATTTCATGAATGCAAATGAGTTTCGTGCCCAGCGCGATTTTTACGTGAAATTAGTGTCATGCAACTAGTTTCATCATGTAAATGCGACGCGAAACTAGTGTTGCGACAGCATTTCAAAGACAGCAGCAGCAATAGCTAAGATATTGACAGGCCCATTATCTCCGCGATACTGATAATTTCATGACACTATAATTTAAATGAAATTAGTTTCACATGTGCTGAAATTAGTTTCACGAAACTAGTTTCATCATGCATGACACTAGTTTCGTAATGTAAATCCCGCTTATGAAACTAGTTGCATGACACTAATTTCACCTAAAGCGGGATTTACATTACGAAACTAGTGTTTCGCGTTTCGCGTTCACATTTCGCGTCGCATTTACATGATGAAACTAGTTGCATGACACTAATTTCACCTAAAAATCGCGCAGGGCACGAAACTGATTTGCTTTCATGAAATTAATGCATGCATTACGAAAGTATTAAATTACACGTGAAACTGTTGTTAAAACTAATGTCACGAAATTAATTTCATGCCACTAATTTCGTAATGTAATTTAGCCTTTAAAATCGCGCAGAGCACGAAACTGATTTGCATTCATGAAATTAATGCATACATTACGAAAATATTAAATTACATGTGAAACTGTTGTTAAAACTAATGTCCGAAATTAATTTCATGCCACTAATTTGATAATGTAATTCCGGCTTTATGAACTTCACCTCCTCCACCTTCCATCAAATCTAAGACTACGCTTTTATGTTCTGAAACTTCTAAAGATTAGTTTTTGTTTTGATTTCCTTTTACTATAGTCACAGTAATAGTTTAGTTATTATGTTAAAGTGAATACAGAAAGAAAATCTTAAGGCCGGACTCTCAAGGGCGCGTGGCCCGAGTGACGTCCGCGGCCCCGGGGCGTCCCGGGGCCGCGCGCACGTGGCACGGCTCCGCGCCGGCTAGCGGCTCCCGCTCACTCCGATGGGGATACCATCTGTGAAAACCTGTCGCTTGTTTTTGTATGATTCGGCTTATTGAAAGGTTTATGAATTCAACTCATCCCCTACTTTACCACTCTGTACGGATAAAAATATAAGACGTGGCAGTGAGGTCCGCTGTGCGTTGTGAGCTGGTCCGAGGGTCGCGGGCCCGCCCGGCGGAGCGCCAAGCGCGTGCCCGGCGCCGACGACCCTCACCGTGACCGCTGACCGTATTACGCTAGCCATTGGCTTGTGTGAACTGTGTTTACAAGTATTTATTTGTGTCATCGACGAACTCGTTGCGTTATGTTTACTCACAGCGCGGCCCGAGCGCGGCCGACAGTCGCAGGTGCGCCGCCGTGACCTTGTCGGCCGCGACCGCTGTCGGCGCAGGTCGCACCGCTTTCATCACATCCCAGGTCGAATGGAGATATACTTGCGGCGGCCACCCGCCTACAGAATACAGAATGCGCTTTCAGTTCACATCATAGTAAAACGGGAGCTACATAATATGGAGATGCTTTCACAAGAGTCATTTTCTAAACCTACGAGAATGTTATCCATGTAATATTATTCACTCATGTGGTTTTATTAATATAAATATGCATTTACCCACAGCACAGGCACGGCACAGGGGTAAATTATATCTACTACATAACTAGAGCGTATAAACGACGGATACGCAGTTCGCGACTGATGTAAATCACGGAATTGAATAATCGTCGCGGCACGCAAATCAATACAAACAAACGCGAACATGTGTATTTGTTGATAGATCGTGAACGGCGTGTAATGTGTAATGGTCGGATTGCGAGGCGGTGCCGGTGCGTGTCCGGCGGGCGGCGGGCGGCGGGCGGCGGGCGGCGGGGGGCGGGGGGTTCGTTATGCAACGCAACCAGCTCGGAACGACCGTCCTTGTACTTGATTCCACCTCGCGGTCAGCACGCGCGCGCGACCCGCAACTCTCTCTGGCCGCGCGGCCGACAGATGCGAGGCGACCCTTCCATGTCATCTTCCCCGACCCGCCATTTCGAGTTTCAATAATGATCTTTTATTTATTTACTTTATTTAATAAATGTGGTTGCCCTACGGTCTCCCGTTTCCGCTGTCCGCCTGACGCGCTCGTTTCTCAGTCCCGGCTCCCGAGTCCCTAACTTGCCGTCCCGTTCTGTTTACTTTTAAATGACAACAGGTATAACATATTATGTATTAATATTCAGCTACATTGATGCTCATTGAAGATTTTGTTTCGGCAAATTGAACAGTTACGAATAAACTATAAATAGACACTTATCAAATACACATTTCTTGAGCGAGTAAGTTGAACAAAAAGCGGTTATTGTAACCTAGCCTTTATAGGTGAGTAAGTACCTAATAATATATGGCCACGCGCGTTCTGACTCCAGCCGACGGTACCACCGCTCCGTACTGCGCACGCCTCACACCCCCCACAGCGCCTGCCGCGGTGCACCCGCCTCCTCCTACCCCAACATCGTTTCGTTCATATTTTATCTGCACTGCCGTGCCCCCACGGCAGTGCTCCCGCCAAGTCTAGCGCGAAGCAAACACTGCCGTATCATCCTTTACTGGAACCATTTCGCCGCATTTTCAGGCCCCTATTTGAGAACCTCTGGATAAGACCAGAACGTAGAAATTTTCGTCATCGAGTTAGCTATAATCGCATATGTACTTAAAATCCAAAATTTCAAGTCTAGGTAATTTTGTAGTCAACATTAACTAAGTATAAATAATAAAGAAATCGCAGTAAGGAACCTTAGACTTGGCACGACTTTGATTTCATTACTTTTTAGAGATAAGTAAACAAGCAGCTCCATCGAGACTTGGCTAATTTTTAACAGAATGTTTTTGAAGTGATTTTATGTTGTATTTTATTTTATTTATTTATTAGGTATTACAACAAATTACAATCGTTTACATATGTATACTTATAGGTACCAGGTTTACATTCTGGACAGAAATTCATAAATACGTACACTCTGCATGCATAATGATCGGAAAGAGTAACAGACATGTATACACATAATATTATTGTATATTGTGCTTCACTTTCCTAGAATATACAATCACTACATAGTACAAAACAAAGTCGCTTTTAGCTGTCTTTTGTCCCTATGTATGCTCGGATCTTTAAAACCACGCAACGGATTTTGATGCGGTTTTTTAAATAGATAGATGATTCAATGATGATTCAAGAGGAAGGTTTATATGTATACAAATTCTCGAAATTCCCACGGGTACGGGCACAACGCGGGTAAAACCGCGGGGCGCTGTTAGTAGGTTTTTCGTGAGAGGGTACCTAAGCGAAATCTTCAGAAACGTATTCAGGGTGCTCAGGGAAAAAACATACTAAAAGTCCTGACGTCTAGGAGGTGCGCCGGAGGGGGGGTGACAAAGGTCTCAATTTTAGGTTATTCGCGAATATCTCAAAAACGGTGCAATGTAGCAAAAAAAAGTGTATCATGAAATGAAAGCTTATAAAATTCTCTATAACTTTAATTCTATCCACTTTTTCCATATTCCCAACTGTTATTGAACTACACGCTCCAGAAATGTAAAAATTAAGGACCTCGGGCAGGTAACTATGGAGCCTGCCCCAATGCTCAACAGTGACATGACCTATGTCATTTGAAAGGTCTTGAAGAGTTGTACAAGTTACTCCTAGACAGTTATATCGAATTCGACGGCCAACTCGGTGTTTTCGACCACCGAAGAATTACCACTGGAGGTGCTGTGGAGCCTGGGTGGAATGCTCAACAGTGACATGACTTATGTCATTTGAAAGCTCTTACAAGTTACTTTTTGATAGTTATATCGAAATCGACGCCCAACTCGTTGTTTTCGACCACTGAAGAATAAACACTAGGTGTATGTGCAGTTGACCCTGATCGTATTGCTCAACAGTGACATGACAGATGTCATTTGAAAGCTCTAACAAGTCACTCCTTGACAGTTTTATATTAAAATCGACGACCAACTCGGTGTTTTCGACCACCGAAGTATCGACACTGATCGTATTGCTCAACAGTGACATGACACATATCATTTGAATTTTTTTTTTCATCAAACCCGTACGTGTGGGGCATCTATGGATTGGTCTCCAAAAATGATATTGAGGTTTCTAATATCATTTTTTCTAAAGTGAATAGTTTGCGCGAGAGACACTTCCGAAGTGGTATAATGTGTAACGTAACCCCTCTGTAACTTCTAAAATAAGAGACTCATAAAACTAAAAAAAATATATGATGTACATTACCATGCAAACTTCCACCGAAAATTGGTTTGAACGAGATCTAGTAAGTAGTTTTTTTTAATGCGTCATAGATCGTAAACCACAATTTACCTTTCATTAATCAACAACTACAAGAAGTTTTATATTTATGTTATTTGCTGCGACGGAACCCTTCATGGGAGAGTCCGACTCGCACTCGTTTACTTTATAGGATAGAGCAAAAGTTTATAGTATACAAAGAATAAACTTTCTCAAAAAACATCTAACCGCCTGCAAAATCTAGTCGACTTTCTGACAAAAGTTGTAAAGTTCTCATGAATCCAAATTAATCAAGCCCAAACACAAGGTAACTGCAGTAAACCGTTGAGGAGTTCCCTAACTATCCGTCGTCTTCATCAGAGACGGTTCCATCATCAGATCGAGAGTAGACCTTCACTAAATTGTAATGCACAAAAATATTTAATGTAAACATTAACAGACGCACTAGTTGCCCCCTAAGTTTTTTAAGAGTTCTCCTCGATTTCACTGGGATCCCATCATGAGACGCTGGTTACCTTACCTCCCTGGGGGGAATATCTCCTTCCCAACAAAATAAGAATCATCAAAATCGGTTCACCCAGTCATAAGCTATGTTATGAGAACAAAAAAAACATACGATCGAATTGAGAACCTCCATCTTTTTTCTAATTCGGTTAAAAAGAGTGCGGCCCGCGCAGGCGCAGAGCACAGACGAGCAGCCTCCTCGCACCGACACTTACTCCAATACTACTTTATATTCTTTATTAATTACCCCGGACAATTTAGACATTCGAGAGTGCATAAAGTCCCAACAAGCTGAAAATCAGGAAAATTGTTCAAAACATAATTATAAACAATGTGTAAAAGTTCCCCATCATTCCCGTGTATGGATTTTTTTTTATTCAAGGTCAAATGTCAAAAAAAAGTGTTTTTCGCGAATATCTGAAAAACGGTGCAATGTAGCAAAAAAAAGTGTATGATGAAATGAAAGCTTATAAAATTCTCTATAACTTTAATTCTATCCAATTTTTCCATATTCCAAACCGTTATTGAACTACACGCTCCAGAAATGTAAAAATTAAGGACCTCGGGCAGGTAACTATGGAGCCTGCCCCAATGCTCAACAGTGACATGACCCATGTCATTTGAAAGGTCTTAAAGAGTTGTACGAGTTACTCCTAGACAGTTATATCGAATTCGATGGCCAACTCGGTGTTTTCGACCACCGAAGAATTACCACTGGAGGTGCTGTGGAGCCTGGACGGTATGCTCAACAGTGACATGACTTACGCATTTGAAAGCTCTTACAAGTCACTTTTTGATAGTTATGTCGAAATTGACGCCAAACTCGGTGTTTTCGACCACCGAAGAAAAAACACTAGGTGTATGTGCAATAATGTGAAGTTGACCCTGATCGTATTGCTCAACAGTGACATGACTAATGTCATTTGAAAGCTTTTACAAGTCACTCCTTGACAGTAATATCGAAATCGACGACCAACTCGGTGTTTTCGACCACCGAAGTATCGACACTGATCGTATTGCTCAACAGTGACATGACACATATCATTTGAAAGCTCATAAAGAGTTGATAAGTCACTCTTTGATAGTTATATCGAAATCGCCGTCCAACTTACTGTTTTCGACCACCGAAGAATGGAGTTGGGCTATGCCATACCGAAGTATCGACGCTGATGCTAATGCTCAAAAGTGACATGACCTATGTCATTTGAAAGCTCTTGAAGAGTTGTACAAGTCACTCTTTGACACTTATATCGAAATCGACCGCCAACGCGGTGTTTTCGACCATCGAAATATCGACACTGGGTGTATATGCAGTTGACCCTGATGGTATTGCTCAACAGTGACATGACCTATGTCATTTGAAAGCTCTTGAAGAGTTGTACAAGTCACTCTTTGACAGTTATATCGAAATCGACCGCCAACGCGGTGTTTTCGACCACCGAAGAATCGACACTGGGTGTATGTGCAGTTGACCCTGATGGTATTGCTCAACAGTGACATAACTTATGTCATTTGAAAGCCCTTGAAGAGTTGTCCAAGTCACTCCTAGACATTTATGTCGAATTCGACGGTTAACTCGGTGTTTTCAATTTGACAAAAAAAAATATATAACTTCACTCTCATTTTTTGGTCTAAATTGACTGGATTATCAAGGAGTGACTTGGACAACTCTTCAAGGGCTTTCAAATGACATAAGTTATGTCACTGTTGAGCAATACCATCAGGGTCAACTGCACATACACCCAGTTTCGATTCTTCGGTGGTCGAAAACACCGCGTTGGCGGTCGATTTCGATATAACTGTCAAAGAGTGACTTGTACAACTCTTCAAGAGCTTTCAAATGACATAGGTCATGTCACTGTTGAGCAATACCATCAGGGTCAACTGCATATACACCCAGTGTCGATATTTCGATGGTCGAAAACACCGCGTTGGCGGTCGATTTCGATATAAGTGTCAAAGAGTGACTTGTACAACTCTTCAAGAGCTTTCAAATGACATAGGTCATGTCACTTTTGAGCATTAGCATCAGCGTCGACACTTCGGTATGGCATAGCCCAACTCCATTCTTCGGTGGTCGAAAACAGTAAGTTGGACGGCGATTTCGATATAACTATCAAAGAGTGACTTATACAACTCTTTATGAGCTTTCAAATGATATGTGTCATGTCACTGTTGAGCAATACGATCAGTGTCGATACTTCGGTGGTCGGAAACACCGAGTTGGTCGTCGATTTCGATATTACTGTCAAGGAGTGACTTGTAAGAGCTTTCAAATGACATTAGTCATGTCACTGTTGAGCAATACGATCAGGGTCAACTGCACATTATTGCACATACATCTAGTGTTTTTTCTTCGGTGGTCGAAAACACCGAGTTTGGCGTCAATTTCGACATAACTATCAAAAAGTGACTTGTAAGAGCTTTCAAATGCGTAAGTCATGTCACTGTTGAGCATACCGTCCAGGCTCCACAGCACCTCCAGTGGTAATTCTTCGGTGGTCGAAAACACCGAGTTGGCCATCGAATTCGATATTACTGTCTAGGAGTAACTTGTACAACTCTTCAAGACCTTTCAAATGGCATGGGTCATGTCACTGTTGAGCATTGGGGCAGGCTCCATAGTTACCTGCCCGAGGTCCTTAATTTTGACATTTCTGGAGCGTGTAGTTCAATAACGGTTTGGAATATGCAAAAAAAGGATAGAATTAAAGTTATAGAGAATTTTATAAGCTTTCATTTCATCATACACTTTTTTTTGCTACATTGCACCGTTTTTCAGATATTCGCGAAAAACAATTTTTTTTGACATTTGACCTTGAATAAAAAAAATTCCATACACGGGAATGATGGGGAACTTTTACACATTGTTTATAATTATGTTTTGAACAATTTTCCTGATTTTCAGCTTGTTGGGACTTTATGCACTCTCACCCTCATTTTTTGGTTTAAATTGACCGGTGTATAATTTAGATCTTTTAAAAAACTCATCTTTTAAAATCCATTTTTAGGCTACTTCTAAAAACGGGACCCTATTACTGAGACTTCGCTGTCCGTCCGTGTGTCCGTCCGTCTGTCTGTCTCTTTGTCTGTCTGTCGGTCACCAGGCTGTATCTCAAAAACGGTGATAGCTAGACAGCTTAAATTTTCACAGATGATGTATTTCTATTGCCGCTATATTGCCAAATAGGTACATAAAAAATAAAATAAATCAAATATTCAAGGGGGGCTCCCATACAACAAACGTGATTATTTTTACCGTTTCTTGCTCGATACTAATCATTTTTAATAGACAGAACCCTTCGTCTGCGAGTCCGACTCGCTCTTGGCCGGTTTTTTTTTAATCGATTTTGATTCTCATTTCAGTTTTGAACATAATTTTAGTTACGTATTCTATTCAGATAATAATAAAAAACCATCTTAAAAATCGTAAGTCACTACATAGTATACCTAAAACAAAGTCGCTTTCCGCTGTCTGTCTGCCTGTCCCTATGTATGCTTTGATCTTAAAAATTACGCAACGGATTTAAAAGTGGTTTTTTTGGTAGATAGATTGATTCAAGAGAAAGGTTTATAGGTATAAAAATTCCCGAAATTCCTACGGGAACGGGCACAACGCGGGTATTTGTAACCCAAGGGATGAAAAACATGCCTAAAAATTGGTTATTGGCGTGCGCTGCTAAATCGCCTTCGGCCACATTGGAAACCAAAGGTTCGAAACCAGTAGAGAAAACGGAATTATTTTTCTTTTTTGGAAACCTGGTTTCGAATCAAGAATAATAATTCTGTTTTTTAAATTGGTTTCCAATACAGAATGTACAGTCTTCTTTTGAAACTCATTGACAAAGGACCCCGCAAAAGTTGTTAGGGAAATGTGGTTTCAGTCAATTTGAGTGAAATTTTAATATGTTATAGACCTAAGTGCCCTAAACAAATGTCCCTATGGGAGCTACCACGGTTCCAATTTTCATAGTTAACAGCCCACGGCCCAGTTTACTCCCACCTGTTCTGAGTAGTTCTGTTGACAAACTACTGGGACTTTTTTTACCATTAGTTTTGTTCCTGTTTCCTGTTCTGTTGAACAATTTTCTTACTATTCGGTAGGTTATGGTTATTTTTTTTTACTAGAGACAATACTACTGGGATATTTTCTAGTAAAAACCCCTAACCTACCGAATAGTAAGAAACGAGTTGACCAATGAATCGTTATAATGCATATCTGTTATATCCATGACTGAGTTTCAAAAGAAGACTGTACATTCTGTATTAGAAACCAATTTAGAAAACAGAATTATTATTCTTGATTCGAAACCAGGTTTCCAAAAAAGAAAAATAATTCCGTTTTCTCTACTGGTTTCGAAAACGGCCGAAGCCGCTAAATCTATTGATGATACACAAAAACAATGTTCTACACAATCAAAGTACATATTATTGCGAACAAATAAGTTCGCGAGGGCATATGTCTAACTATTACCTATAGTTAAGTCGAAACCTCAAGGCGTAGAGAAAAGAATAATAGGTAGGTACTTCTAAAATCTATTACTGTCGCGCAGTGCCCGAACGAGCGGGCTATCAAGACTAATCAAGAGCGACAGAGACAACAGCAGCTTGGATTGAAAATACCTATTAAAATTACAACCCACCAAAAACATAAATGTAAAAAAGGAGAGCCTAGTTCAATACAAAAATTATGCATGGCTATGGGCTTCGCTGCAAAAAGAATGGAGATCTAAATGAGGGCCAAGTTCTAGGCAATATCTCAATATGTATTTATAGGAACAAAATAACATTATGAACAAGTATTAAACTCTATTTCTTCTCTTTATTCGATACCTATGACAATTGCTGTTATTTAAAAATGTGAGATCTTAAAGTGAGTTAGATTTGACTTGACCAGTTTTCATTACAGCAGTCATTTTATAAAGTTATTCAACATATAACAACAAACTGGCCAAGTTAAATCTAACCCACTTTAAGATCTCACATTTTTAAATAACAGCAATTGTCATAGGTATCGAATAAAGAGAAGAAATAGAGTTTAATACTTGTTCATAATGTTATTTTGTTCCTATAAATACATATTGAGATATTGCCTAGAACTTGGCCCTCATTTAGATCTCCATTCTTTTTGCAGCGAAGCCCATAGCCATGCATAATTTTTGTATTGAACTTGGCTCTCCTTTTTTACATTTATGTTTTTGGTGGGATATCATTACTTTTTGTAAAGAAAACTAGGTTTTGATATTTATTGTTTTTTCTTGCGTTTCCGCTGCATAGGTACTTTGGTTCGTTCGCATTTTAAATTGTATCGTATAGCGCTTGTGAGCCACGCGCTGCCCCCGCGTACGAGTAAGGACTCACGAAGCGGTTTTCACCCGTGCCCGCCGCGGTGGCGGAATGGAGTTTTATTTTCAAAACTCACGAGACCGGAGTTTTGTGCGGTTACGCAGCCGTCGCGGTTGCGATTATCGCCCGCAAACTTGGCGGTTGATAATCGCAAGACGGGCGGTTAAACGATCAGTTGAGTTCCAGACCGTCATGGACACACACCAGAAACTACTACGCAACGAGTAATAACAAGTCACTGCAAAATGGCGTCGGATTTCTAACCTCCCCCCCCGCCCCCCACTGTCCACGCGCGGTCGCCCGCCAACCGACCGCAGAACGCGCGGGTGCAACCCGCCGCGGCTGCGGGACCGCGACCCGCGCCCGCCGGTACAAGATGACCGCTGGAGCAGCGGGACCCGCAAACAATCGCACACGCCGCGGGCGTAAAACGCGTCGTGAAATGTGCTTTAAGTTTTTACATAAATATCTGTATTCTACAAAGGCTGCGGGCCCGCAACCGCGGCGGGCACGGGTGAAAACCGCTTCGTGAGTCCTTAGCCTACAAGTGCAAGGCGCGAGCGAGTTCAACCAGCATTCTTAAATTAGTCAATACATATACATTATATCGGTAACAATAATACATCGCTTTACTACCATGCAGGTATAAACCAACCGACCCGCTAAATTTTTACCAAATCGCTACCGCTTATAATTGTGTACTATTCATCAGAGCGTGACGCTGATTGGCTGGGGCGACGGTGGACCGACCGCGTCATAAGCACCTACCGCGCGCCGCCGACGACACACCGTTGGCCGGTTGTTTATCGCGAAATTTAAGTTTTTTTGAATGGGGACACCACTTATTTTTTTTACTTAACTTTACGTTTATATTGCAGTTAAATAGCAAATATAATAATACATATATTGGGATAGTTTCAAATATCTGCTAGTAACGGTTCCAACGCTACAATTAAAAAATATATTTTTTGTATGGGGACCCCCCCTATTTTTTAACTATTTTATATTTTTAGATTTTTTCTTACGCTTACACACAATTACCGAGCTAGATTCCAAATTTCATCCTTCTAGGTCATCTGGAAGTAGGTTAGGTTTAGGTACTATATGTCAGTCAGTCAGTCAATACTAAAATTTACGACTTTCTGACGTTCATATCTTTATAACCGTTTGAGCTAGCTTCATGAAATTTGGGTTTCTAGATGTCCTAATGGATACAATTAAACACACGAAGTTTCATGTGTTTACGTTAAATAGGTTTTGAGTTATAGAAGGGTCAAAAGTGGCACCAAATGGTTCGTGTAATATTACACTCGGCGCTGGCTAGCCGTTCCTTTGCTTGAACTTGGCTTGACACGCTGCCGCGTGTCTAGATAAATGGCTCTACAATCAAGGTTAATTAATAATTATGTTACTTTAATACCTATATATACCTCTTTAAATTATTAAAATCGGACAGTTAGTTTCAGGGTAATGATGAGAAATATACATAAAATTTTAAAAAACCGACTTCAAAACTAAAAAGCAAAAATTAACTCTAAAATCATAATATGAGTACTACTAAGGTAGTAATAATTAATAATCTATCTATATATATATATATATTATATATATATATATATATATATATATATATATATATACTAGCTGTGCCTCGCGGTTTCACCCGCAGCGCCCCCGTTCCCGTGGGAATTTTGAGATTTTTATTACGGAGCCCGAGACCTCACGGAGCCCGAGTTCTTTCCCGGAACCTTTCCAACGAATGCAAAACCGTGGAAATCGGTTCATGCGTTCTGGAGTTATAGCGTCAGGGAGGAAAACCCGACTTATTTTTATATAGTAGATATAGGTATATAAAATTCAAAGTCCTGACTAACTGACTGACTGATTATCAGCGCACAGCCTCAACCGCTACACCTAGAAACATGAAATTTAGCAGAAAGGTTCATCAAGTGACGTAAGTGCACACTAAGAAAGGATTTCGAAAATTCTATCTCTAAAGGGATAAAATAGGGGTCCAAAAGTTTGTTTGTTGTGTGTAAAGAAACTTCTACGGTTTATAATTTAGACACGTGAAATGTTAGATTTAGGCTTTTGGTTTATAAAAAAAATATACGTATCTATTTAGTAGATTTTGAAAACACTACCCCTAATGTGATAAAATTGGGGTTGAAACTTAAAATTAAATTTCTTTTTCTGGCAATAGAACATTTGTAAAATAAGGGTATAATATAAGGGTGTCTGTAATGGATACCTACGAGTACATTCAACGGAAAGGTTAAAAGCTAATTTTCATTCAGAAACTCCTCCGGGAGCGGGCTCACCGCGGGTGAAGCCGCGGGGCGCTGCTGGTACTAGTATTTAATTATAATGAAGTCGGTTTTATTAAAGTAGGCAGTTTTTTTAATTTAATTTTTTACTTTTTAGCGTCTACTTTCTTCGCTCAGTTTCTTTGTTTGTTAGTTTATAAGCTTCTTAATTCAACTCTCGGTAATGTTGACAATTAATTCCAACAGCGTCCCGCCCACTGCATACATCGTACTTTTTTAAATTTAAACGGACGGTCCAATTTTAATAATTTAAAAAGTTATTGTAAGTCACTTTACTGAACTTTATTGTATATGAATTTATTTTGATATATAGTGATATCATCACGCGAATGTCATAATATGCTAAGTATTGAAGTAGTTTTTAAATTGAAGAAATTTAACTAGAAGTGGTTATTGAATGTAAGCTATAATAGGTAGACATATACCACGCATATACCGTCGCGGGTTTTATTGTGCAAAATAATAAGTAGGTACCTAATGCCTGATAAATAAGTATCACGTCATATTAACACATGTTGTCGCTACGGAATTAACAAGAGTAACGAAAACAAGTAGGAATCGGCATTAACAAGGTCCAGGTTCAGTGAGACAGGCTGGGTGGCCGGCTACAGCGCGCGGCAGGGCCCCGGGCGCCGCGGGGCCCCTTGGCGCGCGGCGCGGGGCGGTCGGGCCACAGGAGTAAAGAAACGCTTTACTCCTGTGGTCGGGCCGCGTATCATTCCGCTCGCCGCAAACACAACGCACTCGCAATCAATAATTGATTCTCAATAAAACACACATCACAATGTGTCGCACCGCGCAAGGTTCCAATGTGGCCTACATTCCAATTAGTTGCGCTCGAGCCTGGAGATACATTTATTATCGCACATCGGCGGCCGGCTGCCGCCCGGCTCCGGCTGCCACTTGCGCACGCCCGCTCTCAATGGCACGGAGATAACACATTAGTTAGCGCCGAATTCCACAGCGGTCTATAATATAACTAGCTAATTGAAACATTTTCTTTTTCATAACATAATATTCTGCAACAAAACAAAAAACACCACATTTGAATGTATTATATTAAAAAAATAACATCTAGATCCTAACATCTAGAGAAAACATCTAGAGTTAAGTTTTGCATGACGCCATTCGAGACAGATGTAAAGTGGAGATGAATGGTGAGGGGATGATTGTACGGTGTCGGGGTGCGCCAGGAAAAGAGGTCCCGGGGGTGGGGGCGGTATCGACCGCGCGCGACCCTGACCTTGTGGGGGCGCGCCGCGGCGCCGGCTCCGCTGCACCGCACTCGGCGACCGCGGCCCGCCGCCGCCGCCGCACTCCGCCGTCGCCCGCCTTTCGCTGCCGACACACGGAGGTACCGCTCGCCGGATACCGCCCACCACCGGTGCCTACGATGATTCACATTCAAACACTTGTGTTATTGCAATAGTCATAGGTACGTATACTATATACTTACAAATAGTCGTAGGCCGGAGCTCGGCAAAAACTAATACCATACATGCACCTTATAAAAAGTACTTAAAATACGTAATTCTCGTTTGGGATGTTGATGTACGTAATTCGGAACTAAATGACCTACAGACTTGAAATTTTGGATTTTAGGTATGCGATTATAGCTTACTAGATGACGAAAATTTCAACGTTCTGGTCTTATTCAGAGGTTCTCAAATAGGAGCCTGAAAATGCGGCGAAATGGTTCCAGTAAAGGATGGTACGGCAGTGTTTGCTTCGCGCTCGACTCGGCGGGGGCACTGCCGTGCCCCCAGATTATTATTCTTGAGATAACATAAGTATTAAGGGTGGCTCACGGTCTACGATCTTGAAACACGTCGAACATAAAGACGGCAACCCCCTGCAGCCGGATCGCAACGTGTCCGGCACGGTCCGAGTGTGCGCGGCGCTGCGTCAACTCACGATTCCTTCTCTCATTCATTACACTCTTGGCCTTACGTACCTGACCGAATGTTATACGGGTAGTGTGGCTATTATAGGAACATAATCATTTATCCTTGTGTGCATTCCTTTGTAATTATTACATTTAGTATTTCAAGTATGTGAATATAGTTAGTATGAGAGTATACCATAACATTATTATGACTTATCATGTGTTATGGTTCCAGCCTCAAGCGTCAGCTCTGCCATACGGAGTGATACGCAGTGTAAAGACGACGTCACCCGGCTGAGTCCTAGGTAGCCCATCAGGGCCAAAACAAAAGCTTGTCTTCATTTTTCTCCTGTCTAAGGGGATCTCTCTCTCTCTCTCACTCTCTCGCAGTCTTTATTTATATTTGAGTGGAAATAAAATAATAAAGTATAATAAAGATAGAAGAGATAAGAGAAGAGCAGAACTTTAAGTTATTTGTCACCCCCAGGGGCCCCAGGCCAGGGTCCGTAGAGGCCGGGCGGTTCCGCAGTGTATCGGTGAGTGACGCTTGTGTCGTGTGTTGTGTGTGCAGGCGGAGGCGAGCGCGGACGAGGTGCAGCTGGATGAGGAGATGGAGCGCGTTGTGTGGGCGGGCGAGGAGGGCGCGCCGCCCGCGCCGAGCGGGGGCGTGACGCGCGACCTGGCCGCGCCGCCGCCCTACGAGCGCGACGACGACCAGCGCCACGTGCAGTTCGAGGGCGAGCGCGCGCCGCCCCCGCACTCCGACGCCGACGACCACCGCCGCGCGCCGCACTCCCAGTACGTGCACCACCACCACCGAGCCCTAGGACTATCTGTCGTAGTGGAGTCTCTGTCTCGCTGTGTATCATGGACTTGTAGTTAATATACTTTGCAGCTACTTTATAGATCGGTGCAACGTCTACGAAATGACCCAAATACTTCAATCTAATTTGCATGTTAATGTCATTGAGACCATTAACACCTGCATGTTATTTATTACTTTAAACAAGTCTATTCCATTGTACTACGAGCACAATGACTCACCACACTCACGCACACCAATAGAGAAGTGTAACCAGTAAGCACTTCTCTTCCGTGTGAAAATCTTAATGTGAAAACGACCTAGTTGTTGGTTGACGCGACGTATGGGTGTCAATTATATCTATCTAATACTATCTATATGTAATACTAATAATATTTATCCAATATCAATCCCACCAAAAACATCCTGTAAAAAACTAGCCAAGTCTCGATGGAGCTGATTGTTTATCTCTAAAAAGTAATGAAATCTAGACAAAGTCGTGCCAAGTTTAAGGTTCCTTACTGCGATTTCTTTATTATTATTTATAGTTAATGTTGTGTGACTTGGCCGTTGACTTGTACCCACTAACCTATAAAGAATGTTCAAATTATATTCTCAACAAACATTCATACTACGTAATCCTCTGTGTATAAATGTGTTGAACATTCACCTTTATATTTGAATTTACAACAAGGGTACAAGTCAACGGCCAAGTCACACAACATTAACTATAAAAAATAAAGAAATCGCAGTAAGGAACCTTAGACTTGGTACAACTTTGTCTAGATTTCATTACTTTTTGAGATAAACAAGCGGCTCCATCGAGACTTGGCTAGTTTTTTACAGGATGTTTTTGATGGGATTTCACTTCTTTTTGTAGAAACTTGGGCTTATTGATTTATTTTTTTAACACGCTTTTTTTATTAGCTTGGCCTGTATGTACGTACGTACGTATGTAATGGAATCTTTGAACATCATTTTCACCAACTTCCAGAAGTCTGATTAATTTGAAACTTTGCATACGTATCAAGGACCGATGACAATGCAATAATTTAATAACAGTTTCCCATTATCCTTAATGGATTTGCCAGATTTACTAAAAAATTATTACTTCATATAAAAGACATCAACGGGCGCTCGCTGCGGGACGGAACGGGAGTTCTGTTTTATACATATTACTAAATGATACTAGACACTAACAGCGTCCCGTGGTTTTCCCGTGATGGGCCCGTTCCCGTGGGAATTACGGGATGAAAAGTTGCATATAATGTTATGCTTACTAAAAAATAAAAAATAAAATTATAGTTTAAAAAAACACGCTTTTATTGCAAATTGAACTAAAAACTAGAAAATAATTTTTCTCCTCAAATCAAAATTATAATAAAATTTAAGTTGTAACACAATGATTCAATTCAGAGTAAAAAGCGTGGGGTGCTTAATATTTTTAAATATTACAATCATCATTGGTAACTATCTATGAGAGGATAGTTATGAACTACAGTAAAATGCACCCCACGCTTTTTACTCTGAATTGAATCATTGTGTTACAACTTAAATTTTATTATAATTTTGATTTGAGGAGAAAAATTATTTTCTAGTTTTTAGTTCAATTTGCAATAAAAGCGTGTTTTTTTAGTTTTTTTAAACTATAATTTTTTGATTTTCTTATTAGACACAGTTTTTTGCCATCAAATGAAACGGCCCACCAAGTTGAATATTTTTTGCAAAGGCGGTATATGTCGATATCTCTAATAGTTTGGTTGGGATCTTGTGTTTTCTAATCAGGGTCACCAGGTACTCCAGATCTTCGATTATCCTAGTTTTTATAGTTTTCCCTTTATGTGGCCATTAAGAGTGTACACTACCTCAGTTCGCGTATTCAGATTTTCCCCTGAGCCGAAGCGGGACAGAAACACCTGAGCGCTTGGTGTTTCGGCCCGCGAATTGTAGGTATTTGCTCCCTACAAACATTATGGTACTCATTTGAAAAAACCGCAACATATGAATTGTTCTGTAAACCCTATTCAATTTACTACACTTTATTTTAATTCAACAACTTTTGTATTTATTGAGATATTAAGATTTTAGTAAAAATTTAGAGATAACTTTGCGATTTTTTTCTATCGAGAAAATTTCATGGAGTCGTGTTTTCGAAACATATGATCGATAGATTATATCATGAACTTTACCATACATACGTTTCAAAGTTAAATATTGAGTAACGAGGAATATATGGAGATCGCGCCGAGTTGAAAATAAGCGATTTGAGGTAGTATACACTCTTAAACCCTAACTCTGTACCAAATTTCAGCTCTTTGAGTTTATGGGAAGTAGGTACTAGTTCTATTTTGATGATCATGAGTAAGTCAGTGTCATAAATGCGAAACTTTGCTTTCGCTTAACTTCGGAATTAAATGACCTACAGACTTGAAATTTTAAGCTTACTAAGTGAACAACATTTCTGAAAATGCGGCGAAATGGTTCCAGTAAAGGATGGTACGGCAGTGTTTGCTTCGCGCTCGACTTGGCGGGGGCACTGCCGTGCCCCCAGATTCAAAGTAATATTTATAAAGAAGCTGTAAAAATTTAGTCATTTATTTTTTGTTTTGAACGCGGTGTATTTGATAGAAACTATGATAATATAGAAACTATTTGAATAATTATCTTTGTAATGAATAACGACATTCAACGTACATTTTATCATACCGCAAATTCCTGGGGAACGGGCACAACGGGTGAAACCGGGGGCGCGGCTAGTGGGTCATAACATAAGTACGCATCACAGGCCTGGTGATTACAAATTGAACGCGTTAATCTCAGAAACTACTAATCCGAGTTGACTATTTCTTGCGGTATTGGATAGCCACATTCAACGGAGAAGTTATAGGTTTTACTTACTTTTCATCCCGAAATTCCCATGGGATCGGTCAGGTATCTTCTCTGTTGTCCTGGTGTTGATAATGAATATGCTTGTAATTAACGTATTGCGTTGACAGACGACACATTCACCCGCACAAGTCGCGCAAGTACTCGGCGGCGGAGGGCGAGGCGGGGGTGGGGGGCGAGGAACTGGGCGGCGAAGAGCAGCTGGGCGCGGCGGACCGCGCCGAGCTGCTGGCGCACCGCAGCGACGACCCGCGCGCGCTGCGCCGCCACAAGATACAGCCGCGCGTGCGTACCGACACCAACACTAACATCAAACGCACCATACCAACTCACATAATAATATGGTGGAACATACTACTTATCCCACAAACATTTTACAACAAATTCATAATTACTTTCTCTGTTGATCGTCTTTCAAAATATTATTAATTGTTCTTTTAAGTAATAAGGACGTGTTGTGACACAGGGCAGCACCGTCCACGTGGGCCGCAGGGACGGAGATGAGAAGCTGCAGACCCTGCTGACGGAGGGCGCCGATAAGAAGATGTACGACCACACGCCGCACTCGGTGGGTGACGTACCGCCGCCGCGCCGGCGAGGGTGTGCAGCCGAGCCGGCGCGGCGGCGGTGACGTAACAGTGAGCGTGTGTCGCAGGTGTTCGTGCAACTGGACGAGCTGATGGCGAGCGGCGAAGGCGAGGCGGAGTGGAAGGAGACGGCGCGCTGGATCAAGTACGAGGAGGACGTGGAGGAAGGCTCGGCGCGCTGGGGCCGCCCGCACGTGGCCAGTCTCTCTTTCCACTCGCTGCTCAACCTGCGCCGCTGCCTCGAGACGGGCGTGGTGCTGCTGGACCTGGACGAAAAGGACCTGCCCGGCGTGGCCTACAGGTACGCCCTGCCCCCTGCCCCCGGCCCGCCCCGCCCCACACCGTCCGCTCTGACACCGCTCGCTCGCCCGCAGGGTGGTGGAGAAGATGGTCGCCGAGGAACTGATCGAAGAGGACGACAAGCCGGTTGTGATGCGCTCGCTGCTGCTGCGCCACCGCCACGTGCACGACGACCGCGGCTTCCGCTTCTCCATCTCCGGCAAGAAGCACTCCTCCTACACCAGCCTCCAGGTACCTCCGCGCGCCACACCTTCCTACACCTACACCGCGCCACACTTGTCATCATTCCACATTTTTCACACCTTACGAGATTACCTTGCAGCTATACTTATACAATTTAATAATTTGAATGTAAACTGCGCACATGAATGGAAACCGTCCCCAGCGCCCAGTTAGCCCCGGTTGTCGCTCCGCTCCTTGTTTATTGTTGTTCTGATACCTATTGGTTGAACAATGTTGTGTTACGTGTTCTAGAGCGCTGGAAGTTTGAGCTGCACTATCACGGAAACGAATAACAGTGCATCAGTAAGTTAGGGTACAATGGTTATAATTAAAATGTACAATCGGGGTATTGATGTTTAATGTAACGTGCCGTGGGAGAGCGCGCCGCCGCGGTGCCGCGCCGGCCGCGCGCGTGCCCGGCCGGCGCGGCGCCGGGGCCGCGCGGCTGCATCTGTGTCCTATGTGTATGTTGCGTTGCGCTGAAGGGGTATCTTATGTCACTTATGTACTTATGTCAATTTCAAAAAATCATCTACATTTCCATACTCGATTGTTTCTAGTTAAACAATATAGTTAAGGTATAAGTTTATTATACTTCGAGATTTTAAGATCACAAATGACTCACCGTAAGTTCTACCTGACTGCCTACATTAATTTTAAACAAAGTCCCTGAAACAATTTGCTGTTAAATTTTTACGGCCTTTATGATTGATATTCATATTACGTTCGCTTGTCCTTTGCCTTTGAAAAGTTACTTTGCGACGAAATATAAAACAATGTAGGTATAATCAATACCGACAGTTTCCAATAAAGAACGGCGGCCGTCCGCTCCGCTCCCCGCCCCGCCCCGCTCCTCGCTCCTCGCGCCGCTCGTGTTCCTTCGTTACACATCGGGGGTTCCTGATGTTTTCTAAACAAAAAGTCGATGGATATTAATGATGCACTTGACAGTTCTATTATTCTAAGCATCTCCAATTCATATAAAAGATTTAGATTCATCAATCCGTTCAGTTGTTGTTGCATGAAACTGTTCTGTAATAAGAAATATCCATAGCTCTTTTTATTATTAGCTAACGTTTTCTTTACAATACAATATTGGTTGAATTTGAATAATAATACTCAGATATTTCGTTGTTTTTATTGTGTGTACATTGTACATAGTAATGACATACAGTCCGTCGACGTCCGCGTGTGATCGAGTCCGCCCGCCGCCGCCGCCGCCGCCCGCGGTGCACTCGGTACACCGGTACGGAGAGCGCACAGAGCTGCGAGACCTTTCAATACTTCAGTATTAACACATGATAACATGATACGGTAGTGGCGATGTGTGTGCGCAGCGAGGCTTATAGTGACTTGTAATGAGCTCGTTGACTTTAGTACGCGGATTAGCTACGGGCAGGAGCGGCGCGTGCCGCCGCCGCGCCGCCGCCGCCGCCGCCGCCGCCGCCGCGCAACCCAAGGTTGTGCACACGGCTACTGATTAACATGAACAAGAAACGGCTACGCTAATAAACATTGTACATTACCACTTCACTTACTATGTTTCTCTTGCTGTGGTAATTGCACGCGATTTATTTTTGAATGGGTTTTAATGTTCTATTAGAGCGAAGGTGCTCGTATATTGTGATGAGTGTGGCGTTCAGGATTAGATATGATACCGTATTATATAATAAATGCCGTTAGATGGCAATCTGAGTCACGAGATTGTAAACTGTCGATAGATTGTAAACTGTACCAAACTATGTATCACAAGACATAGACGTACGACTAAAGTTAAATAAACGCATTTAAAAATATCATTAGGGCTTAATTTTCTATTCCGAATGCAAAGACCGAAGCTTAATTTAAAATCTTTCTAAGATGGGCAGTTTTTGACATCGTAAACCACGTTATCTAATTTTATTTAATAATTAAGAAATTAATAATTACACACGAGTATGACAACCAAATATTACCCTAATCATTATTGAAATAAGGTTCATACATAATGACCACTAATACACTGGCGTGCAAAAAAATCGGGCCACCCTTAAATTCTTCAATAATTTTGTAGCTACATCAAAGATATGCCGCGCAGGTAATTAGGGTGATGAGTACGGTTTGTTTATGTCAATATTTGTCACTAAATTCTCGGAAATGCACCTGTGGACACTACAATAATTTTCATAAATGTGTAGATCAAGTCATGTTTCTGAGAGAGTACACTGACTTCTGCAATACAAGTTAAACTTAGCGTAGAAGTCAGGGACTGTATTTAGTTTGTAATACTTTTATGTCAATAAAGATATTATTTATTTATTATTTATAATAAGCAATAAACGGAAAATAGGGAAATTTTGAAAAAAAATAAATCGGGATATCGGGGGTTTAGGAGTTTAGTTGAGTTTGATTTATTAAACGAGACACTTCTACCTATACCTTCCACTATCAGAAACATTGCAAGATGGATGTGACCGAAGCTGAAGCCTACCTAGTTGTGACTCTACTTGAAACTGGCCAAAGTCAACGTCAAGTGGCTCGGACACTGTCAGTAAGCCGTTCTACGGTCCAGAGAGTGTACCAACAATTTTATGAGACTGGTGGCTTTATAAGAAGACGCGGTTCAGGTCGGCGAAGAGCCACCTCCGAACGTGATGATCGCTTTATTGTGACGTCATCTCTAAGAAACCGCCATCGTACCGGGGTTGACGTCCAAAATCTCCTGAGAGAAGTGAGGGGTGTCAACGTCAGTGAATGGACAGTTAGGCAACGACTCAACGCAACTGACCCAAAACTCACCCCAGCCCACTGCGTAGCAAGATTACGTTTTGCTCGAGAGCACGTCAATTGGACGTTAGAAAATTGGCAGAAGGTACTGATTACAGATGAGAGTCGCATGTGTCTTCATGGTGCTGATGGTCGGGATTTTGTGTACTGGTCACCGACCAGGAGAGAGATATGCACTTGCAACATGCGAGAAACAGTGTCATATGGAGGTGCCTCGGTTATGTTCTGGGCTGGCTTCTCTTTCGAAGCAAAGACCGAGCTGATTTTTATCGAAAACGGATCCCTAACAGCTGCAAGGTACAAAACGGAAATCCTAGAAGATCACGTCGTACCTTTTGCCCCTTATATTGGAGAAGGTTTCCTTCTTTTACAAGATAATGCCCGCCCACACACTGCAAATAGCGTCAAGCAATATCTGGAAGGGGTCCATATTGGCTCAACTAAAGTTCTTTACCCGAAATTGTTCTTCCTAACGATTTGTAATCCGAATGATCACTCTTCCTAAAATTTTTCATCCTAAAGTTTTCATTCATACTATTTGTAGTGCTACCGCCGTAAATATATTTAAACTCCTACTGTTTTTTATCATAACGCTTTAAAGGAAAAGGTTTGTTTTTAAACTATTTCTTGTGATTACAAAACGGTTCCCTATCCATTTGCATAAAAACTTTAGACATAATATAACATGGCATAATTTTGTTGTAGCGCTCGCCGGCCGCTGCCGCGGCACCGCTCGCTTCGCTCGCTCGGCTCGCGCGTAGTTGGTCACAGTTCTAACCTAACCTAACCTATAAAAAGAAATCTAAACAAAAAAGATATGACTTTGAATAATAGTATAAAAGAAACATGAGTGTTATGAACATCGCCGGTAGCACTACAAATAGTATGAATGAAAACTTTAGGATGAAAAATTTTAGGAAGAGTGATCATTCGGATTATGAACATTAGAGACAAAGTAGTTAGGAATTGTGATTGTTAGGATGAAAAATGTTAGGAAGAACATTTTCGGATTTCCAATTATCGGAGTTGAAAATTTAGGTGAACTTTGGCGCACCCATCTGGAAGAGGTCGGTGTGAACACCCTTGACTGGCCAGCTCGAAGCCCTGACCTGAATCCTATCGAGCATGTTTGGGATCATCTAAAAAGAAGGGTTCGGCGGCGATCAATAGTGCCCAGTAACTTAATTTAATTAAAAACTGCGATTTTGGAAGAATGGGAGGCTATACCACAAGATATGCTTAGAAAATTAGTAAAATCAATGAAAAACCGATTCAAAACTGTAATTAAGAATAGGGGTGGCAATACCATATATTTTGTACATAGCATTTCTTAAAAAAAATCATTTTTATTTTAAATCTTGGTTGAAAATTACTGATTTCAGTTCGATTGGATGTGTAAATCACTTCGTGTATGTTATTCTTGTACAAAATAGTAGCTTCAAAAATCCAGTTAAGCTAACCATAAAACTATTTTAACTGGGTGGCCCGATTTTTTTGGCTACTTCCCGTTTCTTTAACTTCCCGTTTCTACAACCACCCAAAGTAGGTACCTACACAAAAGTAGCGTTTCTACAACTTTTAAACCTTCATACATTTATTCCCGGTTCTACAACTTTTTGAACCCTTTGTTTAAGTTCCCGTTTCTACAACTTTTTGACAATCAAGTACAGTCGTGTAAAAAAACTACATTATAATTTCAGATCCTTTTTAAAAATCTTGGGAATTTCCACTTTAGTAGTGTCATGATGTTGAGATTTAAAAAAATAACCCTAACCTACCGAATAACTAGTAAGAATTTTTTTTTTACGTTACTGGTTACAAATCAGTGAAGAAAATTGTTTTTACGTACTATTCGGTAGGTTAGGGTTATTTTTTTTTTACGTTACTGGTACAAATCAGTGAAGAAAATAGGAGGTTCTGGTTTTTAACTATTAAAATACGAGAATGCGCTGATTTAAGATGTTCTATGAATAATAAAAAATATGAAGTAATTGTACGTGACAGTACCGTACGTAAGTACATGGTTGTAGAAATGGGAATAAATGTATGGAGATTAAAAAGTTGTAGAAACGCTACTTTTGTGTAGGTATTTTGTGTGGTTGTAGAAACGGGAAGTAGCCATTTTTTGCACGCCAGTGTAGGTCTAGAACTTTTGACCAACGGAAGTTGCTCTAGAACATTCTAAAATAATAATTGTATTTTTTGCTAATCAATTAGTGCATCCATTTATCAATAAAATTTAACGACAAATTACTAATATAATTATTAATATTTTGATGATTTTTTTATAAAATATATTTACTTGCATTGTACATTTTGTTTATTCCTTTAGAACATTCAGTTTAAAACAAACTTAAGAACTCCTTAATATACCAGGCGTAGGATAGAAAGGATTAGTTGGACTGAAAGGATGACAAATGAAGAAGAATTGGTGAGAGAGAGTAGAACATCACGTGAGTTAATAGAAATAGAAGAGGGAAGATCATAGGACATGTCACAAGACATGACAGATACATAAACAATATCATAGAAGGTAAAGTGGAAGTAAAGCGAGGTAGGGGAAGGCCTAGAATCAGTTAAATGAGTCAGATAAAAGATAAAGTGTCTGTCATGTCGTATAGAGATGTGAAGGAAGCTTGCATTGAACAGGAATAGATGGAGAAGTCTGCATCAGACTCACTCAAGAATTCCTATTAAAACAAATATGTACTTCGAATTATATAAATAATTTCTCACATGAATTTCGTCGTTTACAAAATCTAATCTAAAAATTAACATATATTCTTATTTTATTAATTTCGCTGCGTTTAAATCGTATAAATGACTTTGTAACAATATATATTACTATAACAGGCAGGTCTTCCACTATTCATTATATTTATACGTAAACTTTCATTGTCAGGTTTTCAAAATTATGGGAAGTGGGCATTGTTCTTTATGATGAATACTCCAGAGTCGTTGAATCGGTTTAACAGATTTTAAGATTACTCGGAACAGATAGACAAAAAAGTGTTTTCTTTATCGTGAAAGTTCACAGAAATACTCGGTAAAATAAAAGACTACGACTTATGATAATGCAATGACTGTATAGAACAAATAATATAATTTAATTATTTGACTTGAATATAAAAAATCCACCTGGCGGCCAGTAGCGGAACTAAGTTTATCGATAAATTTTCAAAACATCTCTATCAGAGTGATATAATAATTGTAGGCTTAAGGTACGCGTCCGTTGGAGCACGCATCTCAACGTCACACAAAGCATTTGCAAAAAATGCTTTGTGTGACGTTGTTGAAGACGTTACCAAATTGAGTTCGCCACTGGCATTGCCCAATACCTACTGCACGTGTAAATTTTTGGTTCTTGTATTTATCTCTTAACATACGAATATAATTCAATTACTTTTTCATTAAAATGTTAATTGAGAATAAATAATGAATGATTCCCCAAATATTTGTCACTCCATGATCCTACCATTATAGTTTCAACCATTTTTATATCAACTCACACTCACTCAACACTCTTTAACAGCCTCCGTGGTCATGTGGTTTGAGCGCCCGGCTCACGACTCGGAGGTTCCGGGTTCGATTCCCGGTGGGGATATCTCACAAAAATCTGTTTGTGAGAATTTCCTCAGTTTGGTTAGGACATTGCAGGCTGAATCACCTGATTGCTCGAAAAGTAAGATGATTCCGTGCTTCGGAGGGCACGTTAAGCCGTCGGTCCCGGTTACTTTCTACGGATAGTAGTCGTTACATGAGCCATGTCGAGGCCTTTGGTGGCTCAATAACTCTGACACCAGGATTGGTCAGGTTGGCCATCCACTCGATGAAGAAGAAGATATCAACTCACGACGAAAATAACTAGAATGTAAATAAAAATTCGGATTCGCATGCTGTACGTGCGGTGCGTCTAGCGCAAGCCAATGGATGCGTACCTTAAATGAGTATTATTATGGCCCCCGACCCAGTAGAGATCCAAATGGCCAACTATTTTATTCGACGTGCGTTATACAAAATATTTTATTGTATACATGACTCTATAAAGTAAAATTAAAAGAAAACTTAAGATACTACTTATTTGCTTTACATTTTCATATCTCTCAAGTGGGTTTGCCCGTTTATAATTATTATTGATTGTATTGAAAGCAACTAATGCATTTAGTTATAATCTCTTAAGCTATGTCCACATTTGTATCATTTCGGTGTATCGTATCTCCGTTGCGTGGCCTCGGCGCGTACCATGATCGCTAATTTGGACGTAAGATGATACCCGTTAATGATACACGCCGTATCTGATACGGCCCGATCCACACTAACCGCGTATCTTGATACACCTCGTATTCGATTCAAAGAATTCGCTGGATTCTTCTAAATAGCTGGAGTCAGTTGATAGTTATTGCACTCCTGTTGGTGTGTACGTGTATGTTGTGTAGTTGGTTGTTGATGTGTTGTGTGTCGAGGGACGGTGCGGCGCAGTGGTACAGTGTGGAGTGTGTCGCAGTCGCTGTGGCTGGAGGAGGGCGTGGCGGGCGCGGGCATGAGGCGCGCTCGGTGCTCGCTGTGCACGACGGGCGTGGGCGGGGGCGCAGCCGCGCTCGGCACCCTGGGCGCGGGAGCGCGCGGCGCGTGTCGGCGGCACAGCGCGCACCTGCTCGTAGGCGTCGCCTCCCCCAACCTGCCCGTGCGCCCCTCCTTCCTCCCGCACCCCGCACCTCGCACCACTAGCACCTCACTCGGTAGCCGCTAGCGCCAATCACTGCGCGCAACCAGTACCTGAATCATGCATGCTCAGTTGTCGTTCGTTACAGACCATACACATTGTTTTTCCTTTTGTTGAAATATTTTCAGCTATGTTTTTTTGTGTTTTGCGTGTAGTGTGAGTGAACACATAGATCGATCATTGTACCTAGAACTCATCCTGTCACTAGTGCGGCTTGCTGTCTGGGCTGGGCCCTAGAGCTTACTTCCAATGGACGCCGTTCTATTTAGTTTTAGCTCCATTTTATACAGAGTGCTCCAAAATTAAAATAATAAAAAGATTTTTTCTGAATGATTCGCTTTAATTATTTAAATAAAAAGAACCGCTCACCCATGTTGAGCCCGCCTCGGTACCTGTTCTGTTTGGAGTACTGCGTGTGCGCACATCGCGGCTAGCGGTAGTGCCGTCCTAGGGATCACTGGGTACTGCCGCACCGACATGTAACTCAGTATCGGCTAAAGGTAAGAGTGTGAGATTGTTTATCATCACATCAATCGTTAGTTACTTAAAGCGACAGTACACGTGATAGTATCACCTTTGGGCGGGCGTCTGCAGTTTCGAGCTAAGCCATTTTGATTTTGATGTAAGAAGTTTTCAATCTGATCCATTTGAATTCATCATAATTGAAAAACAAAACTATCGAAATCGGCATCCTCAGACGGTGTTATATCAATCGTAGTTTTGAGTCAAATCTCAGTTGGCTCGGTTCGAATCTAGCCGTTCACGCCCAAGGCGTAGTTCATAGGAAGTTATCATAGTACCGTACCGTGAAGTATGTGTGGGCACACTCTAGGGTACGGCGCTATATGCAGTGCAGCATCATGGTGTAATGTGTCGACAGAACCTGTCAGAGGGCAAGCGGCGGCGCAGCTCGTACGCGCTGCCGGTGGAGGCACGCAAGAAGTCGAGCGCGGGCACGGCGGCGGGCGCGGAGGACCTGCGCGAGGTCCAGTACCTGGCGGCGGGCGGCGCCGGCTCACAGGACGAGCTGCGCCGCCAGAACGACTCGCTCATGAAGCGCATTCCCGAGGGCGCAGAGGCCACCACCGTGCTGGTAGGCGCCGTCGGCTTCCTGGAGCAGCCGACGATCGCGTTCGTGCGGCTCGCGCACGCCATCCCAATGCCATCCATCACGGAGGTGCCGGTGCCGGTGCGCTTCATGTTCATCCTGCTGGGGCCGAGCGGCGCCGACCTCGACTACCACGAGGTGGGGCGGTCCATCTCGACGCTCATGTCGCACCCCGCGTTCCACTCGATCGCGTACAAAGCGGAGGACCGCCGCGAGCTGCTCTCCGCCATCAACGAGTTCCTCGACGATTCGATCGTTCTGCCGCCTGGCGACTGGGAGCGGCGCGCGCTGCTGCCGCTCGAAGAGCTGCGCGCCAAGAGCGAGATGATCCGCCGGCGCAAACGCGACGCGCTCGAGCGCAAGCGCGCCGCCAGCCTGGTGGACGCCGCGCCCGCGCTGCCCCTCGACGAGAAGAAGGCGCTACTGGCGGCCGAGGCGGCCGGCCTGCCGCCCCGCGAGCCTGACGACCCGCTCGCCAGAACCGGACGCCTCTTCGGAGGTATTGCCATATTATAATAAATAATAATAATAATTAATTAGACTTTTTAGATATTATATTTAGAATTAGACTTATTCTATTTAGAATAAGACTTATTATTATTAATTAGACTTTTCCTCCCCGAACGAGCCCCGCATTATCACAAAATATTTTCCTCAATTTTCAGGCGTGATCCGCGACATCAAGCGCCGCTACCCTTACTACGTGTCGGACTTCAGGGACGCTCTCAACGGACAATGCCTCGCCGCCGCAATCTTCATGTACTTCGCGGCGCTTTCCTCGGCGATCACGTTCGGTGGACTGCTCGCGACCAAAACCCAAAGACAGATTGGTATTTCAGAGACTCTGGTGAGTACCGAGACAGACGTGGGTAAGCGAGTCCAGCGTTCCCTGGTGCCTGTAGGCGACTGTGTGTGTGTGTGCAGGTGTTCACGTGCCTGGGCGGCATAGTGTTCGCGCTGGTGGCGGGCCAGCCCATGATGATCACGGGCGCGACGGGTCCGCTGCTGTTGCTGGATGAGTCGCTGGCAGGCTTCTGCCGCGCGTACGGGTTCGACTTCCTCGCGGCGCGCATGTACTGCGGCCTCTGGATGATCGTGATCGCGCTCTGCGTCGCCTCCGTCGAGGGCAGCGTTGCCGTCAAGAAGATCACCAGGTGAGGCGCCCCTCGCCTGTACACCCCGGAGCCCGCACCCCGCACAACCCGGAGCCCACGCCCCGCGCCCCGCACCCGCCCTCACTGACTGTGCCCTGCAGGTTCACGGAGGACATCTTCGCGTTCCTGATCTCGCTGATCTTCATCTCAGAGCCAATCGCGAGCACCATCGGCGTGTACCGCGCGCACCCGCTCGGCGCCGACTACTGCGCTCACGGCCACAACTTCACCGCCTCCAACGCGACCAATGCTACCGCCTTCAACTCTACCAATACTACCGGTACTCACTCACTTCTTTTCGATGTTGGGCATTATTATGACTAATTGGGAATAACATCATATTATAGTATAGGTAGTATTATTGCAGGTTTTGAATTGCTAAACACGTTTACGGAAACATTTCGCCTTTATTTAATATTTTACTATTATATTCGGGTTCGTTGACTCCCGTCTGTCTGTATGTCAGTCTTTCACGAGATTATGGTCGTGTGGGGTATCGTTGGATAGGTCTAATATTGAGGTTTCTAAAAGTGTATATTTTTTATGACAATGTTTTGAGAAATATTACACTCTAAAGTGGGATAAAGTGTGGATACACCCTCCCAGGGGGGGACTAACTAACTTTATGACTATAGAGTTTCAAATTCCGAACGCTTCGATTTGTCTCAAATTTCCTTATCTGGAATAACAGAAGCGAGCCTTTATCTCATACTAGCGAAGGGAGTCCGCTAGTATAATATAAAGGATATAAAAAATCTGCATACTAAAAAGTATATAAAAAAGCAGTTGTTGGGGTGGTGTGTTGCAGGCCCCGAGGGCCCGCAGCCCAACACCGCGCTCTGGTGCACGATCCTGACGCTGATGACGTTCGTCATCGCCTACTACCTGCGCATCTTCCGCAACGGCAAGTTCCTAGGGCGCAGCGTGAGTACCGACCGCCTCCTACACCGCCGGCACCCGCCTGCAGGGCGTGCGCGTGGCCAGGGTGTGTAGTATGTGTGTGTGTGTGTGCGCAGGCGCGGCGGGCGCTGGGCGACTTCGGCGTCCCGATCGCGATCGTGGTGATGGTGGGCGTGTCGTGCGGCGTGCCCGTGTATACGGAGACGCTGCGCGTGCCCGCGGGGCTTAGCCCCACGGCGCCGCGCGCCTGGCTCGTGCCGCTCAACCCGGGCCTCGAAACCATCCCCGCCTGGGCTGCCGCCGCCATGGTGCTGCCCGCCCTCATGGTCTACATCATCGTCTTCATGGAGACTCATATCGCTGAGTAAGAATACCTTCTCACTTCTTCACATTTTCATTTAACCTTTCAGATGACGTGACGTCCATCAGATAATTTGTAGATAGATATTTATGTGAATCATTGCGATATTACATTAAGATACCTTTTGCAACATGATGTGCGAATGATGATCGATCATATTAAGATGTCGCATTACTGAAATGAAAGCGATTTGGATAGTGATATAATTAACTATCGAGTGTCGATTGTTGGATGTGATGTTTGACGCAGGTTGATAATCGACAAGCCTGAGCGGCGGCTGAAGAAAGGGAGCGGGTTCCACATGGACATCGTGATAATGTCGGTTGTGAACGCGATGTGCGGCATGTTCGGCGCGCCGTGGCAGTGCGTGGCGACGGTGCGCTCGGTGTCGCACGTGTCGGCGCTGACGGTGATGTCGACGACGCACGCGCCTGGCGACAAGCCGCACATCGTGCACGTGAAGGAGCAACGGCTTACGGGCCTGCTGGTGTCGCTGCTGGTGGGCCTGTCGGTGGTGGCCGCCTCACTGCTTCGGCTGGTGCCGCTCGCCGTGCTCTTCGGCGTCTTTCTTTACATGGGCATCTCGGCGCTGGGCGGCATCCAGTTCTGGGACCGCTGCATCCTGCTGCTCAAGCCGGTGAAGCACCACGCGCAGGTGCCGTACGTGCGCCGGGTGAGTGTCGTCATCCTCCCCCTCCCCCGCGCGCTCGCGTCGCCACCTCCCACGCAGCGTGCATGACGTCATACCGAGTGCTTGTCGCAGGTGCCGACGCTGCGCATGCACCTGTACACGCTGATCCAGGTGGCCGGCATCTGCCTGCTGTACGCCGTCAAGTCGTCGCGCTTCTCGCTCGCACTGCCCTTCTTCCTGGTGCTGATGGTGCCGCTGAGGATGTCGCTCGGCTACTTGTTCACGCCGCTCCAGCTCAGAGCGGTATCACTGACATTTATAATATATCCTACTAATATTATAAATGCGAAAGTTTGTGAGGATGGATGTATGGATGTATGTTTGTTACTCTTTCACGCAAAAACTACTAAACGGATTTGAATGAAACTTGACAGTAATATAGGTTATACCTCAGAATACAGAAGTACCTACCAGAAGGAGCATTCAAATGTATTTACAAGCTACACGCTGTGTCCAAAAACAGAACAAAGTCCCCCGCGTAGTGTTGTTAGCTCTCGCATTATTTGCCCATTTTTGGGGTAAATTTTGGGAGTTTTGGAGGTAATATGTTAATAGAATAAAAATTGTCCTTTTCTATATAACTATGTACCTACCTGATTATCTCAAGAAATAGATAGGTATATTAAATAAAACACGGTGTTAAGGTGGATGTTTGCACACTTTTAACGGGTGATGGAAAAACTTTATATGTTTTTATTTATTTTATTTTAAAGTATTCGGAAAACTTACAGCTAGGTACAAGAGTTACATAAAAAAAGAATAATTACTTAAGTCAAAATGCATCGAGCAAACTACGCTTCGCTTCGATGGTTTCCAGAACTGTTCCAGCCGTGCTCTTTGTATAATTTTTGTCCACACCGCTTTCCTTTCCTCATCAGCAGGGAAGCTAAAATTTAAGATGGCTAATATAGAAACATAATTTTATACCCGCTCCCCCTCTCCCCTTCTCCCTCACACGCACACCAAAAATTTTTTTAGAAACCTATAGACTAACATACTGTTTAATAGGATTGTTAGGTTAGGTACATACGAGCCGCACTTACGCTTTATACTTTCTTTTTTCAAGTTGGTTAATTTTTATTATATTACTTACTAGCTGTGCCCGCGACTTCGTTCGCGTGGAATAGTGACTATGAGCAGCGTTTTTTTTTTAAATATATACTTATTTTTATTTTGGATCATAATCACAGTCATTTTGGGTAGCTAAAAAACCTACTTTACTTTACTTTACAGCTGATTTGGAATGGCGCGGCGCGGTTCTCGGCGCGCTTTATATACCCGCGCGCGCAGTCGTCGTATGCAACCGACAAACGTCCATCCTAAGCTGAACCGCGATTCCTAAACCGATAATTTTTATTTAACTTCTCTATAAAGATATTTATTATTATAGTTTATGATATCAGCCTAAACTAACTTAAGTAGAAAGAATTTAGATGAGCCCTTTTAATTTTTTTCCCATGGTAATCCAGTCAATTCCAAGGTAATAAGTAGCTATAACATATTCTATTAATGATTGTAATTTACCTATCTAGTAACAATGATCGACGTCGTTCGTTGACCGGAACAGGCGTTAAAAAAACAATAAACTACCGATTCCCATGGGAAACGGATGTTTTCCCGCGGTAAAAAGTAGTCTTTATGTTGCGCCAGGCTCTAAAATATGTCGGTACAAAATTTCAACCAAATCCGTCAAATAGTTGCGGAGATTAATGGTGCCTATGTATAAGCATAGAATAGTGTTCGACGTGATTCTTTAGTTTGACATAACTTTTTTATTTATGAACCGATTGACATGAAACAAACACTAAAGCATAACTGAAGCATACCACAATATATTCGTGAAAACCGCATCCAACTCGGATCAGCCGTTTCTGAGATTAGCGTGAACAGACAAACAGACAAACAGACAAAAAAAAAGTTGATTACATTTTTGGGTTCGACATCGACATAACAATAACCCCTGCTATTTTTTTTATTTTTATTTTCAATGTACAGACAGCACTTTTCTACAATTTTATTATATGTATAGATTAATATTCTACAACGAATTAAATCCCTCAAAAGGTAATAAAAAGAAGGGTAAATCAAAACTCTTATATAGGCAACACTAACATAGATTGACGCATCACTCTATATGACAATTGAAATCTGAGAAAATAATTAAATATTTAAATAAGACGATACCTAAATGCGATACTTACACGTGAAATGTGATCCCTTCCTGTTTCTTTTTCAGACCCACTGCATTTTTACAGGTAGGAACGACACAAGACGGCATAGTTTCGTAAAATTGGTCACGGGTAAAACACGTTAGCGCGTTCCGACGGTCACAAAGTGACTGATCGGTTGCGCATAAAACTACACTATTTAAGGCTAGTTTGAGTAGCTACAGTATTAGGCGCGCTCACGGGTTCTGTAGGTTCTGTATTCTGAGGGTTATACATTTTATCCCTACCTAAATACCCGCGGGAACGGGTACAACGACGGTGAAATCGCGGGGTGCGACTAGTATATACATTTATATACATTTATATAGGTATATATCAATGTTATTGTATATCGTAGGTACGTTATCTAAACAATATGAGTATGTTACTTATTGAATTACTTATATTACGATATGAGGTCGCGTCGTGTTTCAGTTGGACGGCGCGCAAAAGGACATCGACAAGGACGACGAGCCCGACTTCTACGAGGAGGCGCCGCTGCCGGGGTAGCGCGTGCTGCTCCCGCCGACACCACACGCAAACACTACACACTACTGTTCATTAATGTACCACATGCTACAAAATATTATTACTTATCCTAAGTTTTTATTGCCAATATGTTATAATGAAAGTATTACCTAAATCGTCACGACACGACACCTGGAACCGTGGCCTCATGTTCTGTGTGAAGATCGTGACATAAACTATGTAACGAACGCCAGACACACATGAATGAGCGTCGCTGATATTATGTTCTCCGTAGCCAACGGAGATTAGTACTCGTATAGTGACGATACGGGGCGAGGCGAGCCCGGCGCGTGTCGGGCGGCGACCGCTCACGGGGCCGCGCACGTGTCGAGGCGACTTACTTCTTGTATTATGTACTGTACTGTAATGTGATGGGCGCGACGCGTTGAGAACGATCGCGCGCTGTGATATTTGGAAACGATATTCCGTGTCAAACACGTATTATTTATTGCAAGGAAGAGTAATTATTAAATTAGATATACTGTAACTCTAAGAATTTCGTATGTTTAGCTAATCAGTAGCTTTGTTTATGTAATAGACGGATATCATTACCTATGCTTATGGGTAGTAAGACGAGGTCGCCGACGCGGTCCTCGAGTCGTGGCATATCTTCCGCCGTCCTTGACGCGGCTCAGTAATGTGTAGGACAGTTTTCCCGATCCGGTCCGCGGTCCAGCCAGTCCCTGGGAGATGCCACGCACTTGTCACCGAGTCGCCCGGGCGCAGCTCGACCCGCGGAAGGAACGCGCATCGCATTCTCGAGCCAAAGTATTCAGTGCCAAAGAATTGTAATTGTCGTAACGAACGGTAGTCAATATTTAGTGACATAACTTTGTATCCCCTTCCGCCCTCCGCCGAGGGCGAGACATAGTCCCGAGCTGCGCCCAGGGCGTCTGGGAAGGAGTACAAGTCAACTCTCCACGATATTCCTGATCTACTGCACATACGACTGAACTTATACTCGACTTACACTTAACACTTACCTTTGTAAATAACAAAGTAGTTGCAATCTATTTCTCCTCACATACAGTCTTAATATGTTAAAAATAACTAATTCCGACCAAACCCAAACACTCCTGCTGAGGGACAGTGTTTAGTGATTTTATTCCATTCTCACTTCATCACTTTACCGATTTCCTTTTACACACTTTACTTTGTGAATAGTGATCAGTAAACCATCAAGGTTTTAGCTGCGAGCGACAATTGTTGTTTTACTACAATAATACACTATACTTACAAGATACTTAAGTAATTTATTAAGTATAACTAGAGTAACTAGACTAGAATCAACACTTTTATTAGCATCCAATTGGATAATACTGCGTTAAAATGAGAGATATATCTTACTACCGACTTACAAAGGTGGAAGAGTTACTATTGTATATCTTGTTTTAACAATTAGAAGGGGATTTTCCTAAATTACCGTCAATTAGTGATGTTATGGAACACTGAAACATGTACTTAATTGTTGTTGTTTTCTTTGTAGTTTAAGTAAAGTAGAATATAGGGCGAGAGCAAGGCGGGCTCGGGTCCGGGTCGCCCGCGCCCCGCCCTGCTCATCTCCCTGTAATGCTCACATTGTGTACTATAAGTATTGTACTCAATCAAGCCTTTGTGTCAGTAGTACCATTGATTTGTACCATTGATGGTACAAGTGACACAAAATGAGGTAAAGTGACAAAAAAAATGTTAAGAAAAATGAGGATATTCCCCCGTAATGTTGGTTTAGGCCCATCTCGTAGCCAGATTTGGTAGCTAGCTTCCAAATGGGAGAAATAATCCCGATTCGAAGCTGGCTACGAAATAGGAATTCGAAAGTCCAAGATTTAGGATTTTAGCTAGTAAAAAAAAAAATAACCCTAACCTACCGAATAGATCGTTCCCATTTAGTAGCTAGCTACAAGATGGGAAAACACTTTTCTCATTTCGTAGCTAGCTACCAAATCTGGCTACGAGATGGGCCTAAACTGTAATGTTAACCGATAACTATGGAACTAGTGATACTACTTTGTATCTCAAGTACATACCATTAAAGAAAAGTAAAGATATTCCACGTAATTTAATTTTTGACATGCATTTATTTCAGCTACGTATGGTATTCCGAAATACCGCTCACCGAAAGGACGGTTTTCCGATAACACTCTACTCCGACGGTTAGTTGAACGAAAAAATCATTGGCCGAAACAACGTTTCGCCGAAAGTATTATTTATTTTTTTCTATCAAATTACTCTTTTGAAGTTCCAGTTTGTGCCATAATAGTGTCGACGGAGCTCCGCTGCGCGGAGCTCCTATTTCCGCCTTATTTTGGCCCTTCGGGCCTGATATAAACTTAACCTAACCTAACCTACGTTTCGGCGAAACGTTTCATCGGCCAATGGTTTTTTCATCATCGGTAGGTTAGGGTATTTTTTTTATTTATATATTTTTCCGTACTATTCGGTAGGTTAGGGTTTTTTTTTTTATATCTTTGTGACAATACAAAATAAATGCATGTCAAAAATGAAATTACGTGGAATATCTGTTATATATTACTTTTCTTACCATTCGTGGCACTAGCGATACATCAATTTTTCTGATGGTACTACTGATCCTAAATAGTTATCACTAGTACCATTAAAGGTACTAAGGATACAAAGTTGTGTCACTTGTACCATCAATGGTACCTACAAACCAATGGTACTACTGACACAAAGGCTCAATCAATGATTGCTCTATTTTTGAGAACTGCTCTTTACAAGTGAAGAGTACAAAGTCTTAACTCATGCTCATCCTCATAATCAAATTACAATAAAATATTGTTAGTGAATAAAAAAACATGTGCAATACATTGAAATTAATTTACTTAATGATTATTTATTAATATAATAATAATTATGAATATAATAAAGACAAGGCCCGCTCCTCCGAGCGGCGCGGGCGCGACTCACTCGGCCTGACCTAACAATGTTTCTAGGTGCTGAATGAAACCTACTTTTTGAAATATTTTGAAGTGCACTTCCTGCTGCTTTTTGCAAGCAACAAAGTTATTGTACCTAATAATGTAAAGTTGATAATAAAACAAAATATTTTTCCTGAAATTGTTATCCCATACTTAAGTAAAACCTTAATAAACAAAATCGACTACCTCCTGCTACCGCCGGGCATAGGTACCTCTCCTCGCATATTCGCAGTGGCAGCTACTATTACCTTGTTTTGAAATAAACATGGCTCTTGGTTGGTGTTGAACAATTCGCGCAGCTACTTGTGTAAAGCTATAGGTATAGGGTTATTTCCTTGACAATTGAACAAAATAAAACACAATTATAATACATGAAAAGCTGTAAAAGACTACACACTGAATGGTACCGATGTAGATGTACGTAACGTGATTACAATTGGAGTGCCTAAGTGCACCGGGTGGACGTCGGCGCGGCCCGTCTCCTGCCGACAGGCGAGTCGCCGCGCCCGGCCGCCCGGCCACGGCACAACTGTACCGCCGAAAGCCGTCGCTCTAATATCGTTCGCTATACGTTCAAATCGTACTATTGTTGCACACCTCTACCATTCAAAGTTTGGCTCTGTACCAAGATACAATAATTTATGGAATCTGGAATGGTGTGTAACCGTTTATCTATTTATATTATATTTACACGGAATATACGGAATATAGTGGAATATCAGGCAACACGTGTGCGAAGACAAATCGAGAACGTTTAGTTAGGTACTGTTCACGTGACGTCGAAAAATAAACGAAATTGACGAAAAATATTTAGTCATGAATATTGAACAATATCAGTAGGACTAGCTCGACGGCCCCTCCGCTGCCGGTGGGGTCACTTACTATACAATATCTGACCGGAGGTTGTATGCAATCCTATTGGTTTATATTAGTCCGTCTCTCCGGTCCGCAGCCGCGGCGGGCCAAAGCGCGGCGCGCGCTTCATCAGACGACACTGGGTGTTTACTGCGATCTAGTGCCGCGCAGACCGCGGTCGAATCAACTTCTCTTTGGCTGAAAATATACTATCGGTGCAAGCGAACTCATTCGCACAACACAAATAGTATCGTGTCTTAAAACTTACTCTCTATAAATAAAATAAATTACCGAGTACCTACCACGTTCGCACTGCCGTCATATGTGCCGCCAGCTCGCGGTCACCAGTTCGCAGCGCAAGCGCAAGGACATCAACAGATACATCGCACAGGAAGCAATACTCATTCGCAAATTATAAATAACAACGATTAATCAGCACAATAAGGGGCAGGATAAAGGGGTACAATAAAACAACACATACAAAATTATAATTTATTATGTGGAATAAAGCTAAAATATTAAAAAACATTGTTTGAGTAATGGTACATCGACGCTAAGAGTACAGAAGTTAAAAAGTATACAAGTAAATAGTCCATAGATCAAGTCTTCATGCGGGAGAGATACATACATATAGGTTATTACTATATGACATTAGGTACTAGATAGATATACGAGTATTACAAATATGAAGAGAGTAGCGGCGCATGCGCATCGAGTGATCGGACGCGGAGCGCGTTAAGTACTGACCGCGGCGCGGCCGCCCGGCCGGGGCGCGGCCGCTTCGATACATGCCTTACTACGTAATAAATTCAAACTCCAGTTACCGTGTAAAACATCATATCCTAATTACAAACAATATTTATATCAAAAGTTCGTTATTAAACTTACAGAGATTCTCTATTCTAGTACAAGAATAATAATGAGTGAACAATAATGAGGTGCTCGCCGACAGTGGGCGTCAGGCGGCGCTGCGACACGACACGACACGGCCCAGGAGACGACGACACATGCCGTCGATATTGAAATACATACAAAGCATCGTTATAATACTATTCGTAAATAAAATGATACAAATCACAACATAGAGAGCTTTTATAACCAAAATGATATCGTTGTGGGTACGTGTCTTTTACCAACAAATGAATGATTTGATCCGTATAGAACAGCTACTGAGAGTAGCGGGCGCGGAATCGCGAGGTCGCGGGCGCGAGCGCGAGAGGCGCGCGCGCCTTTCAAACATTTCCTTCGCAATCAGACGCACAACTAGATTTAATGAATCCTTCGGATTGATTACATTCAAACGATTGTTTTGGGCAAACATTTTTCAATGAGTGTTACAAAGTGCGATGAATATAAAGTTAAAGTCAGTCCGGGCAGGGCGCGGGCCCGCCTGTTCACAACCCCTGGTCAACTGTTACTGTATATCGAAATCACACCAGCTCGTGTCACTTCGATTCTATCACAAACCTACCGTTCAACGCCTCAGTTTACATCTCTACCCAACGATATTTTCAAAACGGGACTCAAATCTTCTATAAACCTACTGGAAAATAACTTTACAACGTTTGACTTCGTTTCCAATGTTTGAAAGAGCGGAGCGGCGCGAGGCGCGTGTCGCGGGGAGCGGGGAGCGGGGAGGGGGCGAGAGAGAACCGAGGCGCCGTCCAAAACCAGCCTTATACGAAGAGATTCTATCTCTGCGGACGAATACAATATCACTGCGTTTACAACCAACATCCCAATTCGAGCACCGACGATTTTTGCGATACGTTCCGTCGCACGCATCTCATACGTTATTCGATACATTCGATTACTTTAAAGTATTTAAAGACAGCGATTCAGACTAAGTCGCGAGGTTCGCTGCATGACATCATTATTCACACATTTTAATATAAACGTTAACATGTTGAGCGAATGGGTCGCGCACGCGCTGCCGACGCCGCGCGGCGCGGCGCCGCGGCGCCGGCACTGGCGCGCTCGGACTGGACACACCATCTCGACACGATTACACGACACCAAGTATTACATATCGACAATATACAACAATATAAAAACAAGAGAATATACTATGAAGTTATATTAAAAGATACGGTCAGCAACAAAACTAATTGATTACAATATTAAATCGCTAATACTCGTAAGGTAATGAAACAGAAAATGAATGAAAGTAAGTAAGTATTAAGTGTGAATGGCCAATGGTGAATGGCGAGTCATTGTGGACGTGTACTGCTACACCGCTGACTCGTCGGGGACACCTAGTCCCGAATACTAGGTGTCCTTTCAATACAATCCAATTATAATTAATATGTATAGTTAGTGTGCTGACCGCACGAGAGTATGGCATTTGAGTTACATTCTAATGAAGGTCGAGCATAACATACAATATTACACATTTGTGATGTCACACGATCGCTGCTCGCGTCGCTTACAAACAATATTACTAGAAAATATCATATCTTATATCCTAAAAATGTCATGGAAACAGATCAGAAATTGTATAAATTAAAACGATAATATTTGAGCACAGTTTTAAACTAGAAAATAATTATTTTAAATAATAAATAATTGGAATGTTTCGTTGCTACGGAATGTGCAGTAGACGAGGGCCGCGCAGGGGCGCCCTCTATTTGGCCACTTGACTGAGTATTCGTTCGTCAAGGCGTCACGCCTGACACGGAGTATGGAGTACCTGATGTACCGGGAGAGACAGAGCACTAACAGTATCAGCATTGGTATTTATATAATTTGGTAAAATAATATATTAATTAATGTTAACTTACAACTAGAGCTACCGGTACTAGAGTGTTGTAATCTCATTCTTAATGTGTAACACTTAAAGTCTAATTCTACATCTCTACGCTACGTTTGTATATGTATAATAAACTCCGATCATGAATATGCAAGTACTTACGTCTACTGGAATGTTATATCCTTATTCGAGTGTTAGTTTCACTACCCCTTATCAATAATGGTTAGAAATACCCAAACCGTTTCAATACATCATATTGGACGTACGCTATACAATAATATATGGTTATACGAGAGCCGCAGTTGCGGGCGCGGGTGCAGGCGACAGTGCGCCCTATTACAATACTCATAGAGCACTAGATCGCATGCGATCACTCCGTTACTTTAAGAGAGCTAATGACTAAACGTGCTTCGTCAACGATGGGATGATTTTAAAAGTTTAAAGCTATCCGTAAGCTCGTCCGGAGACAAGACTCAACATTCATTCACAATTTGGATCGCGGAACGGATTCTATCTTACATCGAACAGTCGTTATGAATATTACTGAGGTATACAAATTCATATTCTTAACATAATCTAAACAACCTTGTATAATAAAATCAATTTCAAAAAAGTGTACATGTTGTAATCGACTACTTGTACGAGTAAAATTATAATATTTCGAGTAATAAAATAGCCGCGGCCGCCGCGGACGCGCTCGGCGGCGGGCCGGCTCGCCGGCTCACCGGAAGCCGCCGGGCGCGTCGCTCGGCGCGCGTCTTACGTCACTTAAACCTTAGAAAAACTTAAAACTAAGTAAAGCATACATTGATATTAAAACATACAAAAATATAATATTTTGTACTGTGAGGTTATGCTTGTTGTGTCGGGGGCGCCGCGGCCGGCCGCCCCCGACTTGTAAATGTTCTTCATTTGTACATCCGTAGGGAATGGCAACGTTACGTATTTTAAATTAAGTCCTAATTCGGCTTAGCTGCCTATATTATATTGTACTTGGCAATTTCGTTTGTCTAATGTTTACAAATCTTTATCAATAATATAAAATATAACAAAATAATACAATCGCAGTTCCTTAAAGTGGATCAAAAACTACGCAAGTATAATGCGATCATTTGATTTGCTCAAATATGATTCAGTCTTTGGAATTTCTGTATGGAATATATACTATATTAAATAATATAGGGGAGTGCAGTGTTTGATCCGAGTTTGTTCGAGCGTTGGTCTGTGGGCGGTGCGGGCGAGTGGCGAAAGGCGAACGGCGAGCGGCGAGTCCGGGCTCGCTCGCTGCTCTCGTCGACACCGCTCCGACACATTAACATCGTCGTTATTCACAAATACCGACAATACAATTAATTACAATAACTTATATATTATGTGTAAATAAAAATTCTTCCAAGAAACGATTACCTTATTATTATCTATCGTTTTGATTACTGCGATACATTTCCATCGAATAAAACATTAAAAAAATAAAAAATAAAAGATAAACCACTACGGGTACTAGATATTAAATACGACTTGATTTAATTATTTATGTTGGCGGCATAACTTCCTTTCGCGTTCGGCATCCAACAGTGCTGCCATTGTGAAGTGAAATTCAAGGAACCGCATCCCAGTAACCGTGATGTTCGCGGTCAGTCCCGGCAGCCCGGTGGTCTCGCGGAGTAGGTGTGAACTCACTCCACGTCGAGTACCGAGCTATCGAGACCAACGGAGTTACTAACGCGACCCAAAATAAAGACAATCAAAATCGGACCAAGTGTAAAAGTTGCCATTTAAAAACCCTCCTTCTGCCGCAGTCGGGTGGTAAAAGACTAGCGCCCAATCGAACAGGTGGTGCAAAATACGTCAAAGAGGTCGTTTAGGGTTGTGGGATCGCACCTTCACATGAGGATCGTTTTAGGCCTTCATATTAACGATTGTTAATCAACATCTATATTAGTTACTTTCTGAAATGAGTTGGTCGTTGACTTGCAATTATTTTTAATCCGATTGTGATAACGTTTGAATTGGAATCGCATTAGTAACCGTTAGTGTGTAAACACGTAAAGTATACGGGATCTTTATGAAATACGTTGTGCGTTCGTTGCAGTCTCGTGTTAATACGTTTACACCGTATTGTACTCATGGGATCTTTGTTACTTGGAATGTTGTGTGGGTGTGTGTTGAGTTAGTAGTGGAATGGGGAGAAGATGTATTTGTTGCTCCAGAAGCACTGCGTGGTGAAGGTGTGGTAGAGCGTGAGGGGGTCTACATAGTCCCGCGCGGGGGCTATGTAGGGGGGACATCAGGCACGCGGCAGCGCCGCGTCCGGCGCGCCCGCCGCGCCCGCGCTCGCCGCGCCCTCCGCCGTCGGCGGGAAGCTGCGCCACACACCACAACTCATACATACATTCACATTCTAAGGCACCCACCACTAATAAAATAAAATAACATACATACATATATCCTCTTGGTAACAGGATATATTGGTTTCATTGCACTACAATTCTTATAAATTAAATTCAAATTGCAACTAGCTGTTCCCCACAGTTTGACCTGAATACTTTAATGGACAACATATTTCTGGACAAGCTATTGCCCTGCGGGTTTCACCTGCACTTAACAGATAACTCAAGATGTCATTTGAAACATGCTGTATACGCCCATAATTTTCGCTGGCTCAACCATTTTGTACATTAACCAACATCCACACTTCTTGACAAACATCTATCTAACAAAATTTATATGAACTAAACAATCAAATATCATCATCAAAGAATTATCACATGGTCCGTTTGTGGATGAGTACATTGGTGAGTGGTGAGTGGTGAATGAGGCGGTGTACTCACTTGTCGTAGTCGCCCGCGCCGCCGGCCGTCTCGTTGCGCCACTTGCCGCCGACGATGTTCTCCACGCTGGAACGTGACGCGATCGCGTGTTAGATACAAAGTTTTTATTGTTCACATGTGTATGTGGAGTGCCGTCTGGTGTGGTGTCACTCGCCTGATGTGGTCGGCCGGCGGGTTGAGTTGCGCGAGGTAGGCGGCCTGCTTGCGGTGGTGGTACATGTGCACGCGCAGGCACGACGGGTTGCGCATGCGCTTCTGGCAGATGTCGCACTGCAGCGTACCCTCGCGCGTGTCGTGCTTGTCCCGGATGTGCACCTTCAGGTTGTAGCGGTTCGCGAAGAATCTGTGGCACGACGGACATTTCACGCCCCCCGTTTTGCAATTCCAACCTTGGATACCCGGGGGAGATCAAATCATAATTAAGAAGCAAAAACAACATAAAATAAATTATAACTAAATCAAATAAATAAAACGAACTTAAAATACAGAGGTAGCTTATAAAAACTGGAGGGAAAAGGCTCTTAACTCTATTGTGTCCTTCACTTTCTTCCGCTCACTCAGTGGCCCTTCATATCAGATTCACGTGGAAATCGTCAGTTAAGATGTATTTAACCGACCGTATTTCAGTTTATTCGGATTCACTGTAGGTATTAGGAGGGGCCCAAAAATTATTATATGTAAAAAAGGCAACAGGACGCAAAAGCACTAAATCCAAAAGTAAACATGACTATGTGTGCACATGAAACATGGTCGTTGAAGTGACTTCAGTTTGCTCCAAGAAATGACTGTCCACCGATGAGAGAACATTTGTACGAGGTCCTCATCACGCCGTCACTATAATCACATCAAATACGGAGGTGCGGACACTTACCGGACTCCTTGGCAGACTCGGGCATGACGAGCACGCTATGATACAGGTCGTTGTCAAAATCAATAAGGGGCTCGCTGGAAATTTGCAAACAAAACCAAATGGAAACATAATGTAAACAAAAATAACGAATTAAATAAACAACAAATAATAATATTTCTATTATAATAATGCCAAATAATAAAGAGATATTGGAACATTAGTAGGTATCTCGAGGAAATTAATAAAGACTTGTAGAAAGATTTGTAGGTTTTGATTTTGTGTGTGTGGTTGTGTAAGTTACCTGTCATAACCGTACTCTGCGTTCTCGGCGTGCATGGGACTGTCGGTGACGGAGCGCGGCTTCTTCTTCATGCTGTAGTTGTTCTTGTTGGGCGTGTTCTTGAGCAACCTGCTTCAACATACGACGCGTAAAGTTGAAAATAAACGCTATGTGTCAGTGGAATACCTACTTTACTTCGTACATTGTAACATGTAACATGGTGCGAATCACAACGGTTTGCCTTATACTTTTACAAATATTTCATGATTTAATATGCACAATCCATGAACGCAGCATGCAAGAAATACGAAGTACATATATTGAGTACGGGCGGGTGTGTATGTGTGTGTGTGTGTGTGTGTGTGTTAACCTCTTGAGCGGACTGCGCGCTTCCTCCTTGATGTGCAGGTCGGGCGCGGGCGAGAGAGCGGCGGGCGAGGCGGCGGGCGGGGGCGAGAGCGAGCGCGACTCCGTGGCGATGGTATCCTCGCCGCCGGGCACCCACTCGGGCTGATCGTGCGCGTCGGTGTCGTCGCGCGGCGCGGCGGCGGGCGCGGGCGCGGGCGCGGGCGCGACGGGCGGCGGCGACTCGCTGCGCTCGCGCCCTCCCGTCAACCCCTTAACCTGCAGCAGCTCGGCGGTGTGCAGGAAGCCCGAGAGCTCCTGCTGCCGCACGTGCACCTCGCCGCGGTACATGAACTGCAGCAGCTGTTTCAGCTCCTGGTGCGCCACGTCCTTCAGGATCACGATCGGGTGCTCGCACGGGTTCGTCTGCACACACACACAAGGACTACGTTGGAAAAAGTAGCAAAAAAACTACACAGGACTGATGGGCGACCGCGTTCGTGTAATAGGTACACAGTGAAACAACTATAAATAGTGATATTTTAGTGACTGAATATTTTAAGGGGCTCCTAGACGGGCCATATTTTCACGAAAATGTTTAGCTGCAATAGTGTGGCCGGCATCATCAGCCATCATTTACGGCCAGACTCTGCAACACTTTGCAATATTTTTAGTATATCCGGGATATGTTGTCACATATTTTTAGTATGGCCGATGAATGTTTAGGGTCTCGGCAATATGGCCGGAGAGTTCGCTTCGCAATCGAAAATACTGCAATATTTCTCAGCCACTTTTATTGTTGTCTCGCTTTACGGCATAAGTGCGTCCCTTTTTCATGCTACGTAAAGTTTGTCGCGATTCGTTTTTTCTCGGAAATGTTCGTTTTTGTCTTACTACTTCACTCGCACTCAGTCAGTACCCATGGAAACATCGTCAAACAGGTAGTTTGCCATTTGACATTGATAAATAAAGTATGCGATTTATTTGATACCTACACCATGGAATTAGTAAGTACTACCGGTAGTACTTACTAATTCCATGACCTACACGTAATTTAATAATACCATGGAATTAGTAAGTTGTACGGTAGTACTTACTAATTCCATGAATAATACAGTAATTCATAGACACATCGGCACCATTCGGGTGTTATCGTTGTTCCGAGTTTTGCCGATAGGAAAGGAGTATTCACTACATCTTTATGTGGCCCATGTAAAGACAAAATATTGAGCCATATACTGCATCAGAAATATTGCCGAGATAAACATTTTCCAGCCATATGCTGCATTAAAACGTTTTTAGTATTGCCGGGATATAGTCGGCAATTTTGTGGCCACATATTTCATCAAAAGTATGGCCCGTCTGGGAGGGGCTTTAGGAGTGTACTTGTTCGTGTCGATGTAGTACTATTTAGTAATCTGTGTCGATGGCACAAACATTATTAGGCGGATCCACACCGACCGATCCACCGCGCTCCGATCGCGCGCGGCAGGAGCGCGCTTCATAGGAGCGTTTGATGTGTACTTGGCTCGCGCGATCCAAACTGCGCGGCAGGAGCGCACGCTCCTTGCCGCGAGCGATCCGTCAGTTGTCGGTTTTTGTTATTAGCACACAGGAGCCTCAGTCTCTCGGCGCGCTCGGTGTAGACGTTTCTGTGTGGAGCGCGCGATAACACATTATGGAAAATTTTGAAAGTCGTCGTCTAATATCCCTTTACAAGGAACATAAATGCTTGAACATGAACAAAAATGCAAGGAACATGAGTATGTAGGTTGTTGCTGCCCTGCCACAGCAATGGGGCTATTGAAAAAAAAAATTTTTTGTGATAAATGGAAAGATTATATATTAGTTTTATAACAAAACTATTTTATTTTATTTTTTTCGCAATAATTCAAAAGTTATTTCAAAATAAAAATTAATTTTTGAATCCAGTACCGAAAACACTCCGACAACTCCCGAACAAACCCGAGCGCGTGTGTGACGTAAAAATGTTATGTAGTTTCACTGGTTAGATTTCACCACTGAGTTTTCACTCGTTGTAAAGGATATCACTATCTATATGGAACTATTAGTTTTATACCTATGTTTATGAAAAGAGGTTCGGTTACATCGCAAACTTTTGGAGGGAAAGAGAATAAAAGGGCGGGAATCTTGATTGTAAACGCAGTACGTACTTATGGTTTAACATTTTTACGTCACCACTACGGTGACCAATCTTGGCGCGTTTATAGTCACGTGATTTTTATTGAATATGTATCCATTTATGGGTTATAAATTATTATTGACTGCAATTACAGGTCTGATGATTCGGTAGATACTCTTCAAATCCATAAAATTCGTGATAAAATATATTTTTTTTAATCTAACCGTCTTCAATATCTAAGAACTAAACAAAACATATAGACTAAACTAAAAAGATATAAGTAAACAATATATTTAGTCGACTTCCTGACACATTTCAAAGTGGAAAAAACTGGAGGCGGTGGCATGCACTCCTTAGCTAATACTCCAGAGAGGCTGACCTTCCGTGAGGCACCGACTCTAATTTATACTTCAGTCAGGAAGTCGACTAAATAGATTATTTACTTATATCTTTTTAGTTAAGTCAGTTAGATTTTTGAAGGTTCTAGTTTCAACTCAATAAAGAAATAGGTACATTTAACAATGTCACTTCATTAAATTCAATTGAAAAACTGATTTACCCTTTGATCTCGCCCAGACGGTGGAACAAAAAGCAGATATCCTCAGGTAGGTACGACGGGGTGAATGCGCCCACCCCTACCGGCCGCCCGACGTCCGCCCGCCCACGTGCCGACATTTAATTACGCGCCCGGGAGCGAGTGCATCGCGCTCGACTAATTACACGCTATCGAGTGTCCACGTCGCGTCATCTGGAGCCGATTCACAAACAACAGACTCTTCAACTCTCGATGGCTTTGGCCCCTACTCACGGACATTTAGCTATCTGTTTAAAAAATTTCGGTGCATTTTACTTTGATCGATAAAGGTACGACGACACACACATGACGATCGAGATAAATATTCAAACAACTATTTACACCTATTACATTCCTAATAAAAACTTATAACTATATCTGTGGTAGGCATGTACAGTCACGTGCAATGAAATGTATACACGGGCAGATTTTCAAATAAATGTCCACTCTGAAAATTACAAAAACATAATAGCCACTTAACAATTCATACTATATAACCACCCGAGTTTCTCACAATAATGTATATACATTTTTGTGCAAAAATATGGACACAGGTTGTTTTCAGATATTTGTATACACGATCACATGCAGAAATATGTATCCATTTTGAATTACAATAATAAATATGAAAACGATATTATTTCACAAAAAAATGTATGTGTGCGTGACACACACTAAACGCGAAGTATTGTTTTTATTTTGATAACTTTGTGTGTGTGGGACACTAGGTTTCGTACTCAGCGCGTAGGTTGGTATCTCTCTATATCTCTATGGTTATTACCTATCAGTCAAGTCTTTTTTTTCAGTTGTTGCGCCAAAGAGGCTTTTCTTCCGCATCCTGGCTACTTTCATAACAATATTTAAAAGACAAAAATGAATATTGTTTACATTAAATGGAAAATTACTTTGTGTACATGTTATTGAAATTAATACCCATTTGTCAAAATAGTGAATATACATATCCATATTTTTGCCAAAAATGTATTCATTATTGTGAGAAACTCGGGTGGTTATATAGTATGAATTGTTACGTGGCTACATGTTTTTGAAATTTTCAGAGTGGACATTTATTTGCAAATCTGCCCGTGTATACATTTCATTGCAGGTGACTGTACTTAGGCAAGTATCGAAATCAGAAAAAAACAGAGATTCATAATTACTTACTGATGGTTAAGTCTGGGATTAATAACTAAGTCTCAAAAAGTAAGTAAGCAAAATACCAAAAGCAATAACAGTTATTGCATTTTATCTGTATGGGTAAACGCAGAAAACGCACGACGGCATTATACAAAGGTAGTAGGTACCTAACCTAACATAAATAAACATTGATGAGAGTTGAAACGCACAGAGATGCACGCGTGAGGTATGAAATATGGTTCCAATTAGTGGGGATTATAAGTATCCGCTCCCGTGTATCGATTCTGTCTAGACAGACGGGATAGAACGCAATACCGCGGGGCGCGGGGCCGGCGCCGCTCCGGAGGGATTCACTCTCGAGTATTACATGACGTTTAGGCTATACGACATTTTAACTGCCTGCACATTTTGAATTTACGACATTTCCCATAACTATTTTTATAGTTTTAGTTTTTGGGATGTATAATTATTATACTTATATTTACTTTAAGAGTTTATTTTTGTCATAGAGAGGCTTTTTTAGTCTTAGTCTTATTTTTTAGTTTGGCTTAAAGAGGTCAATGATGGCTCTGGACACATTCGTACAATTTCCACATTCGTACAATTCCACATTCGTACAATTCCACATTCGTACAATTCCACATTCGTACAAATAGGTGCTATAAAACCGATAACTATGGAACTAGTAAAAAAAAATAACCCTAACCTACCGAATAGTAAGTATTTGTACGAATTTGGAAAACAATTTAGGAAAAATTGTACGAATGTGGAATTGTACGAATGTGGAAATTGTACGAATGTGACCTCACACATTGTCCAGCGCTGGGGAGTGACTGGTTAATACTTTATTAGAGTTTCTCTCATTTATTCAACTTTAAAATATGCCCGGAAGTCGACTAAATAGATTTTTTCTATCTTCTTAGTTACTGGATTTTGAAGTCGGTTGATTTTTAAGTATTTTACTCGTAAATGTTTGCTATTTTAATAAAAAAGATTTATATGATTGGTGGGTTAGGTTAGTACAATGTTCGTTAGAAAAAATATGAAGAATAGTTAAGGATAACATTATCAAAATATATGCTGTACTCAGTACTAAACCTTAAAATAATTAAAAAACGACGGCGCCCTAAACAAATGAAAACACAATCATTAAGAAATAGAGTAGGTAAATAAATAAAAAATAAGCTTCTGCCACAATAAACAAAACAGTAAGTATCTCACCTAGCGTCAGTCGTTTAAGAAGATGCGAGAGTAACACCTGAGCGAGTGTTGTGAGCAGTGCAGCGGCGGCGGCGGCGGGTGCGTGCAGCGAGCGAGCGCGGTGCAATACGGCGCGCCGGCCACGGCGAGCGCCGCCGCGCGGCGCGCATGCGCTCCAGAGCGCTCTACCACACCGCCAGCTGCCGCCGGCCGCCGGGCCCGGCCCGGCACCGACACCGGACACCGGCCGGGGCCCGCACACACCCACGCACACGCACGCCCTACACGACCCTATCGATTATATCTCTCCCAAGGTGCAGGTAGCGCCAAGAGGTGGCTGCAGACTACCCCCGTCTGGGGGAATCACAATCTTCTTGCGCCCGCCTCGGGTGTCAAAGTAGAGGCTAAGCTTTCATTACATAAGCTTTTTATTTTCATAAACTGTTTTTTTTATAACCTACAATGAAAAGTTCCGAAGAAGTTTTTTGTAGTTAGATCGAATTACGACAATAGTACCAATTCACTCTATTCCATATTTCTGAATTCCAGATATTTTTTGTAAAAAAGATGTGTCGAACCTTCGGGTAATTTCATTTAAAAATAATATTATTAATTTATAAAAATGTATTTAAAATATTTCTGTATGAACTGTTAAGGCTTGTTTTTTTATTATTTACTACAACAAGAAAACATTTTTTATTCGAAATTAGGACATTAAAAACACTGCAAGTTCATTACATACATTTATTCACTATCCGAAGAGATATTCAGTTAAGGTTCTGCATCAGAGTAATTCACATTTTATATTAAAACTATCAGTAAATTAAAAATAAAAAGATTAAAAAAAATAGTTTTTCACGATTTTCAGCAAAACGGTAAGTTTTATCATAAAAATACCTGAGACAAAATTATTGATAATAAAATTATCTACAAAAAATGTATTTATACTTTTTTTCCCACGAGCCACTCTTTTTGAGATATTATTATAACGATTATAACGTGTGCATATTAATGCACACGTTTCCACGCCACCTATGAGGTAGTGTACTTAGCGCTTTTTTTGGAGTCCGAAATATGAACCACGATGAAATAAAATGGCGACTCTAAAAATGTTCTGCGTCTCTGTAGTGTTCCAAGTATACATAAATAAACTGCACAAAAAAAGCTTTTGATAATTTTAATTTTCTTCAGAATAACAATCGTATAAAAGTCGGTTTAGGCCCATCTCGTAGCCAGATTTGGTAGCTAGCTTCCAAATGGGAGAAATAATCCCGATTCGAAGCTGGCTACGAAATAGGAATTCGAAAGTCCAAGATTTAGGAAAAAGAACTAGTAAAAAAAAATAACCCTAGCCTACCGAATAGATCGTTCCCATTTAGTAGCTAGCTACAAGATGGCCAAGATTTAGGAAAAAGAACTAGTAAAAAAAAAAACCCTTACCTACCGAATAGATCGTTCCTATTTAGTAGCTAGCTACAAGATGGGAAAACACTTTTCTCATTTCGTAGCTAGCTACCAAATCTGGCAACGAGATGGGCCTAAAGTAAAATGTCAATACTGCATAATCGTTTGAATAATTATAGCTATCCCCTTATTTTTATAAGATAAATAAATACCGTGAAATCGTGAAATTAACAACTGCACGATTTTCGTGCAGGTTTTGTGCACTGGTTTCACATTTGTTTACAAAAAAAATCTGGAATTCATAAATATTATATAGTACCCATGTACGTTATCATGTACGTGTATGTTATCAAACATATCGTTGTAAGCTACAGTGGAGTGCTAGCGTTATAGCTAGAAAAGCGACTCACGACAAAATAGTAGCTGTCTGCACCCGCCAGTCCGTATCCGTAAGATGACTGTAGGCACATAGGTACATTACGCAATGGGGGGGCGCGCGTAACGCTTCGTGATAAAATATATACAAATAGGTATCTAAAATTGGAGTCTCTATATTTAATAAAATATCTGCCAATGTTGAGAAATGTATACTGAGTAATACCAGAATGTAGACATTGAACATTTTTATTTGATTAATTTTGCAATCTGTTTTTCCTGGCTAGACTTCGAAATCTTCGTATTTTAACCGGAGCGGGTAAACCAGCGGGGCGCAGATTGTATTGTAATACGATACTAGTGTGAGTCGGCGTGGGGCAGGTGGTGGACGCGCCCCCTCACCCCCACTGATTGGGAGTTGCCTAGGTGATGCTCTGCGCTCAAAGGGGTACCTCACGCCTGCACCGCCACACACACACACTCACACTCCGTATTAATATATTGCTCAATATGAGCGACGAGTGTAATAAGCGATCCATAATCGTTAACGAATGTTGTTATATCACCAACAAATATACATGTTATAAGTAAATGTATTTTCATTTAAATTACACTTTTGCTTGGCCCAAGTCAGAGTCACACATCATTCACAAAAGTGATAAATTTTGTAGAAATTAGATACTTCTATTCCAAGATTCCCACAGGAATAGATATGCTGCGGGTGAAACCGCGGGGAATGGTTTGGGGAATGAAAGGATTGCCAAATCGTATGTTAAGAATAATGGAACACTTAATATAAAGGAAAACCAGTTTTACATAAAAATGTTTTTTAACATTATTTGCTATTATTATGTATTATGTCATCCGGACCAAATGTGTATGGAAATTTCAGCTGAATCAGTAACCGGGAAGGAGATCCTAAATAAAGAGAAACTAAATAAAAGCTTGTAGTCAGCAATAACTAAAAACTTTTGCCAGTACGATGAATAATAAAATGTAACATGATGAGATGTAAACTTATTTTGTATACAAATACTCGTATACGAAATTAGTTTATAATAAAAAAATTAAAATTGACCATTCCCCCTTTCACAGAATATTTTATTTATGCTTGCACAAAAATGTATTGTTGCTATTGCATATTTGTCTTGAGTATCAGTACCCTGCAGTAACAACTCGCCCACATTGTACCCAGATCCCCTGGGAGTCACTACAAACTGTCTCATGTGCCTTGTTATATCTTAACACCAGGTAATAAATAAAGAATAGTTAATTTGGAAACGTAAAGACACTTCAATTTTAGAAACAGGTGATACCACTTACAAAATATGCTAATTTGGTTTTTATTGTATTCTCTGGGGATTTGTTAGATTATAATTATTAAGTTTTTTTCAGCACCTGAGCTCCATGTGCCCAAAGGCCACAGACTAACCAAGTGAAGAGACCTTAGACCAAAGATAAAAGACCAAAAGCTACACCTAGAAATACTATATGTTTATTATTTGTTTTTGCCTGCAGTGAATACCTCAACATACAAGTTTACAGGAAGTAGGTTCATCTTATGTAATACAGAAGTAGTGATTTACAGAACAATTTGGAGATCCTAACTCATAAGTTTAATTTGAAGAAGAAAGAAATGAATCCTTTTACCACTCAATATGTATTCACCATATTGGAAAGTAAGTGATGTAGGTTTTTGGTGCATAGTGTAATGGTGCAGCACAGGACTGCGCGATGTCCGGCCTACCATGAACAACAACGCTACATAGTCCCGCTGGGTTATCTATTATTTAACTATAGAAAGACATTTCTCATTGACAAAACCATGACAGGAAAATTGTGTCTTATTTGGACAAATCAAGTTACCTATTAATTTTAAATATCCATGTATATTTATCAAGAGCAGTTTGCATACAAACTTGTTTCACAATAAAGGTAACACAAAAACATGGAAAAAGTGGTGGCAATGTCATGGAGACAATATTATGTTAGACAAGCAGGTACAAGTGCACCTCACAACTGCAGAACAAACTACAAAACAAACATTATGCATGAGACCAAACCAGTTGTATTGTGCAACTTAGTTCTATTTGTATAGGTACTAGCAGCGCCCCGCGGTTTTACCCGCGTTGTGCCCGCTCCCATAGGAGTTTCGAGATGAAAAATAGCCTATAGTCTTCCTCTCCTTTTTCACATCGGACCAGTAGTTGTTGTCATTAGCGCGTTCAAACAAACAAACTCTGCAGCTTTATATTATTAGTATAGATTAAGTATTTACCTACTAAGATTCTTACTTGTGCTATATACTTTATTATGTAGACGTTTGATAGATATCATCATTATATTAAACAGATCATTTTGCTGTATCATCTGTATATCACTACATATTATAAAACAAAGTCGCTTTCCGCTATCTGTCTGTCCCTATGTATGCTTAGATCTTTAAAACTATGCAATGGATTTTGATGAAGTTTTTTTAAATAGATAGTGATTCAAGAAGAAGGTTTATATGTATAAAATATCCCTTAAATTCCCAGGGGAATGGCCACAACGCGGGTAAATCCGCGAGAGCTGCTAGTTGAGATAAATAAGCAGCTGTGGGTTATTATCATATATCAACAAGCTCAGCCAAATATATTGACACCTTTTATTGCAGATGTACAGTTTCAAATATTGTAATTTATATTTATGAATAAGAACAGTGTTTAGGTGTATTGTACTTTTCCATTAAACATCCAAGATAAACTGAATGGATTACTTAATAATGTACCTATTGGTTATCATTGTTGTTATTCACCATTGTAATAATAGACAAATTACCTTACGAGGTACTTACCAATTGAGACCTAACTGTATTTTTATAATGTGCATATAGGGGGTAAATTATGTTTAATAAGTACCCCCAGCGAAGATACTATCACCATGAATCAGCTATTTATAAAGCTGTGGTAAGATAGAAGACCCAGTAGTTTATGAGGGTTAGTTGTATGTGATGTGAGGCGTGAGTTACGAGTATCTGTGGGTGAGGTGGTGGGTAGGTACCTTGAACAGCTCCTTGAAGTAGGGGCTGCACACGGAGAGGATGAGCTTGTGCGCGTGCACGTACTGGCCGCCGGCCGCCAGCGTCACGTCCACCAGGTCCTCGCCCTCCAGCAGCGCCTGGAACGACTGCGACAGATTCGAGTGGAAGTCGTTCCACCGCAACGAGAACTGCTCCGGCATCGCCATTCTTCGATTCTGATCCACTCTCTACACACTCCAAACGACCCAAAGAGACAACGCCCTTCTTTAGCTACCTGTAACACTTTCAGACCTACTACGCGTCCCTATACATCACTGAAAACGCTACCTAGAATAACTGCCTACGTATACGTTTACTACTCAGCAAATTATAACGTCATATTTACTATAACGAATCATCACAGTTATTGTACCCTCAAATTTTTGCACGGAATAATCTAATTTTGTTTGGCATCGCAATACAAAGTGAAAATAACAAAATGTCGCTTGGTTTGTTCACGTATTCTTCACAATGCACCGTTCATTGTCCGACAAACAACAACGAATAGAGCTAACTAAATGTCAGATGGACTTAACTCAAATCAAACATAACTTTGAAAAACTGAAATTGTGCGAAAATAAATTGTAAAGCTTTTAAATATATATTTTGCTATCTTATTGATAACTTTACTAAAAATAATTCCGTGTTTTTTATGTTTACAACAAAATAAAATTTGATTGTAAAATATTAGAATTTTCACCGAAAATTAATTTCGATTCGATAGATTACACTCTTTACGATAGATCATAGACAAACAAGACATATTTATAATTATTACGTTCTATTCCAATCCAACGTTTCGGCTGTCTTTTTCTTTTGTTAAGGAAAAGAAAGAGACACAGTTATATATTTGCAGTTATTTGGTGTCATGCTTGCTAGGCTTGGGTTAAGGTCAGTACTCACATACGGTATTACTCGATCGATCTAAACTGTCGAGTAAGGCCCATCGCAGACGACAGACTATCCGTGACGCACTTTTTAGTCTGTGAAAATAGAACCTATGTAATTATATGCAGTAACGCACACGACGCGCAAAAATCCGCGACAATCCGCGACCGAATTTTTGTGCGCCGCAGACTCGATCGCACAAAAAGTCTGTCGTCTGCGATGGGCCGAACTCATGGCATGGGCTTTCGTCCACACATTGAGCATTGATCTATCGAGTGAGGCGCGCCGTTCAGTATTCACCGAACCGTTCGAGCCAAAGGATGTCTGTGCAACAAAGGAGACGGTGGCTGTATTTAGCAAGTCTCACAGTTCTTTATAAGAAAATCAAAGAAAATGAAAAGAAAAAACGTAAAAAAACGCTTTTGGAATAAACTCGCAAATTCATTTCTCTAAAAACACGTGTTTCAATCACGATAAACAATACCAGACTGACGCTCGCCTCGCGCCACTCGCAGTCACGTACACACGTTCGAGTCAAGATTGACGGCTCGCTTCGAGTAGGTTCGAAGGAAATTACTTTCATTTAATTCCATCGAGCCGGCTCGGTGCGAGCCTTCGAGCTGTGAGTTTTGCGGTCCACACGTTGATTTTTACTCGACTTCGAGTAAAACTATCGAGTAATACCGTATGTGAGTACTGACCTTAAGATTGGCTAGTACCTAATTAGTACGAGTTGGCTCTCAGTAGCCAAATACTCAGAGTCATTTGGCTACTTGTACTAGCTTTGATTATCTTAATTTAAATTATTAATTAGCATTCTCAAAAACGAATTATGTATGTAACAAAAAAACCTTTATATAAAAGGATTGTCAGGCCAAAACCATACATAGATCTAAACATAATTGTTATACGGCATATTTTTTTTTAAAGTATGTTATGTGAAAATGTAGTATTATTTTCGCCAGGCAGAATCTGGCCACGGTATCTGGCAATACTGGCAATCTAATATGTCTATGATTAGGACAAACAAAAGTCACAAAAGTAGTAAAATGCATGGTAATGCCTGTGTAGAATGTAAAGTGGAAGTGTCAATGTCAAATGTTTTAAGCTGTCAGGTCAGAATATATCTGGAATGTCGCTGTTGCCTGACTGTCATTATCACAACACATGAACACAACAGACAGACAGCACAACTGTGCAACAAATCATCCATCCAGTAGTAATGCACCCACCCATTTTCGTCTTACACGAAAACGAAGTGATAATCACTGTCATACCATAAACTTTTACAATTTATATATTTCTTTTTAATTCTGTGACAAGGCTTTGCTAAAATGTTCTTGATTAAATCAAGGCTTTATTTATTTTGTTGCCTCTTTTAAAGGTTCTAATTTTCTTATTAATTATTGTTCTAATTCGTGACATGCGCTAGGGCACCGTGACGTCCTCTCATTGAGTGAGTGTCGGCAATTAAAAGCCGATGTGTTTAAATAAATAGGCAGTGTTGTTAAACGATGGCTGACATGCTGGACGAGGCTGACGCCGCTAATCGGCAGCTACTTGCGAAAAAAGTCGCTAGTGCCGCATTTTACGCGGTGTCTTCATTTATGATTACTGTGGTGAATAAGACTGTGCTTACAAGTTATGCGTTCCCGTCGTACCAAGTCCTCGGGCTGGGCCAGATGGTCGCGACGATAGTGCTGCTGTGGGTCGGTCGGCGCGGCAAGGCGGTCAAGTTCCCACACCTCGACTGGAACGTAGCGCGCCGCATCTGGCCCCTGCCGCTCATCTACCTGGGCAACATGGCCACCGGTCTCGGTGGCACCAAGGAACTCAACCTGCCCATGTTCACTGCACTGCGCCGATTCAGTATCCTCATGACCATGATTTTAGAAAAAATCATTCTGGGAGTTAAAGCATCGTTCCCTGTTCAAGCCAGCGTGCTGTCCATGGTGGGCGGGGCGCTGCTCGCCGCCGCCGACGACGTCACCTTCTCTTGGCCTGGCTACACTTTGGTGCTCATGAACGATGCCTTCACGGCTGCTAATGGTGTCTACATGAAGAAGAAACTGGACTCTAAGGAGCTGGGCAAGTATGGCTTGATGTTCTATAATGCCCTGTTCATGATATTCCCAGCTACTATAGTGGCATGGTGCATGGGGGACCTGAGACGCTCAATGGACTACCCTCACTGGGATGATCCTCTGTTCCTGGGCCAGTTCCTCATGTCCTGTGTGATGGGGTTTGTGCTCTCATACAGTGTGATGTTGTGCACTCAGTTCAACAGTGCGCTGACCACCACTATTATTGGCTGTTTGAAGAACATCCTAGTCACTTACCTGGGCATGGTCATAGGAGGGGACTACATCTTCTCTTGGGTCAACTTCATTGGTCTAAACATCAGTGTGGCCGGCAGCTTGCTTTACACATATGTCACATTCAAGAGGAAACCATCTCTGGTTGATAATCCCAAGGTAGATACTGTATAGCATAAGCTTTTCATGTTTCTGAAACATCGGAAACTTATGAGTTACACACACAACTCGTTTGTATAGGACAAGCAATAGTTTCTACCAAAGATAAGATTACAGACATACAGTGAATGTTAACTGAAACACTGAACTAACCAAGTGATTATTGTGATATAACATTTAAATTGAGCTGAACTGATTGAGGGTGTCCTCCAGATCCTAAACTATGCCTCCACTAACAGCCTCAGCTGGCCAAGTCATTTTAAGTATTAGATGAGAAGAGTATGCAGCCAATGTGCTTACCTCTTACCTAATACCTTATAACTAGTTACAACCAAGTTGATGGTATAAAATGACAATGGACTAGAACAGGGCCACGCTTCAACATCAGGCCCATATGTCTTAGTTATTAGCACAATCATTCTCGTTGGTAGAACTATTAGCTCATGTATAGTATAGACCACTCTATTAGATTTAATAGTACATTGTTTATTAGTACATATTGTATTCAAATAAATAGCAATCAATGTCTAAGCAATATAATATAATTAATACAAGGAATTGGTGTTTGTAGAGGCTCTTTTTGGCATTTTTATTATACAATGTCAAATAAGAATTAGGTAAATAGTTAAAAGAAATTGTTATTTACACCTTCTTGGGTACCAATATGTTGATGTTATTCATAAACCATGAATACCTTTACCTAAGGATTAATGCTGTTAATTATTGTGTTTTGTAATTGTAATGTCCCTGCACCACACTGCTGGCATCAGATATGTATAGCGTATCTGATTTCTTGCTCACCACTCATAACTTACTATAGAGTTTCACTACAGTTGAATAGTTTATTAATATTAAATACTAGCTGCGCCCCGCAGTTTCACCCGCGTTGTGCCCGTTCCCGTGGGAATTTAAGAACCGCTCAACCGATTGTGTGCAAACTACACATACACCATCTACTCAATAGTCAGAACAAAGTCTAAACATCTGGTTTGGATAGGTGAGCCCATTCTTGAGTTATAAAATTACACCGAAAAGTGGCATTGATTTTTATAAAAGAGATAATATATGATTAGGTGACATCTGCCCATTTGTGAGCCATAACCACATAACTGCATATAATTTTTTAGGATCATATTAATAAATCTCTATTTCACATCTGTGAAAATAAAATATAGTAAATCAGTCATCAAATGATCATCAAGTGATTTGAATGACTTAATAAGAAGAGAGAGTTACTAGCGCCTAAACTTTTAGTTATTTGGGCATTTTTACTTTTGAGTGCCACCCAACAAAAATGACGAAGTTTTAAAGTAATTAAAACTCAATGTACACTTAGCCTTATTAGTCAATTTGGTGACTTTTGCAATCCGCCCTATATGTGACGACTTAAAATCACTGAACTGACCGTCACATTTCCCACTTTTCAATTGAATAACTAGAATTTTAACCATTTAAAATGTTGTTTTTTCAAATTATCCATAAAACTCTTTTGAAATAACACCGAAAACAGATAGTTAATAGTTCAATAGTGAGGAACAACTAATATTAAGAAAAAAAGGCTTCAAACCTGACTTACGAAATCGTGACCAACCGCAAACACCACCTAAACACCCACTTTTTTTCGCGGATTGAACAGACTGACTGCTTCCGATAGGTTAGTTATGATCTTTTATGGATATATTATTGCTATTTAAAAAAATTAAACAGCTTTAGTAGTAAAATATCCCGTTAGAGCCGGTACTGTCCTGACATGTCAGGTGACATCCAATTTTGCGGACAACACAAAAATGTATTTTATTACTTTATTATTAGGGTTTCCTTTCTTATATTTAATTAACGTGACGGAGAAAATACTCCAATACATGGGATCAAAAAATTGGCTATACTTTCGGAGGAAATTTTACCAGCAATTTCAATGCGTCTGAAGCGATCATGCAGTGGGACACTTCAAAAATGGCTCCCTTGAGCATTTGAATTGACCATATTTTAATTAATTAATCATACATTACATGTCATTTTTGCTCAGATTAATAGTTTAATATATTTGGCATCGACTGTTATACTTATTAAAATTAAAACTCATTTTATTAATTCACAACACAACTTTAAACACGTGGGACAGCGTAAAAGTGGGGGTGGCACGTTTTTGTGAAAATGCCCATTTACAAGGGTATTAAACAGTAATCCTGGATTTCATATTAAATATTACAAAATTATCTTTTAAAATGCTTTGCTCTTAACTCTATTTTCACTAAAAAGTATTTTTCCATTTTGAAATGTGAATTCAGTTATATTTAACCCGAGAATTCTTACCCATTTTTAAGAATTGTCATTATTAACTAGGTACGCCCCGACTAGGCACGCCCTTGTTCCACAGTGTTTCCAGCTACCCTTTCAAAAACATAAAGTTGCTTTTCCATAACACTAACTCACTATGTTAGTGTTTCTGACGGAAACATCAATGCTAGAATCTTCTTAATAATCAGTATCGTAATTGGTGGCAAGTTCTGAGAAGCCTCTTTGGAGCTAAAACTGAATAAATGATTTCACTTTGTGATTCGTCAGTGATGGGCGATGACCTCCACGTTATTAAAACTCGGAACATGCGCCCAGCATCATTTGCTCAATAAATCGTGATTTGCTGTCTAGTTTACTCAACATAAATTGACACCAATTATTTGTAAATATCTGGTTAAAACTTTTGTTAAAACGTTGGGGGATTAATATGAATTGTCGTTTGAAGTGCAGTATTCGCCTATGCGACCCGTTTGAGTATAGCTCGCAGTGACGCATCGTAGATAATGCATCTCATTTGAATTTTTCCACGCTCCAATATTTGTCGCTCGGCTTATGTAGAAACACGTCCCCGATGTCTCACTACAATCAAAAGATGTCCCGTTCTGTGTTCTCTAAGAGAAACTGTTTCCAGTGAATAACTTATTAATTTTAATATTACAATAGTTGTATGTGATACAGCCTTCAGCAAGCCGTGAGCTCGTGACGATCATCTCCAACATAGTCGTTTAATAACAATCATGCTTAATAACTAGTTAGTAGAGTTGTACTCGTACACTCACGTCAAATAAATGTCCACTCTGAAAATTACAAAAACATATAGCCACTTAACAATTCATACTATATAAGCACCCGAGTTTCTCACAATAATGTATACATTTTTGGCAAAAATATGGACACAGGTTGATTTCCTATATTTGTATGTATACACGATCACATGCAGAAATATGTATCCATTATGCATTACAATAATAAATATGGAAACAATATTATTTCACAAAAAAAAATTGTGTGCGTGGGACACTAGGTTTCGTACTCAGTGCGTAGGTTGGTATATCTCTATATCTCAATGGTTATTACCTATCAGTCAAGTCTTTTTTTTCAGTTGTTACCCCAAAGAGGCTTTTCTTCCGCATCCTGGCTACCTTCATAACAATATTTAAAAGACAAAAATGAATATTGTTTACATTAAATGGAAAATTACTTTGTATATGTAGGTACATGTTATTGAAATTAATACCCATTTGTCAAAATAGTGAAAACTGCTACAGTTTCTAAAGTGTATACATATTTAAGAAAAAAATCACAGGCATCATTATTGTATACATTATAATGAAATAGTATTGTTTACATTTTGTGAAACTTCGGTGGTTATATAGTATGAATTGTTAAGTGGCTATATGTTTTTGAAATGTTCAGAGTGGACATTTATTTGCAAATCTGCCCGTGTATACATTTCATTGCACGTGACTGTACCTAACTGATAGCGTTATATATTTCACCTTCATGCCATATTTGTACACAGTCTCGCTATTATATAACTTTGAAATGAAATGAAATGAAATATTTATTTGCGCAAACATATGTAAATATAAAGGTGAGCATAATTAATTTATTTGTAGATACTACAACAAAATGCCTGGTAAAGCTCCGGATAGTTATTTGTGATGTGGTGAAAGCTCAAACATTGTTTGAATAAATAGAACCAAAATAAAAATGTTTTTCGCTTCACGATGAAGCAATACATTAAAACCAACTAAGCGCAACTTCAACACTACTCTTTTGAATTGAAACCAATTCTTATAATTTGTTTGGTAACTTGTTGATTATCGATATCTACCGATCATCATCATATCATATCTATATACAATGTGTAACATAATACCCCTATAAGTACCGAGGCAGGGCATTCTACTCGTCATGGCGAACTACGTTTATTCTACCCTAATTGATATTTCCAAGTTTTTCATTCATGTATTTACTTTTAAAGTTTCCTTCAGAAATACACTATCACAAGGATGAGGCAACCCTACAACAGCTGTTTATTTGACCTTTCACTTTGAACTCTAGACCAAAAAACCAGAAATCAAAAATAGACAAAACATAGGTAGAAAAGTAAAATATTGACATTTCAAAGAGTATTATTTAAAGAGGCCGTCATCAACAGTAGCTCTTAAGAGGCCCATACACGGTGAGATTTATCTGTACGATCCGTCACGTCAAACCGATCGAAACGACGAATCGATGGTGTATGTCAAGATCGTTAACGATTTACTTAATCGAAAATGATGTCGGAAATCGCAACCAAAACATTAATTTGAACACGTCCTTAACATTCAGCTTCAAACAAGTAAATGATCGATCGTTACGACCAGTCGTTTCGAGTATGAGCGACATTTTTGATGCAATCAATCGTCACGATTTTCATCAGATCGATCGTATAGACGAATCGTGCCGTGTATGGGGCTCTTTAGATACGCTATGAAATGAGGTTGGCAATCGACATATGATTATTTATGGGTAAAGTTTATAACCTTATTATTGCTCAGCTCTTGACAGCTCTTGAAAGCTGCCAATATGTAAACAACTATTTTTAAGCTGATAAATATTTTTGTAGGATTTAAATATTGTCTTCTTATGAAGTGATGTGTGGAGACTGTGGAGTGTCTTGTCTGTTGTGTACCTAGTGTTGTGTAAACTTAATCAATGATAACAAAATCGTGTCAATATTCAGTTGTTAAACCAGTGATACAATCGTACCTACCTAGTTGTTTTTTTATGTGTGAAAACTAGTGTTATTTTTTACGATAGTGGCACACACACAAAGCGCACGTCTTTCCTAAAGGCATGTGCTGGTTTAGGGTGCGTCCAGATCTAGCGAATGCGTCGCAGTCCGTAAATAAAGGTTCGTAAATAAAGGCATTTAGGGTTGTCGCAAATTTCTAAGATTAAAATAATTTTACTTTTGTATGGGAATTTTAAATACGATGTATTCTACCTTTGCACACGTAAAACAATTTACATGCTTTATCGAAACAAACCGGCTGAGTACTTATAGGGCCATACATATACTCCTTGTATAATATGTATGAGTCATAAAAAAAATTGGTAGAACAAGAGCTCAAATAACATTATTTGAACTTCTTGGTTCCTTTTTGAGTATAAGTCAGTAAGTGCTAACCGATGTGATGAGATCAGCATGTTTGTGACCCCGAAAGAAAAAAAAACGTGGATATCGCGAATAGTCGTACAATATTGGATTTGAAGGGAACTTTTAATTAAAGACTTTTAATTAAAGTTTGGTAATTAAAGTCAGAAGTTCGTAGTGGCCTAACAAAGTGTCAACTTCCAGTAACAGACGTACTCGCCCTGGCGCTGTCTAAAAGACTAACGACTGGACTTGGCTAGTGCATCCTACATAGCGGACATTTTCATTTTTCAACAACCGTAGTCATTATCCCTCGAATAGGTCTGCACTAAAACTAACACTAATAGTCCAGTCTCGCGCTGTCACACTCGATGTTCACCTCGCGTCTCCGTCTTCTCCGGCGAACTCTGAACAAAACATTTTGCGGTTACGTGACGGCTAATTCAATGTAGCAAAAACAAAACAGTAACATTTACTATTTTTGTTACTTTAACCCAATTATAACTTGTGACTGAACCAGACTCAATTCCTATTTTATTATGTCTTTGGTTCATTATACTGTGACGATATCATTATCTGAATAACATTTTAATTTATTTTATTGTTGTTAATGTCTAATAATATTGTAAATGATGACTTGGAATCTTTATAATATATTGTATTTTATGTAATAAAAATATGTATAAAATTTATTTAATAATTAAGTGGAGGGTGCGACGGTGGTAGAATGATTAAGAGGTTCGGCGGAAGGCGGTAACATTACAGTAATGTCTCGCGAGGACATATTAATGTGATGTCACTAGGACATGCGGGCGCACCGTGCACCGTGCACGAGCGCTACACTGAAACTCGACATGTCGGCTCACCGTGGCTACTGTATATAAGCCATATAAGTGTCGCGAATCATGAATCGGTGATTGATTCCATCGATTGAGCATTACTTAAATTGTATATATTGAGTCTGCTTGAATTTGAGTTGCGTTTGGCTATATTCAGGGATCAGTCTGGGATAGATGATCTCCATTAAGACCAGAGATGCACATGATACGTTACCCTATAGGTGCAAAGTATCTAGATACAGAATGCAAGATACTTTTGAATTAAGATTAAGTATATACATACATATTTCAGATATCGGAATACTTTCAGGAATAATGGTATCTGAAATACTAGATCCAAGATATGTGTTATTCAAATACTTTTTAAAGACAAAATAAACTTTCGTGACAAAACAGCATTATTGGAACGAAGTTCCTTATCGCGCGTTGCGAAAGGGGGCTAGACGGATAAAATGGTAACGACATTTTTTAGGCCAGAGAGGGACAGACAGAGAAACTTGCGCACGCCAGAGAGAGACAGACAGGGAAACATGCGCGAGAGAGACAGACAGAGTAACTTGCGCGCGCCACTCTCTGGCGTGCACATGTTTATCTGTCTGTCTCTCTCTCTCTCTCTCTCTTATAGAAAGCAAGCTAGATATTTTCGTTTCGTCTTTCTATTTCGCATTGAACAGTGTGGTGTCGCGACGATTATTTTTGCTGATAATAAATAAACTTCGTTCCATCCGGGTGTCCCTTGACATCCTCAAGTTTTTTATTACTTAATATATTATTTTTTAACCGACTTCAAAAACCGAAGGCGCATCTTCTCAATGCCCTGGCATTTGTTTCATGTATGTTCATCGATTACTCTGGTATTTCTCATCCGAAATACGTTATTCTTTTTTTGTTCGGTGCTTGTCCTGTTGAAAGTTGCATCGTAAAATTTCCACGAGATCTTAACTAGGAAATAATATAATATAGCTTCCGTGGTGTGAAGGCTATTTATCTCCCATTCCCATTCCATTTTCATCATTCCCACGGGCTCGGGCGCGACGCGTGTAAAACCGCGAGGCGCAAATCGCAGTAAGGAACATTACACTTGGCACGACTGTGTCAAGATTTCATTACTTTTTAGAGATAAACAAGCAGCTCCATCGAGACTTGGCTAGTTTTTTACAGAATGTTTTTGATGGGATTACTTATTTCCAACTAGCAGCGCCGTGGTAATTTCGGTAATTTTTTACATATAAGGTTTCCTCTTGAATCCCTCCATCTAATTAAAAAACCGCGTCAAAATCCGTTGCGTACTTTTAAAGATCTATAAGCATACACAGGGACAGACAGACAGACAGCGGAAAGCTACTTTGTTTTATACTATGTAGTGATTAATCCGAACAGCGCGTGCAGCGGTTTGTTTAACCCGCCCGCTGCATTTTTCGTACCTTTTAATTCGTCGTTAAAATTTAAACGGACCGGACGGTCTAATTTTAATAATTAAAAACGCTATTGAAGTTACATTACTGAACTTTATTGTGGATGCTAACTAACTTTTGCTGTAGTTTTTAAATTGAAGAAATTTAACTAGAATTGTTAATTGTACGTAAACGTATGATAAATAAGCAAATACCGTCGCGGGTTTTACTGTGCAAAATAATGAGTACTTTAAACATGTAGAACATTTTTATTATATATCATCTACATTCTACACTATAGTTTTCGCAGCGCATGCCACAGAAGCATGCCGATGAGTGTTTATTCCATACCCTGCGTTACATTATTTCAAGTTTAGTTAGGGTCCCGAAGGAAATTTGGGATAAAACTTTCAATAATTAATTAAAATCACGTAAATCGGATGAGAAACCCCAGAGTAATCGGTGTACATTACATAAAACAAAATAGTAGTTTATCTACACTAATGTTGTAACATTCTACTTATGATTCCAATACTTGACTTATAATTACTACTAATTGTTATTAACACTAATCTAGACGGGACTTAATCGCGAATAAAAACATTTAATGCATACCTCAACGTTTCGGTCGTGTCGCAACGGCCGTGTTCACGAGGGTACTGGATTGCGAGTGTTGTTTACACTATTTGGTTGAAGGGGCGCAACCTACCCACATCAACCAAAATGTTATTAGGTCCGTACTCCACTGCACTAATTAAGGTCCACGACACACTACACTGACAACGTCCGAAGGTGTCCTCCACTTAACCTCGCGATGTATACATTTGTTTATCACTGGATTCCATGCAGGCGAAAGTTTGAAACCGCTTTCCCGATTGAAATTTTTGTATTTCTTAATTTCAACCGCTTCACGTACGAGTCTTGAAAAATAGTGACGTTCGTTGGAAAGTACTTTCGGCCTATGGAGTTCGATCCAGTGGTTAGTGCCAGACTCCAGCAAATGTTCTGCCACCGCGGATTTTTCCACCTGGCGATTCTTGACAGCTGCGATATGTTCCTTGACCCGCTCGGCAATAGTTCGCTTGGTCTGTCCGATATAAGAACTACCGCAACTGCAATCTATCTTATCTTATGCCGCCATTAAAATCTAACCAATGAGAGCGCAGCTGCGCGTAGGGCCAATCAGGAGCGAGGCGAGATCTTACCAAAGAGTTTTGTGTAAGTAGTTTCGACGAAGTTTTCACGTATAACCCAACTGTTTTCAAAAGCCAGCCTAATATCAAAATTTTATACAACTAGTATGAGGATTTTGACATAAGGCTCGCCAGGTTAATTGGTCGCGTTATAATGATGTTATAATGAGATTTTACGATATCGATGTGGATATTATAACATCATGTGCAATTGCTTAAATTGAGTGTTTTAGTTGTCTGCGCTATAACAGTAGTAATTATAAGTCAAGTATTGGAAACATAAGTAGAATGTTACAACATTAGTGTAGATAAATATATATATATACCGCCCGAATTGAGAACCTCTGCCTGCGGTGTTTAAAGTCGGTTAAAAATACTAAGATACTAGTGTAAAAAGTATTGAAATGAATAAAATGAGTTTTAAGATGAAAGATGAAAATACTTATCTTGTATATGAATTTCAGATATTTGTATTTTAGGTAAGTCGCATTTCTGGTCATGCCGCACTAAACGCTACAATGTGGGCATTCGATGTGCGTTATTTTAATTATAGGATATTGAATAATTTTTAATGTGCGCATTGTACAGGGTAACGTGATAATGTACAAAGTTATCTATTTAATAAAGGAGTAAGGGTTGTAGCGTCGGCGGAGGGGTCCGCCAGCGGGCGCGTGAGCTCTCGCCGATGGTTAGCAATCCGGTCAATAGAAATAGCAACTTGAGCAAATTGGTAAAATATCATCTACTAGGAAGGAAGCTTGTGTTTTGTATTCTCACCTCCCATAGGCAATATTAATAATATAAGGACCCGAGGCGCTCGCACGGGTCACACGCTAGGTCTTCCTAGGTTAGGTTTATAATTTATATAATATTTTACTGTGTGACTGTTATGTTCTATAAGTTATATATCTAATGTGTTCTATATAGTTAATTAAAACGATCAAATTGTATTTTATATTGTCGCAGTGTATCATTGAGTATTATTATCGAAATTGTGTATAAAATGTGTCTTTTTCTAATATAAAATTAGACAAATAATTTGATGTGTAAAGTGCAGTACTACACCTAAGTGATATTTTTAAAGTTTTGTATCAATATTAAAACATGAATACTATATTATAACTAGGACGTTTTTCAATCGGCGAATAAAACTAGAAAAGCTTACCTTTTCAATGCACCTTTTATCATGCAATCGAAATTATAGCAATAATAACGTGACGTGTGTCTTGTAACGCGGCACCTGAGGTATCAACACATAACTATGGATACTTATTGTAAATAATCATTATGTAGTTGCCCTAGTTGCTAATAAAGTGTTTGTCTTTAAGTGTATGGAGTCGCAACAGACGACGCACGTGGCTTCTACCTTGATTCGTAGTTTGCAAAATGTGTATTTTAAAATATGAACTAATGCAATTATAGTGTAAGTTAAAATACTTTATATTGTATAATAAGTAGCACATTTATGAAAATTGACACTGAATACATAGCGTTAGTGCTATGATCCACTGCGGCTCGTGCTATAGAAGAGCTACCGCGACAACTCCCGATCAGAAAGTCTAAGTAGCAAAACGTCAAACACAAGTCTAGTGAGCAATCTGTCTAGTTAGCTAATTGCCCATGCAGCAAAACGTCTATCAACAGGTCTATAAAACAAACGTTTAATTAGGAAATCTTCAGTTTTTCATTATGTACACTTATGAACATAATTATTAAAAGTCGTATAAAATACATATTTTTAATTTCAAACGAACTAAAAAAATTCTTCGACACAACAAAACCAACTAAACATATATTTTTTTTTAAATTACGAACCCAATATTCTTTTGATATGAGCAATGTTATTCAAGAATCTAAATAGGCTAAGTTTTTGACCTTCAAGCTTATAGTGAAGTGCCGTTAGACCATAAAATTAGAAAAGGAAGGAACCCGAACCACGGAATATGCATGGAATTCAAAATAAACGTTTTTAGATTCTTTATATTCTATATAAAAAACATTACGCATTAAAAATCGTTACTTTCATCGAGATAAGTTAATTTATTGAAAAATATGGAAGCAACGTTCGGTTGCGCGCTGTCCGGAGGATTCCAGCGGTAAAATGGGCCAGCGGGCCCATTCGCCGGGTCCCTTTTTTTAAATATTTTACTTCCGTCAAAAGGGTACATATAAATGGTATAAAAATCTTTGGTTCAAGTCCCATAATACAAGTTAAGAGTTAGTATCACTACTAAAAAGATTATAAAATATACTAACAGAAAATAAATCAAGGAGTTTGAAGGTCTCTAGAGTTTGCATGTATGTGATACTTGGCCTCATTGGCATTATTATAATATTTATTTTTGTGGTTAAGAGTTCAGAAATTGTCAATTTCCTAAGAAGACGTTTTGACATATAGACCTGTTGATAGTTAGACGGTTTGCTGCATGGACAATTAGCTACATAAGTAGACAGATTGCTCACTTGGCTTTTCGCTTGGCTTAACGTTTTGCTTCGAGTCACCGTGAGCATGCGCTGCAGTGGAACAGCGTGTTTATTATTATAGTCTGTGATTACTACATGCATACGATCACTGTAGAATTGTAGGTGTGTAAAATCTGTCAGAAGCACAATCATTGATCGCAGTCAAGGACTTTATATTCAAACTGGACTGCGGACTTGTCGAAAAAAACGTCTAAGACAAGGAAGATAAGGAAGAGTGGTCTGCATCTTAGAGTAGGGTGCTTAGAGTAGGGTGGGTACCACATATTTTAAGGGCCAGTACTAATTTTACCATATTTATAGCTTGAAAACAATAAAAATAAAAATTGTTTATTGGGGAACAAATAACATTATTGTAGAGCGAAGGTAAAGTGAAATATTCTTTTTTTAAATGTCTGCATACGACAGATTCTTTACTTATTATGTGATCACTGCCGCCAACTGCTTCCACCTACTTTGCACATAAAATAATAATTGTGGGGAATCTGTAATAAAACAATAAAGAATATAAAAACTTACCTGGAGTTATAATATTGAAATCATATTACCCAATGTACTGCTACTAAAAAGTTTCAGGCAATGTTTATTATGGTCACCCGACTCCATGTGATTCGTTATTTTAATGTTTTTACTTCTTCTTTCGAGTCAATGGCGAAAAAAATATTTTTTGTATTTATATTTTCCCGGACCAGTAATTCACAAGCGAAAGGGCAGCGTCCCATACGTTTAGTCCTCGTTTTTTTTTACTAAAAATATTAGAATCAAAGTCTTACCTTTGAAAAAGTAACCCAACACCAAAATACCTCGGCGTCACTTTGGACCGTTCACTGACATATAGGGAAAACTGCCTGAAACTGAAGTCCAAAGTCAGTTCCAGGAATAATATTCTGCGCCGTCTCACATCTACCCGCTGGGGAGCATCGCCGAAGGTCCTCCGTACCAGCAGCTTAGCGTTATGCTATTCGGCAGGGGAATATGCATGCCCAGTTTGGGCTCGGTCTGCACATGCAAAGGAGGTAGACGTCGCCCTCAATGCCTCCTGCCGCATCATAACGGGGACCCTTAAACCGACTCCCCTCCCACACATCTATTCTCTAGCCGGTATAGCTCCACCTAGTGTCCGACGGGAAATCGCTTGCTCTATGGAGAAACACAAACAGATGCGGGACAGCAGGCATCCCCTCTACAATCTGTCTCCACCACCGTCGCGCCTAAAGAGCCGTCACAGCTTCCTCAGACAGCCTAGTCTAAGTGAGAGGCTTGCCCCAAAAGCTAGGTTGGAGCTCTGGAAAAAGAAGTTCCCTCCTACATCTCATCTCTCTCCGTTCTCTGAGAAGCTCCCTCCGGGTGGTGATCTCCCCTGGACAGTTTGGAAGTCTTTAAACAGACTCCGAACTGGTGTTGGGAGATGCCACGAAAACCGTGTCAAGTGGGGTTTCTCAGAGAACGGAAACTGTGAATGTGGCGCCACCCAGAGTATGAAACACCTACTACAATGCCCTAAGTGCCCCACGTCCTGCACTATGGAGGATTTATGGAAAGCAAGTAACAGTGCAATAGAGATGGCCAAATTCTGGTCCAGCCACATATAAATAAAAAACAAAAAATAAAAATAAAAAATAACCATATTGACTCGATAAGAAGAAGAAGACCTTTGAAAGGATATTCCACAGTTTGCATAGCTCTCGCATCTGCAACCTTTCTCGCGAGATATTTTCACCATGATTGCAATTCTTTAGCTGAATTCGTTACACACGAATTCCAATGACAAAAAGACGTTTATGTCAATTTGAGAGATGCCAGTCAAAAAAGTAAATAATTTACGGAGTAATTGACTCCAACAAAACTCTTTATTAATAGTTTCTTCCTTCGATCAACAATACACAACTAGATATCGTAATCCGGTCAATTTAAACCAAAAATTTAGAGTGATGTTACATTAAGTCCCAACAAGCTGAAAATCAGGAAAATTGTTCAAAACATAATTATGTTATACATGTCAAGGAGTAACTTGGACAACTCTTCAAGGGCTTTCAAATGGCATAAGTTATGTCACTGTTGAGCAATACCATCAGGGTCAACTGCACATACACCCAGTGTCGATTCTTCGATGGTCGAAAACACCGCGTTGGCGGTCGATTTTGATATAACTGTCAAAGAGTGACTTGTACAACTCTTCAAGAGCTTTCAAATGACATAGGTCATGTCACTGTAGAGCATTAGGATCAGCGTCGATACTTTGGTAAAAGATCACTAAATTCCACATCTTTATATTCCTGTTTATATACAATCTTAATAATACAAGTACAGTTCAGCGCAATTAATAAATCAAACATCAAAATGTTTATTTATTTATTAAAGTTGGTTAAAAAAGGAAAGCCAAGTATCTTATGAGAGTCCAACAGACACAAAAGTAGTATTAAGCAATGTTAAAGTTCTGGTAACAAATAAATTATTACTACAATACAAATCTACTCCATGCATCTACTGTTCTGTTTCACAAATGGTTGCGCCACGTTGGCCAAACATTTGTAGCGGTGACTTCCAATCGGTAATTTTTATATAAAATTTGATATTATTTGTTAGTTTAAAGCTTAAAATATAACTTATTCTACATGTTCTTACCGAAAGTAAGACACTCCGGCCGTTAAATTGTTTTTCCGGCCATTATTTTTGCAACATTTGAATAAACATTGCGGCATTGTGGCACGTGTTTACATTGGCTGTGGTTCGAGCGAACTAAATAAAATACAAGCTCACTTTTTAAATGAGGCCTTATTCACCAAGACGTATTTATTGCGCCGACCCGACATCTAGTTGTGTATTGTTGATCGAAGGTTTCTTCATAAAACTAAGTTCATAAATGTATAATAATGTATTGCAAACTATCAAAACTACTGGCAACTGTGCGAGCGGGACACAGGCCTCACTAATGAGCCTCTGATGCGAGACGTTTTCTCCCTTTGGTTCAATTACGTAAAATTAAGACTTATCGCTATGTCATAGAAAGTATTCTATAAAAACATATCAGTAGTACGCTATCCAGTTTGTATATTAAATCTATGATCGCAGTTCCCAGTGGGCATGTTGTGTTGTCAAACGGTGGACTCGACCGCGCGGCGCACGCATCGCGTGATCATTTCTCCATGTGAATATGTGGCTGTGTATAATATATCATGGATATTTTGGCTATTCGTATCATTTCGTTATTGTAAGTTCCTCTTAGCAAATTCTAAAAGTTTTTCTATATATTTAGCATTGCATTTAAATTGATGTTGTCGCCATATTTTGTGTATCCAATTTATTTTAATGAGTAGGTAAACAATAAAATGTTTTCTAAGAATCATTGTAGTATTACTTATTTCTGTATCCTAATTCCTAACCGGTACTTCATGATTAAGCTGCGGGTCAATTTGGCGATTGTCGGAGCCTGGATTGAGAGAGCGCTTTTTGGGTCGAGGGCTGCGGGTTCAATTCCCGCCCGGAGTCGACAACTATCTATGTGCGTGCTCATATTATGTTTCTGGCTACAAAATTAAAATTAAATTGATTATTATTATAGACACTAACACGAAATTCATTTGTGTATGTGTATATAATCTATACTCAGTAATATTATAAAGAGGATTTTTTTTACGTTTGTTTGTATGTTCGAGCTAATCTCGGGAATTATCAGTCCAAAATGAATAATTCTCTTTGCAATAGCTACATTCAACGGCAAGGTAAGGCTATAGGCTATTTTTCATCCCGAAATTCCCATGGGAACGACCACAACACGGGTAAAACCGCGGGGACGCTGCTAGTAATAAATAATCGTAGACTTCAGCAAACTTCGTGTGATTGGGGTCTAAAACCGTTTGCGAATTTATATGTAATAGTATAAGCTCTTGTTTTGACAGCTTAAGTATTTTGAGTCGTGAGGAAAAAGATCCCACATATTTTTTCTCTGTATTCCTATCAGATTTTATTTAGCTCTTGCTTAGGACAGGCCTTGCCTTGCAGTGGGATATGGGAGGCCAATTCTTTAACTGACAAAAGTGTAAAATTTGTGGCCTTGGTTAAAGGTTAGTGAGCATTTAATCACAATATAAAGATACTTATATTGTGTCATTATTACTAGCTGCGGGTATTTATGTTCCTTATCAGTGTCGTAAAAATATTTTAATTTGTCCCCGACATGTGGCTGATATCAGCTATTTGAATTCAATTAGCTATTATTTTTATAACCCTGATAACTTTCATAATAAGTGTAGTACTTAGGTACTATCTGAATATTTTTAAATTTATAACTAGCAGCGCCCCGCGGTTTTAACCCCGTTGTGGACGACGCACCCGTGGGAATTTTGGAAATTTTTATACATATAAACCTTCCTCTTGAATCACTCTATCAATTTAAAATAACCACGTCTAAATCCGTGCAGTAGTATTTGAGTTTATAGCGGACAGATATACGCGGTCGGGGACTTTGTTTTATAATATGTAGTGAAAAGTAAAGTATATTATTTTTATACTAGTAAGTAACTAGCCGCGCCCGCGGTGTTACCCGCATTGTGCCCGTTCCCAAGGGAATTTTGAGATGAAAAATAGCCTATAACCTTCTCGTTGAATGGGGCTATCTATTACAAAAATAATTATTCATTCGGACTGATAATTCCCGAGATTAGCTCGAACATACAAACAAACAAACATAAAAAAATTACCTCTTTGGACTGGAGTAATGGTTCAAGTTGCGCGGCTGTCTGTACTTCAGGTGGTTGTCAGACAAGATAGCCACATGCTGCGGTTAATAATAAATGTTTTGGTTTGAGTAATGCCAGCAGTAGCCGGACAAAGTCGTGTGCGTGACACCAGCAAGAAAAGTTGTGCTAGACAGATTTTAGTCTGATGAATAATTAGTGCGCTATCTCCTGTAAATGTGCGTGAAGTAAAAATTTGTGCGAATTACCATTTCGGAAATAAACAGAAAAAACTAATCCTGCTGGTGTCACGCTGCTCCAGCAGGAAGATTTTTGAACTAATGATCGGAGGGGTAAGTGTTGTATATCAGTGGATAGCTTATATTGGTGCCTAATTGTGCGCAAAAAATGAAATTTGTGCGACTCATGGTTTTAGAGATATTGAGTTTCCTGCTGGAGTCACGTTTTGATAAAACCTGTATCTCGGAAACTATTGAGGGTAAGACCTTGGTTTAAACATATTTATGTAGCTCTTAATTTGTGAAAGAATAAAATTATCAAAAATATTTCCAGGATAGGAGTAATCATGAATCGTAGAAATCAGGATTTTTATATTAATATATTAATATAGGTAATATTTTTGATAATTTTATTCTTTCACAAATTAAGAGCTACATAAATATTTTTAAACCAAGGTCGTACCCTCAATAGTTTCCGAGATACAGGTTTAATCAAAACGGGACTCCAGCAGGAAACTCAATATCTCTAAAACCATGAGTCGCACAAATTTCATTTTTTGCGCACAATTAGGCACCAATATAAGCTATCCGCTGATATACAACACTTACCCCTCCGATCATTAGTTCAAAAATCTTCCTACTGGAGCAGCGTGACACCAGCAGGATTAGTTTTTTCTGTTTATTTCCGAAATGGTAATTCGCACAATTTTTTTACTTCACGCACATTTACAGGAGATAGCGCACTAATTATTCATCAGACTAAAATCTGTCTAGCACAACTTTTCCTGCTGGTGTCACGCACACGACAAAGTCACGGGCTTTTATTTATTTCGACAGGGAATGGCGGCGTTGCTTGTCAAGAGATGTTAGTACATTGCGATTGTCAAGCAACGTGCAGCTCGGCCCCTATTTGGATGGCTGGCCGATAGTGGCAATTCTATCTGAGCGCTACCGTGTTTTAAAGGGCTCTTTAAGCAGTCGTTCCCGGGTGGTCAATCGTTAGACCATGTCCAAGGCCTTTGGCGGTCTAAAACTCTGTCACTAGGGTTGGACACAAACCTACTCGACATGAATAAATGAGTAGCTAAAGGATATTAAATAATAAAGAAATAGGTAAATATCAATAGTTTATTACATTTATATTAGCCAAGCTTACATTTCCATTGATTTATCTAAACCGATTCGAAAGGCTGTTGAAAGTGTCTAATGTATATCAGTGAGTAAACGGCCTGGCTCCGCTACGATACTATCCACTCGAGTCGCGTAGACTGCTCTTCACCTATGTATATAAAAGAAAATCTTATAAATAAATCTAACATCACTCTATTATTACATTCATTTAGGCTATTATTGGTGTTACTACGGTTCAACTATGTTTCTTGTATTATTACCCTAAATCTTGACTTGCATAAGCTTTAATACTAGATACAAATTGATGATTTACGTACTTAAATATGGTATATCACATTATCTGTCTTGATAACTTCGTTTCGCTGCCTTCTGGAAACAATTAGTACCTGGGCCTAGTCATATGCGGAGCAGGTAATGTTTAAACCGTGTCGGCAAACACAATTATCAAATAACTTTAAGATAACTCCATTACGAGATAACGAATTACGGCGAATGATAACATAGACTGTAAATGCTTTTAAATTACACTAATAGCTATCAACTTTCGCAGAATAAAGGAAATATTGAACAGGCACCGGGCGAGGGCGTCCAGTGGACGCCCGATCCCAAAAGGCAGCGCGTCAAACATCAATGTTTGTTTTCATGTTAGTGTACCACTATGTGCGACTTACGAGGCGAATTTATTGCTTTAGGGTTCCTCACCGTCTGATACTTATGTATAGATGTTTTCTCTTTATATATTGTCCGAAACAGATTACAGGGAATTCGACAAACTACGTTCCTTTCTGTTCCATCTTACATTTGATTAACAATAGAGAATCAATCAGAAAATATATGAAACATATTGAATCAATGACACAAACTGATCGATACATACTAATGTTGTAAATATACATTAGATCTTAACGTTAAGATTGATCACTACGCCGAATACGAGATGTCCCCGCGTCGCTCGAGGGGCCCCGCGGAACCCGCGTCACGCAGTTGCGGGCCCCTCGAATACATTGAATGTTAAAATGCCCTAACAGGACAAGTATAAGTAATTACAGAAATAATGGACATAAAATTTCTTCAATATCTATCTTAATTACATCGTCCAACACGTATCAAAATTCTTATTTCTTTATTTATTCTAACTATTTATATAAATAAAAGTATACACTTAGGTAAATATAATATTTTTATATTAAAATGGAGTGTTTCAAAAATTGGTGTTTTGAGTGAGTTTTGATTGTTTGTGGTTATTGTAAGTCATTATTGCTTATTTTTATATTTAATTTAAATTCGTGTTGTATTTACACTGGTGATAGGTATGAAGCGTGTGACACGATGTTCTGTTTTAATGTATGAAGTGCATGGCGAGGCCACGGGCCGCGGGCGCGGGGTGCGCGCCCGCGGCCGGCTGGGCTCCCGGCGCACTACAGTGACAACGGGTCACCTGACGAACATAAACCGAGCCTTAACATTCCCAATAATTGCATCATTCAACAAGTTGTCACAGAGCGTGGTCAAACACAAATATAATAATCACAGCAAATGATAAATAAATATTTGTATACGAGAAAATAAATGAGCTATATGGCCATGATTTCGACGTCAATAGTCAAAACATAATGAGAGGCAATAGAATGGCGAGCGTGTCGTAAGATTAGTTTCGACTAAACCTCCTCACTGTACTGATATCTTCAGTGAGATGAGAGGCCTTTGCCCAACAGTGGGACATTACAGGCTAATACTACTACTACTAGACCGGGGCATGCGTCGCGAGGTGGCGTGGTACGTTCAAAAGAGCCTCTATGGGGCCAAAACTGAATAAAAATATTTGACTTTGACTTTGACTTTGAGGGGCGCGGGAGTCGCTGGACACGCGACCAGCTCGGGACCCACATTCACGACCAAGGTTAAGTAACAATTGTCAAACAAGCGTCTCTGAGGAGCGGTCGTATACTTTGCCGATTGTACAATACTTGTTATATACAATTAAGATGCTATTTCAGCATTACCAGCGACGGTAATTGTGCATACTATATATACATACCTGTTCAGACATTTATATCAAAATTAATAAAAAATACTGATTTTACACCAACAGATTTTACTATTCTGCGAATTTTATGAATATTAATTAAATTAAACGTAGATCTTTAAATAAGTGCGTTCGTTTAACTTTAAAGTTGTGACTGCGGATGATTGTTTGTGAAGTGTTTGTCAACATTGCACCCCGGCGCGGCGGCGCTGCCGGGCACGAAGGATCTCCCGACTCGCCGGTGCACTGATCTTACGAAAGCTCGCTCATATTGTATTCTACAAAATGCCTTAAAATAGGCCAGAAATGACATCCAGGTACGAACCAATTTAATTTAAAAAGTACGCGGCGGAAGCTCTTTTAATGCCTTGGTTGATACCGCGATTTCATTATATGTAATATCTGAATTTGAAATTTCTTAAATTTTTTATCATTGAAAAATTAATATGATAATCTATAATGAATGACACAATGATTTGTCGGTAAAATAAGAAAACACTAAAATATTGTACTGTATTACATGCTACGAGTTCACTAGGATTCATTCAAATGTACAAGTGTCGTATCCTAGATACACAGGCATTTTAAAATTAAAAGTTAAATTGTGTAACGGTTCACATTCCAACATTTCTGTAGGGTCGAGAAGCATTACAAGTGAACTCATTTCATTCAATTATTCATTTAATTTTATTATAATAGAAACATAAGTAGGTATATTATATGTAACGGCTAATGTGATAGATATGTTAGAGAAGTCTGTTTTCAAAGTTATCATTAAAAGAAACTGTTGAATCCTGGTGAGTAACAGCTGCTCCTAGCATGCAATATAATATACATTTTATTAAATTAATATCAACCCATTTAGACGGACCCAATTTCACGATTAATTATATTGCCTTGTTGAAACTAGAAATCACCGTAAGAATTTATATGTTTCATCGCAGTCGAGAATTATTTTTCCACCAGAAAAGTAAAAAATAAATGTTTTACGCTATTCAGTTATTGGAGGCAAAAATCGCGTGGAAGGTCCATCTAAATGGGGTTTAAAACTAAGTTCGTGTACAAAACTTGTAAGCAATCGCAATCAACAACTATGAATTTATATAACTTCAAGTGTGTGTGGCGCCCTCTGTCCAGGGGCAACGGAGTATTACGAGCTATTTACTTAATGATTACAGCCCAGAAACATACTTCGCTTTGGATAACGTTTTAACAGATTCATTATAATAACGATCAAAACTGCTTTCAACTGTTGAATTGCAATTGCATACTCAGTCTAGGACACCAGAAAATATTAACATATTTTATAGCTAAGATTTTAATTACAATTATTGATCACGATTCGAAAATAAAATAAGAGTCAATACTGGATCGTTGTCAGTGAAACGGACACACATCGCATTGGTATTAGCGCCATCTAGCGGTTACTCACGGAACAAGGGCATTAGGGCACGTCGGACAAACAAAATGTCTGCCTTGCTAACACCAGGAATATTACAATTCGACTAAGAAATCAAATCAATTTGCAAACATAAAATTGAAGGTAAAATCGATAATACCTAGATCAAGGTCTCTTGAGAGATTGAAAATAAGGTCTTTCGTAACTATATTACTTATTAATTATGACGATACTTATTGCAAACAACACAGCCTACAATAAAAACAAAATAAAATAATAAAAATGAGTTCGCTTGTATAAAGAATATAAACTGAAAAGCGATGTTGATTGAGATATGTAAATCAAGTTGTTGCAATATGTGTAAATGTTTACTGCACAACGACCCAGTGGACACAAGGTTTCATAAATATTGGTTGGTTGCGCGTACATGGAGGTGATGGGGGTGATGAAGGTATGCGGCAAGTGGTACGTGGTACGTGCCATGATATGGAAGGTCATTCGCGGCGCAGCGCTGGCGGAAAGTCGCGGGGCTTAGGGTACACAATCGCAGAGTAAGCTCGAACAAAGTTAAGCACTTACAATTAGTATTGGCAATAAACTATCACTAATTTGATCGCAATATAAAATAAAACATACATAATTTATATAACTATAATATTTATATTACAATGTTTGGTAGTACGTAGGCGGTCATTATTGTACCAAATTGTTTATTTTATTTAATCCATTGTTACATATCCAAAGCATTCAATGTGATGATAAAATATTTACTCAATTTGTTTATAGTCAATTATTTAATTTGTTCCTCACCGAGATACTCACCTCATATACGAATAATAAGTAATCTTTTTAAAGAGAAATTTTTAATTTTTTTTCTAGTTACTGCCACTACCAAACAATTTAAATAACAATAAATTTAAAGCAATGTTCACAGTATATATTCAGCCTTATGTACACGCATGAATAAAACAATAGCTACAACAAATTAAATGCGTATTTGTGGCAAGTCTAAATTAATTAAGTACAATTTATAATCACAATTAAAAATATATCCGCACTAAACCTATACTAATATGATAAGCTGCAGAGTTTGTTTGTTTGAACACACTAATCTCAGGAACTACTCGTCCGATTTTAATAACATTTTCAGTGTTGGATAGTTCACTTATCGAGGAAGGCTATAGGCTATTTTTCATCTCAAAATTTCTACGGGAACGGGAACAATGAGGGTAAAACCGCGGGGCCCTGCTAGTATAATATATAATGAGAGTATTTTCAAGTCTTCTAACGAGCCGCGGCCGCGGCCGCCGCGCGCCCAACAAATGTTTACGTACCAAATGAACACCAAAATTAGCTACCTACAATTTAGACAATTCTCTAAATAAATATCATATAATAGTATAATTACATTTAAATCATCTCTGTCAGTTAACAGAATTGACAGGTTTGTCTACAAATGACTGGAGTTTGTATTGCTGCATTGAATATTCACTTTAGTTTATAATCAATAATCTATAGAATGGAATTGATCACAACTGAACCTACTATATAGATTCAAAGAATCTAAGTCCTAATGATTTCAGTTTGTGTGGTACCAAAGATAAATAAATTAACATGATTACTGATCATCACACCACGAATAGTCATGCTGCGACTGGTTGGGTGTTAGCACAGCATTAATCATCAATCATTGCACATAATATGATGTCACCAAATGATTCAATTATTGATAAGTTGGCTTAACCAAAACATCCTTGTTACTCTATAGATGGCCAACCAATTATTCATTATTTACTAAAATTATAATAATTATGGCTAATCATTATTCGTTGTATAGTAGTTAATGTGCATCCGAGACGGTACTATTGTAAAGCTTCAGAAGTAAATGGATGAAATAGATTCAGAGTTAGGCCGGTATAAATCAGTTGCCATTTCCAAGCTTAAATATCTAAATAATTACAACAATAAAATATTTAAAAGAAAATATAAAATGACACATTAAAATAATTAATTTTCCTTAACTATGAAGACATGTTTCTTTTTATCCTAAGTCTAAACACTATGGCAGTTCTTTTTAAAAAAATATACAAAATGCATAATTTGATCTGATGAAAGCCGGAGGTGGTATCCGACGGGGTACGGAGTACACAGCACTGTGTCACTGTAGCACGGTGGCTCACTGTGGCTCACACGAGGAAGCCATAGGGGCCGTTGCCGCGGATCTGCGCGCGCATGCTCTGCACGCTGTTCATTATCTTCTTCTGGTGACCGACGAGCGTGACGCCGAGCGCGGCCAGCTGCTGCACGGTGAGCTCCACCACGGCGTCCATGTCACCGACGCCGGCTGCGCGGAACTTCTCCACGTAGCGCGACATCTTAATGCACTCGAGCCACTCCTCCACGGACGAGAACTGCACCAGGTCGGGTGTGTCCCCCGCCAGCGGGTCCGCCGACCGGTTGGGCGCGATCTTGCGCAGGGTGTCCGGGCACCGGATCAACTTTTCCAACGTTTTCACGATGCTCGCGAACGTCGGCCGATGCGTGCGCTCCTTCTGCCAGCAGTCTAACATGAGCTGGTACACTGCCTCGGGGCACTCCATCGGTGCGGGCAGCCGATATCCTTTTTCTATAGACTTGATTACGTCCTGATTGCTCCAGTTCCAGTAGGGACGCTCGCCAAAGCTCATCACTTCCCAGCAGACTATGCCCATCGACCACACGTCACTGGCGGAGGTGAACTTCCGGAAGGCGATGGCCTCGGGCGCCGTCCACCGCACGGGGATCTTGCCGCCGCGAGTCGTATACGCGCCGTCGGCGGTGGATTCTATTTCACGCGACAAACCGAAATCCGCGATCTTGCAAACCAGCTGCGAGTTGACGAGGACGTTTCGAGCGGCCAGATCGCGGTGTATGTAATTCATTTCGGAAAGGTATTGCATCCCGGTGGCGATGCCACGAAGCATCCCGACCAGTTGAACCACTCGGAACTTTCCATCATTCGCTCGCAAGAATGTGTCGAGAGAACCATTTTCCATGAACTCTGTTATTATCATTATGGGGTTACACTTTGTGACGACTCCTTGAAGGAAAATGACGTTGGGATGTTCAAATTGACCCATTATAGACGCTTCAGCCAGAAAATCACGCCGCGCGCGTTCAGTGGAACCTGCTTTGAGAGTTTTGATGGCGACGTCTATTTCTTGCCCGCAACTGGTCGGCAGCTTTAGCTTGCCGCGGCACACGTCCCCGAACTCGCCGCCGCCGATGATCGCTTCTATCGTTATGCATGACGCATCAATTTCCCGAGCAAACTCTCTGATGGCCTGATTGGGGTCTTCGTACGTGTGAGGGTCGATGTAAGTACGCGAGCCGGTGCCGGCGAACAGCGGCGTGGTGGCGTTGCTAGCAGTTTTTGCAGGCCTCTCGGGGCCTGTGTACACTTCCCCGTTGCGGTAGTTTAGCGCGTTGCAGTCGCTGGGCTGCTTCTTGTCGCACTCGTCGTCGGCGCGCGCACGCATCACTAGCACGGTGGCGATGATGGCGACCACGGAGAGCACCACCACGGCCACCATCACGCCCGCCACCAGCCGCACTTGCGCGCCCTCCTCCTCGCCCACAAAAGTCGTCTCCAGCACGGAGCCGGTACGCGCGTACACAATACCGCTGAACTCTCCCCACCCGCGCTTCATCTTCGCTCTCACTCGTATACCGTACTCCGTGTCTCTTCTGAGGCCCGTGATTGTAGCATGTGCTTCTTTACTTATCTTTAGTGTGGCATTTGCCAGCTTGTCTGTATTATCTTTTGGGAAACATTTTACTTCATAACTCTCAATAGTGTCATCAGGGTCTGTCTGGTCAACAGGAGGGGGATTCCAAGCTATTGACAACTTGTCACTTTCTGCATTAAGTACTCTGAGTTTGGACACAACACTAACTACAGATGCCTCTGTGACTGCAGTTATTTCTACTTTACGGGCTGGTTCCCCCGTCAGCTCTGTGACTCCATTTTCAGCATAAACTTGGAATTTGTATTCAGTAACAGGATCTAATCCTATCACAGTAACTCTGGTGGTGTTGAGACCATTTGGGGCTGGTTTATATTCAACACTGGGGCCACAGTTGAGGCAGTGGACCCTGTATGTGATGTCGCTCCGCCCTCCAGTCTGGTGAGGGGGCTGCCATGCCAGAGAGATTGAAAATTGATCAGCAAACGTCACAGTCAAATTATCAGGAGCTGAAGGAGGTTGAGTGCACGGTATATTCTTAGGATCTTTTTTAGCTCTGTAGAAACCTGGAACACACTTGCATTCAGCAGCGGCATATGATGTGGACTCTGAATAATTGGGGCATGGGATGCAAGGCTCATCTCCAGTATGAGACTTAAACTTTCCAGGGGAACACTCATTGCATACTTGGTTATCATGGTCAGGTTCAAAACCAGCTCTGCACTTACATGATCCTCTGGGCAGAGTCCATTTGCCATCTCCTTTGCACATGTACACAGGGGGTTCTCCTGGAGTTTTCTCTGCATTCTCAACGCAAGTTCCATTAGCTTCTTCAATAACTGTCACCTCTCGACCTGTGGGTGTAGCTGGGAACCGGGCAAAATTTACTGTCACTTCAGGGCACGTGATGTAGTACACTTTGACTGCTAATATAGATATACATGCTCCCTGATCTCTAAATGCAAAGTAGACGCCTCTCTTGGTGACTGCAATACTTTTAACTTCTGTATTGATGTCAACATCTGAGTTGGTGTTGAAACGGCCCTCACCGGCTGCAATGCGTCCCACCAGCTTGTAGCTTTCTGGCTCCCAGGGCGGCTGCTCGCGCGTCGCCACATCGAACTCGTAGTACAACAGACTGAATGTCTCCTTGCAGCTGAGAGCGTTGCCCGGGAACAAAGAACAGTCCCTGATTGTGAACTTGATTTCAATGTAGATTCGGTTGGCATTCCTCCTCTCGATGAAGGGCGTCCAGAGCCAGTTGTTGACGTTGTGGTGCGCGACGTCGCACACCACGTACGACCTCCAGTTGATCTGCTTCTCGAAGTTGGTGTACGACTCTTCGAGCCAGCCGGGCGTGCTGGCCTGCGCGCCGTACGGGAAGCGCGTCCAGCCGAGCGTCGCCTCCGTGGTGGTGTCGAGCAACAGGACCTGTTCGCCGTGCGCCCCCACCACCGCCGTCACCACCGCCAAGCACACCCACCACATCATCTTTTCCGCATAATCAATCTACTGACCACAAACACGATATCTCTTCAAGAAAACTATTGATGATCACTACCACGTCGCTACATAATGTAGCGTCGACTTGTTCACTTCGTGTTGGACACTTTACAGATAAAGGACGGCTCGATCATTTCTCTCCCAATGTATTGCGTGTCAACGGGCCTCTCACGGGAGATCGGAACGGTCCGACTGCTTATACCGCTTTCCGATATAGAATGTACTCGTTTCACACTATTATTGCACACCAACAACACTATTCTGTGTGAGGATTCCGCATTTTTATTTTCTATTGATCCCGAATTACACAGATGAATATTTCTTGACATGGACGCGCAGCAAAATGCTGTGTTGCCAGGTTATTTAGGAATTTTTAGTTTTTTAAACAATTAGTAGTTATAGTCTGTGCTAGTCCACATTACAGACACGTTCCTAATTATTTTACTATTTTAGATATAGCGAAGTGGAGTAAACAGACAAGGAATTATTATTATTCATATAAAGAATTTGAATGCGGCGACTGCGGCGCGTGCGGTGCCAAGTCTGCGTTCACCTTAAATTAGTAACTTCATTTTTCCCTTTTCCGTCTGTGATCGAGAGTTTAATCTATGTTTATCTGATAACTTGGTTTGTGGTCTGTGGTCGGCTGCTGGTCTTCTTCTTCATCGAGTGGATGGCAACCTGACCAATCCTGGTGTCAGAGTTTTAATAATATAATATAATATTAATTTAATATTTGGTCTGTGGTATCATGATCATGGATGGAGATTGGGAGATCCCATCTCCAGGTTTGTGATTTGATCTTAACTAGGTACCTATCTTACTATCTTCTTATTATTTGAGTTAACCATGCTATGAATGGCCTTTGAAATCTACCATCATAGGTTAGCCAGCTTCTATTATCTCTCATATTATGATAATAATATATACTTACAAAACATTGGTAATCCCAATCCATTCTTACTATACCATGAGAGCCTCATTACCACAAGCGAAAACTTTTATCAATCCATTTGTAAAAAAAATATTTTAATTTGATGATGGCTCAATCAACTACTAAACTACTTACTAACATTACTTCATAAGTGCGGAAATGAAATTGATACAAATTCAGAGAAGAATTTTATTACTATTTACAGCTTGAAACAAATCATATAAACTATAAAATACATGGTTTGGTGCTGGATATGGCCCCATTTTGGATGCAGTGATTAAAAAAGCATTCCACCCTGCATTGCGTGCCCCATTATAATCTTTCTCTAAATCATCACCAATATGAAGACATTTTGATGGTGGTGTGTAATTTTTTAATGCTTTGAGGGCACATTCAAAGATTCTTGTATCTGGTTTACTATAACCAATGTCATAAGATGTAATAACAAAGTTAAAATATTTGTGAAGTCCTACATTATGTAATATCTCATTGAGCCGGGGATCAAAGTTTGAGATCACCCCAATAGTGGTGCCCTGACTCTTTAAATGGTCAAGGATTTCAAAGCCTCCTTCCGCAACAGTCCAACAATTTGTTGTTTTAAATTCTTCAATTAATTTAGTGGCTAGATCATCAACATTGGCATTATCGGGGAGTGTTCCATGGAAGGTGAGCCTCACAACTTCCCTCCACCAGTTGACCCAGTTCAGGCCACACTTCCCGAAGTTGGGATGCTTCACGTTCATCACTCTAAAGCTCTCCTTCATCTTCGCCTTCAACGTCTCCTCCTTGACGACGTACCCGTGGTCCCTCGCCACCACGCTGTAGTACTGCCACGGAGGCACTTTGAACCGGAGAACAGTGTTCGTGGCATCGAATGTTACCAATTTGATACCTTGCATTTTTCTAAATTACCTAGTAACCAATACACTTTTAAACAATCAATTCTAAAGGTTAATGTCAAAATTAATATTTACGTAAGAGAACGTAGTTATGACATCAAATATCACGAAGGAATCAAGGAAATAATTATCATGCAACCCAAATAAAATATCTTAAAATATCGATGTTGAGATAAGGGTAAAATCAACTATATAATAGTCACTCATGCTAAAATGTTGGTTTGTTTTGTTGTTTAGACTTTTTTACGATGTTATGTTTTATTTGATGAATGATGTTTCTTTTTGTTTTTTTTTTAATTGGTTGCTCATTGCTCAATCACTGACTATTACTATTTACTAGAGGAAACCACGGAAACAAAGACAATCCATTGTTCATAAACTACGACCCACAGACTCACCACCATCACACACCATCACGCCCAATTACGCCACAGACTACGAACCAACGACTCATAATTTTAAGTGCAGTCATTTTAAATTAGGTAAAGGTGCGTACAGACTATGTAACATATTATATAACTTGTGTTTTATAACACGTCCACATTATGTAACCTTGTTATTCGACATTGCAACATAAAACAATACTGTACACATTAATGCAATATAACAATGTTATATAACCATTGTCGTTTGTCGTTCTTCAGTGCTATCCATAATGTCGACAAGAGAGAGTTGTACATATCAATAACATATTATTATAACATGTTTTATAACATTCAGTGTCCACATTATCTGAAACATGTTATATAGCAATGTTGTATAACATGTTATGTTATATAGTCTGTACGCACCTTAAGAATCTCGGAATTCAAGATACCCAGCTGTAAGTCTGTAAATACTTGTTTATTGACACCCTTCAAAGTTGTCTCAAAACCTGTGCAAAACCTACATATGGTAGTGTGAACGCAACTATTCAATTTCAAGGTTAAAGGTCACAAAAATCGGTTTTTTGCGCTTTTTTTTGTAAATATCTCATTTCCTATGGGTTTTTTGCTATTTGTATATTTATCAATATTGTAGATTAAAAAATTCTCTACAAATGATGTTAAAAAAAAATTTCATACGGTGAACCGTTTTCGAGATAGAGGGCGGAGAGCGCGCACCGGTTGACCTGAAGTGATGCTGTGACCGCGCGCTCGTGCAAATTTAATAGTTGCGTACACCCTACCATAATTATGTAGATTTTGAGATAACTTTTAGGGTGTCAATATACAAGTATTTACAGACTTGCAGCTGGGTATCTCGAATTCCGAGGTGAACTTACTATATTGGATTATGCCACAAACGGAGCTATGGACAGTGGCTGGTCTGAGATAAACACGGGTTGAACGTTGATTGTGTGTTTTGCTTTGGCATAAATTGGTATTATTCACACCATTGAGTTAAAGATATTAGCAGCAAAGTATACCCTACATTGTATATTAAATCCATGACATGATTAGAATTGAAGGAATTTTGAAAGTTGGTACACAGTTAGTCCAGAGCCTGAGAAAGGACATAGGCTAATTTTTATCGCGAAATTCCTGCGGGAACGGGTACAACGCGGGTGAAACCGCGGGGCACTGCTAGTATTCCTATAAAGTATTTGTGTATTTTACGTAGTAGGGTAAAATAATCAGTAACTGTCCACTTAAGCATTTTCACAACTTTAACACTTGAATTATGTTGAAAAAAATCGTTTTAATTTCTTTATTGCAATCCTACTAATATTAGACAGAGAAACTTGCGCTTCTCTGTCTGTTTCTCTCTGGCGTGCACATGTTTCTCTGTCTGTCTCTCTCTCTCTCTCTCTCTCTCTTATAGAAAGCAAGCTAGATAATTATTTTCGTTTCGTCTTTCTATTTCGCATTGAACAGTGTGGTGTCGCGACGATTATTTTTGTTGATAATAAATAAACTTCGTTCCATCCGGGTGTGTCAAGGGACACAAAAAAAACTTGAGAGGTGTCAAGGGCCTTGACACCTCTCAAGTATTTTTTAAAATAAAATGTACCTAAATGTTTTTCTTTCTTTCTTTCTTTCTTTCTTTCTACCTATTGTTTGTGTAAAGTAGAAAGTTCCTATGTCGTATTATTTGCGATCATTAATTTTATGCCTAAAATGTATAATTTTTCGTTTTATATAAATTAATATTGAGTGTGTAAAGATTATTTTTTTAACATTACAGATTTTAAGATTAAACTGGATTAAAATAAGGCTTATTTGGGTGGCCAGTTACTAATCGTTTGGCGGCAAGTTACTGAAATAAGTGGCCAGTTACTGGTAAAAACTGGGTTTTTAATTTATAGTTTGTCAAAATGTTCAATAAAATAATGTTTTATTTTACATTTCAAACCCTGAATGACATAAAAAAAATATACATACCCATCGAGTTATATGTACTAACGTACTAGAGGGGCTACGTCGAACAAAAATCGTGAAGAAATTTTTTTATGACATTGTCGTGTAGGTCTAGTTGAATGACATTAAGTACTCCATGGACTTATTACTAAAATAAAAATAAAAATAAAAATAAAAAAAAGATTAAAATTAAAAAAATTGATTTAAAAATAGAGATTATAAAAATCATCATAGACCGGACTCTTAATAGAAATATGTACCTAGTTTTTTTTTCCAATAAATCTCAAAAGTATTTTATTTTTTTAATTCAACAAACAAAAACGTATAAGAAGAATAATAGCAAAAGGTTTTTTAACCGACTTAAAAAAGGAGGGAGTTTCTCAATTTGTCCGTATAGGCACCCCTATAATGTCAAAGATTTTTTTTCAAGTCCGTTTTCTTTTGAAAACGTTTAGTGAAAGCCCTTGTTTACATACTCAATCAAATAATAATCAACCGAAAATGCATAGCCTCGTTTTTGAAGCCTTTTAAGAGTATGGAGCATTTTACCAAAATTATATAAAAAACCCGTTTAAAAAACACCGTAAAAAAATCCCGCCCAAATCGGATCAATAGTATCCGAGAAATCTCAGACAAAAAATAGTATGTATTATGTTTTTAAAACTTATGGCGAATACAAAACCTCCTTTTTGAAGTCGGTTAATATAAAAAGATGGTTGATATATTCAGGAATTAGGAATTTATCAATGCTCGTCGATAGTGTCCACTCTGTATCTCATATCTCCTAAACTCTTTGTAATATGGCCGTTTGTTATTGATGTAATTTTAAAAAAAAAATATTTATAAAAAATTGTTTTCGGAGTAGAAAATTCAAGTGAAAGGTCACTTACTTTTACCTTTACTTTTATTTGTATTTTTTGAAGTGTTTTTGCAATAACGCAATGCACATGAAGGCATATTTTATTTAACCCATTCACTGCCTTTCTGAAAAGTAACGATATTAACCAGATGCCGCCATACTGTACTATGCAGCCCGCCCATCGGCGGTCCCGGCATCTCGATTATGTATTCTTGCCCGCCCATTGGCGTTTTCGGCATGAAGCTGCAGATTCCGACATGAATCGTTTGATATGTTCTGTTTACATGTACTGTACCGTGCGTAAAGCGTGTATGTGCAGTTTTCTGCGATATTTGTGGCGAATGTGTGACAGTTTTATTAGTTATTAGCTGAAATAGTAATGGAGCCTGAAGGTAAGTCATAACTTTCAGTTAATTGTTTAACATGGAACGAAATCATGTAAACCTGTGTAATTTAGCTTATTTTTAAATAAAGAAATCAAAATGTATTTAAAACTGTACATTTATGGGCTTTTATAAAAATTCAGGTGTCGTCAACAATTTTTATACGTATATGTGAAATAGAGGATAACACTTTATTTTTGTACACGAAATTCATGCTAAAGAAGAAGCGAGCATGTAAAAACTTAATAATAGTTGTTAGTCGTACCAAAATTTACAATAGGTTTGTGACTTCTGAAATCAAATCTTGCCCGCCCAAAGGCGGGCTCGGCATGACAGATTAGAATTGGTTTTTTTTTCAAAACTTCAAATATCAGCAGGCCATTTGAGTTGCCAATAAATTTTAATGAAACAAATCCTTACACATCATCTCATTACTTTCTGACGTTATTTTGTAAAGTTATTGCAGTTTAAAATCAAACCGCCCATGGGCGGTCTCGGCGTGAAAGTTAAAAAATATTGCCCGCCGATGGGCGGGCTCGGCACTGAATGGGTTAAAAAAAGCAATAGCTAACACATGAAGTTCTGGCCAGAGCTGGCATTCTACTAAGTGAACACATGATCCCGCACTGCACCGGTGCGAATCTCTCATGAAGCTTCTTTGAAGTGACTTCTCTAGTACGTAGTACATAATATACTCAATGTACATGCCTAGTATTATATAGTACTAGCCGCGCCCCGCGGTGTTACCCGCGTTGTATATTTCATTCCAAGAACGCAATAGAACTGAACAACGAGACGAAAGAAAGAATGGTCTAAATCTGTTTAGTATATTAATTTTATAGAGTGGGGATAGAATGAGCGTTCGCTCGCCTGATGTAAATCGGCCATAAAGAACTTCACACCACAGACTGCTTCCACACAAAACCACAGACAAAACCAACGAATCAAAACACCCACCCCACCCAACTGAGTACTGACCCAACCACCAATGACCAAGCGCACCCAACCAATCAATCAACATAAAACATCAAAGTGGTTTATTTTCGCCTACGATTTTCGCATTGTTATTTATTTTTGTTTTGTGTCTGGACCAGGCTTCTTAATTTTGAATACTGCTAAACTACAATATAACTAATTAGTTTTGAAACCAATACGAAACGAACCAAACCAGTGCTTCAGAGATCATGGTGTATGTAACAGAAGGTAATAGGCATTATTTCTCAAGACTACGGGCCACGTCAGTGATATAGTTTGAAATCCTTAGTTTTCTATTAACATTATGATCCATAAATATTGGCATCAAGAGTTTACAAAACTTTAGCGAGTTATTTCTATAAAGGTACCTAAAGGAAAAGTTTTTGTCGCAACCCACACACTTAGATTACTGTATTACTCTATTGCACAAATGAACCTTTGCTTGTCGTGCAGTGCGACCCAAGGTTGTGTTGTGCTCGCTCAGCCGTGTCCGATGTTTCAGATGGGACGGTGGTGGAGAACACTCCGTTCAGTGTGTTCGGCTGGTTTTGGGGGGTCGTTAACTTCCTCTACTTGTTGTAAGTATTGGTATTATTATGTTACTCATGATATCTCCCGCATAGTAGTTACCAACTTGCATGCCAATCATTACTAGCAGCACCCGAGGTATAACCACATTGTGCCTGTTTCCATAGGAATTTCGAGATGAAAAATAATCTATAACCTTCCCGATTAATGAGGTGATCCATTACAAATGTATTTATTGAATTGGATTGATAGTTTCTGAGATTAGCGCGTTCAAACAAACGAAAATCACACTCTACCCATATAATAGATTAGTATAGATAAACAATCGTAACCTAACATCCATACTAACTGCGCCATTTGACAGCGAACCAAAACTTATGTACAATCATACAGAGAAGATTAATATAATATACAAGATACTCACAAACAATGCCATATTTTAACTATTATGCTGGTCTTTTGAGGGTTGGTAATTTTTGGGAGAATCCTTCGTGCAGCAATCGGATACCATGATGAATATCTTCCAATAATACATGCTACTAACATTACTTGATGTATATCCTTCCAGTGCCCAGACCCTGATCAATCCAAACTTCAACAAGCATGGCAACAAATATGTGCGAGACTTCAGGCCTCCTGGCAGCGGGTGAGTGCCACTTCCCTTACACCTCGCTACCAGATTATTGATATTGGAAGCCATCACGGAACTAGGTTCTGTCTCTGTTTCAACATATTATATAGATTCTGGCTTGTCAACATATTGATGTCCGCTTGAAAGTATAGAGTCAGGGACAATAAACAGTAAAATTATACATGACTAGCTGCACCCCACAGTTTTAATATAGAGTAAGGGACAATGAACAGTAACATTATACATGACTAGCTGCGCCCCACAGTTTTAATATAGAGTAAGGGACAATGAACAGTAACATTATACATGACTAGCTGCGCCCCACAGTTTTAATATAGAGTAAGGGACAATGAACAGTAACATTATACATGACTAGCTGCGCCCCACAGTTTTAATATAGAGTAAGGGACAATGAACAGTAACATTATACATGACTAGCTGCGCCCCACAGTTTTAATATAGAGTAAGGGACAATGAACTGTAACATTATACATGACTAGCTGCGCCCCACAGTTTTAATATAGAGTAAGGGACAATGAACAGTAACATTATACATGACTAGCTGCGCCCCACAGTTTTAATATAGAGTAAGGGACAATGAACAGTAACATTATACATGACTAGCTGCGCCCCACAGTTTTACCAGTGTTGTACCCATTCTAGTAATAATTCCAGGAAGACAAATAACCTTACTATTGAATGTGGCTATCCATAACAAAAATAATTACTTGAATCTGACTGGTAGTTCTCGAGATTATCCTGAACACACAAATAAAATTACAAATTTTAACTTTTGAATATGAGGATAGATAACATACTGCCTCTCTGTTCTAATAATGATGTGGTTTCATGTAAATCTACTTGTATCTATTAATTAATTTAGGTCAACCAAATGTGCCAAAATTGTTTAAATTCAAAATAAATCATCAATTACGAACAAGTGCAGAATGATATGTTCAGTGGATTTATTAAATAAACAGATTTATTTATTTATTAGATAAAACATGTGCAGTATATGAGCAGGATTGCTCGTTAAAGATATTGTATTGTACAAGCTTTTGCATTTTATTGAGCTGCTATGTTACACATTTGGTTTGCATGACAATGAATAGTAATGACAATAAATAAAAACCTTTAAAAACTTTTTTGTGATATACCTCTCACTTGTATATAATTTTAGTTGATACCTATTTTACTCATTTCAAAACGTGTCATGGTAGGTACACTATTTAAGTTATTTTGTGATTTCATTGCAGACCTCCGAAGCCGCCATCGCGCAAGTTCGGTGGGTTCGGTCCATCGGGCTCGGGGCCCTCACCGCCGCCCATGGGGGGCTGCGGCTGCGGCGGCTAACACTCGGTACACCCCGACACTACGGCAAATATGCCTTGTAAGTCTGTTGTAACAGTTACTCTTAATTGTCAAACTAAATTAATGACATTGATTCTCTTACATTCCTGATACATTATCAATTCCATAATTTGTTATCTACCTTTCTTTATCACTGGAACAGACTCTAGATTTCTGTTGTGTCTTTCATGAACAGTTGTGAATGACCCATCACTTTATTATTCATATTCATGCTAGTGTGGTGAAATGTTCATCGGTCACTGCCGAGTGTAAGAGTCAAATAAATGTTGTGGAATACCTGCCATGCCATAGTATATAGCTATTCATAGATGTTGACACACCGCAGCAACTGTTATAATAGATTCACATCAAGTTTACTTAAGGTCTGATAACACTGAGATGGTTGACATGAATAAAACTTAATAATTATAATAGACGGTCTGATTATAATTGAGTGACATTACCATCAGTAACATTGAAGGTACAAATAGATGTTGTTTTTTGAATCTCAATTGAGCTTCCTTGTATGTATATTAAACTTAATAATTATGGTACAATGATTATAATAATGACATGATTGTGGTTTTATAATATTACCAAATGTTTTCTACAACTCACCTGGTGTGATCATTCCTTGATAATAGTTAATTATTTAATGTGTATTATATGAAATATTATATGGCATTGTTTGCTGTTATACAATATTATAATTATTATAACAAATGTAAAGGCAGGAATACACATGTATTGGTTGTACCTGGTATACTTGCATACACTTGGGGGACGTGTGTGCACTCACATGAATACCTGTTTCTGGCAAGTGTTCTTTGTACTTGAACGTGCTAAAACTAATATGCAGGTAACTGCACAGTCACGTGTATACCCGCCATTACAGTCTATTTGACTCTTACTAATATTATAATGCCATAATATATAGTTATAAACCAGTACTCGTATATGTCAGTAGTCAAGTGCCTGTATCACCATTTATTACAGTTAGTACAATTTAGAATCTGCCTTATAATTATTAATATAGCATAATGCCCTTGGTCGATTAATTATGAATGAAGAAAATATATGCAATAATAATGCTTCCAGAAAAAGTATCTTACCACTGTTTCTCTAAAATATAGATGAGCACTATCGCTTATCGAATTAATGAATAAACCATCAGTCAGCACCCTTTCATATGTGTAAGCCAGTTAGCCAACACAGACGCATTGACATAGGCTCATTTTCTGTCTTTACTTTCTTACGAACTAGAAGAAGATGACTTATAGAGGCTACAAGGCGGGCTGATTGATATCATTCAGTGATGTGTGACTGGTTCGGATACAAATACTTGTGCGATCTTTATTACCACGTTGCCTATCTTATCTTGTCTATTTATATTCATTAGAATTATTTCGATCACATTATTGTCCACTGGATTTTCTATAGATATATTTACATTATGTACCCATTTATAACACATCATTTGTAAATTGTTTCGTTACGGTATGGAGGCTTCAAAATAAATATTTTATTTAAATTTAATCGCCGCCTTTTGTTTATTCGCCTATACTAATATTATAAAAAGGTAAAATTTGTAAATTTGTTTGTATGTACAGTCACGTGCAATGAAATGTATACGCGGGCAGATTTTCAAATAAATGTCCACTCTGAAAATTTCAAAAACATATAGCCACTTAACAATTCATACTATATACCCACCCGAGTTTATCAAAAATATATACACAGGTTGTTTTCAGATATTTGTATACACGATCACATGCAGAAATATGTTCCACTATGAATGACAATAATAAATATGTAGTTAACGATATTATTTCACAAAAAATGTATGTGTGTGTGACACACACTCAACGCGAAGTATTGGTATTGTTTTTATTTTGATTGCTTTGTGTGTGTAAATGTCTAATGGGGACACTAGGTTTCATGCTCAGCGCATAGGTTGGCATCTCTCTATATCTCTATGGTTATTACTCATTCTGTCCTTCACAATAAAAACAAAAAAAATCTACACCATCAAAGTCAGTCATATATTTTTTTCAGTTGTTGCCCCAAAGAAGACAAAAATGAATGTTTACATCAAATTGAAAATTACATTGTGTACATGTTATTGAAATTAATACCCATTTGTCAAAATAGTGAAAACTGATACAGTTTCTAAAGTGTATACATTATTGTGAGAAACTCGGGTGGGTATATAGTATGAATTGTTAAGTGGCTATATGTTTTTGAAATGTTTAGAGTGGACATTTATTTGAAAATCTGCCCGTGTATACATTTCATTGCACGTGACTGTATGTTCGAGTTGATCTCAGGAATTACCATTCCGATTTGAATAATTATATGTACTAGATAGCCACAGTCATCCCCAAAATTCCCACGGAAACGGGCGCAACGCGGGTAAAACCGCGGGACGCCCCAGTGTGTTGTGACTAGTGTTTAATAACTTCCTTGCTCCACTTGGCTCCTAGCACTGTTCCATGTCTCTTAGCGTCCGACCGGTGCGATGCAGGCTGCCGCAGGAGTTAGTCAATGCTATATCAAATTGGTCAGTTGTTAAGTTAGGACAATGCTACGTGCTTTGATTATATTGTATTAGAATCATAACCCTCACTGCATTCACTCGTTTATTAAGTGAAGAGGTGATGTTGGTTTGTGTATAAATGGAATTAAATGTAAAGTAAAGTAAATAACTATAAAAATAAAACTGGCAATGACTTGTATTAGGTAAATAGGTTTTATTACAACATTCACGTGATATACTACTTTAAAATAAATAATGATTGAGAGTAACCTACATCTCCGCGCGTCCTCGCCGCAGCATTTACATCCAATAGTAATGTGCAATCCTTCTGAACATAATAATCACTGTAACTACATAATATTCGTGTTTATCTTAACCACGATAATATACATTTTTAAGTACATAGTCATGTAGTTCTTCAAATAGGTTGAAGTTAATGCTAGAACTGGTTATTAGCCATGTAATGATGTTATACGTAACTAGGGGTTTGTGAACAACACAAGATTGACAAGGTGCTACTGTGTCCTACACGTGAACTAGAAGCAGCGAGGGAGATGATCGACAGTTTTTTAGTTGTAAAACTATTAAGTAAGTAAGTACCTACTTATCAAACTATTAATAAACGAATTAAACTAATATTCCTACACAAACATAATAGTAGTTTATGCAACGTCATATAAAGAAGGGTATTAAAACACGAGTGTGAGTTTATGAAACGAGCGCAGCGAGTTTCATAATATGTAGTAACGAGTGTTTTAATACCCGTGTTATATGCAGTTGCATACACTACTTTATCTTCACTATTTAATGCAATTAATCAAACAAAATTTTAAAAACAAAACACATTGCGAAACATTAAATTCACGCGTAGGTACGTGTATTGTCACAGTGAACTTGCCGCCATTAAAATCTAACCAATGAGAGCGCAGCTGCGCGTAGGGCCAATCAGGAGCGAGCGAGATCTTACCAAAGAGTTTTGTGTATGTAGTTTCGACGAAGTTTTCACGTATAACCCAACTATTTTCAAAAGCCAGCCTAATATCAAAATTTTATACAACTAGTATGAGGATTTTGACATAAGGCTCGCCAGGTTAATTGGTCGCGTTATAATGATGTTATAATGTTAAATTATAATGATATTATAACATCATGTGCAATTGCTTAAATTGAGTGTTTTAGTTGTCTGCGCTATAACAGTAGTAATTATAAGTCAAGTATTGGAAACATAAGTAGAATGTTACAACATTAGTGTAGATAAAGGTACTTTATTTAACAGTAGTGTTTAAGTATAACACGGCCTCTACCCATGAGGCGCACCGCACGGCGGCAAAGCTGTATAGACACGTTTTAGTCGCAAACGAGGTCTGTTCAAAAAGTATCGCGAATTTTGAATATCCGCGAGCTACGTATATTTGATTTTTGATTTTTTGTAGCGTTATGATGGTACGCATGCCCCTTACTTATGCTCATAAGGTCCAATTTGAATGTTTACTTAATTCTTGGCAGCTGTTTTGCTTGGATGTGTTTTGGCTCGTCTTCGATTTTTGCCTATTCCAAAAAGTGGATCAAAGAATCTGTATAACATTTTGTGTAAAAAACTAAATAAAATGCGCGGACGCATTCCGACTTTAGACCAAACTACTCTGGCCCAAAACAACGTTTATCGGTGGTACAAAATGTTCTCAGAGGGTCGAGAAGATGTGAACGACGAAGAGCGTGCCGGACGCCCGAGCACGTCGACAACAGACGAAAACATTGATAAAGTGAAGAAAATAGTATTGGCCAATGGTCGAATGGCCGTTAAAGAAGTTAGCTGAGGAAAGAAGAAAGAAGCTGAGGATCTAAACATATCGATTGGCTCGTGCAATTCGATTTTAACCAATGATTTGGCCATGAGTCTGGTCGCCGCGAAATTCTTCAATTTCGATCAAAAACAGTATCGTATCAACATGGCTCAGGAGAGCCAAAAACAACTCAGTAATGGTGCTGCAGCCACCGTATTCCCCAGACCTGCCCCCTGTGACTTTTTCCTGTTTCCAAAACTGTAGAGGCCCATGAAAGGACGACTCTACGCCACAATTGAGGAGATAAAGACTGTATCAAAGGAGGAGCTAAACAAGACCAAAAAAAAAAAGATTTTTTTAAGTGCTTTGAGGATTGGAAAAACCTTGGCATTAATGTATAATATCTGAGGGGAATTACTTTAAAGGGGACAAAATATATATTCATGAATAAATCAAAACTTTTTGAAAAATATAAAATTCGCGATACTTTTTGAACAGACCTCGTAAGCTTGGCAGGCGCTTGGTAAAACTTAACATACAAATCCAATAAATTTCGTGTCATAGTAGGTAGTATGTTGCACCGCTCCCACAACAACCTGATCTATTTATAAGCTGCTTACAGAACACTAGTATAAACAGGCAAGGACAAATAGGCCAAGCGTGTAAGAATACGCATTTATCCAGCTACTCCGCCGTGAACTGTGGCCCTCCATCTATTAGTAGTTGATCGAGTATCGTCATCTGTCAGTTGATGGAGTTGGAGTCCAGGTTGGTGAACCGGAGTGGCAGCACGGCGACCGGCTCGGATGCGTTGGGCTTGTTGATGTAGATGCTCCATGAGCGTTTGTCCAGGTCGAAGATGCCTGCGGAGAACAATCACTATGACATCCTTGGATAAAAGATACCACATTGAAGAAGCGTACAGGTACCCCAAAGACAAGCGGTTCTAGGATGTCTTGCCTTGACTGAATTTGACTGCCCAAAATTTGCTGATAAATAACAAAATTTGTTTGAGTTCGAGGCGTCAAAAACACATGCAACTTATTGATATGCACTCATTGTCATGTAGAGTCGAACGCTCAAAAAGTCTGTGATCTGCGTTGCGCCTTAGCTGTAAAAAGTAGGAAATCTAAAAAGCAAAGTAGTTACCAGCAGCGATTGTCTTGATGACGGTGTCGGGCTTGTGCTGGAACACCTGGAAGTCGTGACCCGAGGTGTCGGAGAGCAGGTCGGCTACGTCACGGCGCGTCTGTGGCGGCGGGTGCGCGCTCAGAACCTTCATGCGCGCGGAGCTGCTGTCGATGATCGCGCCGATCACTTCCTTGATGGGCAGCCGGAGGTACCTGCAGTTTGAAACATCTTTTAAAATAACGTGCATATTACCTAAGAAAAAAAGAGATAAATTGAAAGAATTGGGGGAGACCTTTGCCCAGCAGTGGGACAGAGAGGTTACGTAAAAAAAAAATTACCTGTTAGTGAGTCAATGGACTTTTGCTTATGAGTATTACTACTAAACCTATTACTGTATCTGTAGGTCCAAACTAGATAGATATAGCTCATCTGCTGACATGCTTTTTGTCGTGCTGCTACTGTAAGACCTGTGCATGTGCCGTAAAGTTTTCGTGCATCTTGTTGAACCATATAGACAAGAAAGTGGAAGGGTCACTTGGTTACTGGTTACTATTCAGTGTTCATACTGACATGTTACAATGCATCATGGGCGTGTTGTCGTAAGGCTGTATGCTGAGCAGCGAGCGGTCGGCCGTGAGGTCGGGCGCGACCTCTACGTTGCGCAGCGAGCGCGCGCCCCACGCGTCGCTCCACACCATGTTGACGGAGAACCCGTTGCCGGCGCCCAGCCCCTCGTCGCGCAGGATGCGCTCCGACTCCGCGAAGTTGCGCGCACTCAGCAGCTTGCGCGTTATGAATGTACGCGCTGCAACAGGTGGCTGCATGAGACCTCGCGTATTTAGCGATTGCTAAAGGAGAAATGAGTTATAGGTGCGCTTTTTTTAAAAATGTACGTAGTGGTTCATTCCTCAGCACGTTGTCCCAAATAGAAATTCTACTATCGGCCACCCATATAAGTAGTGACTGAGCTGCTTCCGTTTATTCTGACAGTACACTCAGAAACTACATAGATTGATTGTGTTTTTATACAACAGCCAGGTATTATGTAAATTGAATAACATTTATCATTCATCGGTAGGTTATGAGCGATAGTGTCATGACCCAATTACCGGCACTCGCTCATTACTCGCGCACTACTCAGAAACAATGCACGACCGCAATCTATTTTGCATGAATTGTTCCACTGGAGCTGAACCGGATTCGCAAGTTTGCGGAATTTTGTCGTTTTTGACCTTCTTTTGTCGTTTTTGACCTTCGAGTGCACCGCTGGTGCTCGAGGAGAGAAGAAATATTAGAAATTACCTTGTTATCTAACGGAGTTATAGAAGATGTTGATGATTGTAATCAGCGCACGTCTTGTTTAACCTGAGTGTTTAACTTCCCGTACGAATTTTGAGATCGTATTTTATGTGTTAATTAGGTACATAATACGTATAGACACACTTAAGTTATTATTTTTCACTCATTTAACCTGAAAGAGCATCCATCTTACACCGTCCTGTGCAAAGCAGGGTTTGTTAGAATTGTAAGACATATCTATAAAGTTGCCGGCCTGTCTACCTGTTCCCGCGGTTTCGCCTACATCGGAAATTATCATGGGATTTTTGGGTCAAGTACCCAAATACCTCTTAATTCTTCATGCCGTTCATCCAAATTAGTTCCAGTTAAAGGTATTTACCCATTAAACCGTATCATACCATGACCGTGGTATGAACGTATTAGAACTGACAAGTAACACTATACGCTCTACTATGTCCACTAAACGGATCGACGGACCTTTAACCAAAGACTTTGTCGGCCAGAGCAGCGAGGGTGGGCCAAACCTAACTAAAAGAGATGATAATATTAGTATAGACGGAGGCAAGGTATGATCGCATTGTGACTCACGCGTGTTCCCCGGTTTGAGCGCGTAGGGGCTGAGCGTGTTGATGGAGAACACGAGGCCGAACTCGTTGAAGCCCATCGTGTAGCCGGGCAGGTGGCCCGCGTAGCACAGCGACGCGAACCGCTCCTCCGTGGCCTGCCGACAAACAGCGTCGGTTACGTGCTCGTGCCCACTGATAGTATGACGTTGGGATCCAACTGCATCAACTGCATGGGATAATAACGCAGGCCTCAAAGAGATGGTAACTGCACGTTTCTGCACTCAGTGACCTTACTTAGTCTATAATTTCCTATGGAGATAACTTCTTAGTACCTACATACGTGTCAAAGTCAAAGTCAAAAAAATTATTCAGTTTTGGCCCTGAAGAGTAATGAGGCTCTTTTGAACGTACCACCCTTTTTTTGAATGTGTTTTTCAATTATTAGACACACAGACTTACCCCTTTCTCTCTCTCCTCCTCGGTGGGGATGACGTGAGCCGACATGATGTAGAAGTGATTAAGAGTTTCACCGAACGCGTCTTCCGTGTGGCCGAGGATAGTCTAGAACAAACAACTCCGTTAGGTATAGGCACACGTAGCAATTATCATTCATCGGCTCGAAGTGAATGGCCAAACCTTTTCTCATAGTTTTTTTAGACCGCCAAAATGTCTCAGATATGGTGTAGGTAACGGTTAAAAAGACCGGGACCACAATTTTGGTGTCCTCCAAAGTACGAAAGCGCTAAGAGAAATGCCACTTGCGGATATCTATCAAACGAGTGTCCGAGTTGTACGTTTTACAACATTCACGAAAGTGGAAAATGGATGGAATGTATTTAAAATAATTTTAAGTTATTTATTTTGTGCCTTTTTAACACTGTTATAGGATTAATTTCAATAAAAATGTCTTACAAATTCTGTTCAAGTATGTATGCAACATTTTAAGAAGACTCGACTTAGGAATCACATTGTCCCATACAATCATTGTCTCTCTTTTTGACCCCTTTCGAGGTAGAATTTGGGAAAATTCTTTCTATTACTCCTACGTCAAACAGCAAATATACCCTTGCATTTTTAGTTCTACAGATTTAGGGCTCGTGCCATTCGATTTTAACCAATGATTTGGCCATGGATCTGGTCGCCGCGAAATTCTTCAATTTCGATCAAAAACAGTATCGCGTTAACATGGCTCAGGAGAGCCAAAAACAACTCAGTAATGGTGCCGCAGCCTCCGTATTCCCCAGACCTGCCCCCTGTGACTTATTCCTGTTTCCAAAACTGAAGAGGCCCAGGAAAGGACGACGCTATGCCACGATTGAGGAGATAAAGACTGCATTGAAGGAGGAGCTGAAATCTAAGAAGTCGTTAGCTAGATGGCCTACCCGGTCGAAGTATTTACTTTGAATTGATAGAATTTGTGTGTGTGCATTGCGTGCATTGCGAGCGTGTACTTTGTGACTGAATGAATAAATAAAAGTTAACTTTTGTCTTTTTCTGTGCCCTTTTTTAAGAGACATCAAACACCAAAGGAGGTGTTTCTCTACTCGCGTGAATATTGTTTTAAGTATTTGTTACCTCTATCTTTGTTGTTAACGAACGGATTTGGAAAATTCTTTCAGTTTTATAATAAGTTTCATGATACCTACTCAGTAAATATGATTGCAAAAGAGTTGATAGTTTTTATAAACTTAGTATAGTTAAGTGTTTCGTATTTTCTTTGTATTTCGTCCGAACTTTATCGCTTCTGAAAGTCAGTAGGTAGTGTCGCTCACCGCCTGCGGGCTGTCGAGCAGGATGGAGCTGCAGCCGCCGGTGTCGTTGCGCGGGATGTGGTTGTCGTTCACGGTGCCGATGAGGTCGTCCATCTGCAGCAGGAATAGCTGGGGACAGAACAACACTTTGTGAGAGGATGGACCTCATTGATGACATATTACTCATTTATGTATATTGCTAAGGAGAATAAGTGGGTGCTGGTCTCTATACCGAAACAAATTCTATGTGATTTTATAATTAGAAATTAAATATTTACGGAAAACAAATCAAGTCTTTGGATGTAATTTGTGTAAATCAAGTCTTTGGATGTAATGTGATTTTATAATTAGAAAATAAATATTTACGGAAAACAAATCAAGTCTTTGGATGTAGATTATTTAAATAATAAATAACATGATAGGTGTACCATTAAGCAGGTGTACCATCTCTAGATCTCTAGAATTGCCCAAAATCGATCTATGTAACAGACCTTTGGTTTCTCTTGATCTGCCTAGAATAGCGATTTCCTATACGTCATCAGTATGCCAAGTTGGGTTGCAGATCGCAACAGAAGGCGATGCACTGACATTGGTGGTGTGGTGGGGACTAATGTACGTGAACCGTGTCCGGCTGCGATCTGCGGCCTGAGTTTCTAAGCCTTAAGTTCTACTAGTTGGTGGTTCGTCAGCTCGTACCTGGTAGAAGGGCACGCTGGCCCCGTCGGCCACGCCCTGGATCTCGTTCACGTAGTAGGGGAAGCGGCTCCTCATGTTGGCGAGGGTGCGGTCGTAGGCGGCGCGCCCCGCCGGTGTCTTGTACTCGCGCTCGAAGTCGCGCAGGTTCTCGTACGACTCCACGAAACTCTTGATGATGGACGCGAAGTTGCGCCCCTGACGGTTATTATATATTTAAGACATGGCCGTTGCATGCCAGCTGATCACTGATGATGGCTTAGAGGGGAAATGGGGAAGTGAGGTTGATATATATATGAATATGAATATTAGCTTAAGTAAAAAAAGAGCCAGTTTTTAATACCGCTGATAAATTTTTGAATCCTGATATTGACCCACAAAACTTCAAAAATTCCATCGACAAGAGCCCAGTTGAGAGATTCTCTAGGGGGAGGAGCTTCCGCTGGTCTCCCGTGGCGACGCCTTCATTGAAATGTTCCAAGTTTAAATAGTGCAACGTTCGAACGTCGAGTAGCTGCTAGCTTGACGCTTGAAGCTAGGAGTAAAATTAAAGTCGACCTAACTTTCGGAAACAGACGACGCCGAACGTGCTCTATTCTTACACTTCACTGTAACTACATAAAGGGAGCAGAAGGGTTCAAAAGCTATTATCTACTATATAAAAATAAGTCGGGTTTTCCGCCCTGACGCTATAACTCCAGAACGCACAAACCGATTTCCACGGTTTTGCATTCGTTGGAAAGGTCTTGGGCTCCGTGAGGTTTATAGGGAACAAAAATCTCAAAATTCCCACGGGAACGGGGGCGCTGCGGGTGAAACCGCGGGGCACAGCTAGTATTGTATATATTACTAGTCGCGCCCCGCGGTTTCACCTGCGTTGGGCCCGTTCCCGCGTTAATTTCGTGTCTACTATGTCCTTTCTCAGGCTCTGGACTAACTGTGTACCAATTTTCATTCAAATCGGTTCAGTAGTGTAGGCGTGAAAGCGTGACAGACAGACTGACAGACATATTACTTTCGCTTTTATATTAATACGAGTAGTTAGGATACAACATAGTTTACTAAGAGGAACACTGCATAGTCTTTTTGACGACACTCGCAATACTACTAAGCCTTGAAAGCTGGTAGCCTGAATAGAAGTTATTCCTACGGCGATACCCCGCGCTTCTCACCGCTGGTAAACGCTGCTGTCCAGCATAGGATACCGTGAGCGGCCTGATAAATAAAAAGTAATGGAGTCTGGTACGTTACCACATCGAAGCCGACTTCATAGTGCGAGCCCGTGACGTAGAGGACGGGCACGGCGCGGCGGCGCCCGATGGGCTCGTCCGCGAGCGCGCAGCCTGCAACAACCACACACGTCACAAGTTGATGATGACGTAAAGCCGTCGATGATGAGATTGGTGGTGGCTACAAGTTTTTACTTATGAGGAGATCTGATTCACTCGTATTGTCAATGGTGTATTCTTTCACGTAAGTGCATACTCGGGATTAAGGGTCCTTTCAAGCAGAGCTATGTTGTTTCTAATTTAAATAAAGTATTATAACACAATGGGCAACATCGGAGTTGATTATTGCGTTTGGGAAGTCGCCAGTTAGGGAACTGCCAAACTCATTTCATACATAATGTCAATGTCAGAGTTCACACTAAAAATCGATTAGTTTCTCTCTGTGCCTCACAAGATGGCGCTGTCTACCCCATCCGACTAGCTTTGCCTGGAGATGGGCTGTCCGTAGGCGTCACCGGAAACAGGATGTTGGTGGTGTGTTATGCCGGAACTAAAATGTTTGTTTTCCGCCCACTTGACTCGACTCTCGAACTCGTCCCACCGTCGCGAGAGACGCGACAGGCACTGTTCTGTTATCCAAGTTAATTTTATGTTTCGTTGTTAGTTGTCTCCTGTGAACTATTGTTGTGTTTTATTACCGTGTCTGTGTTCTGTTAATATTCATTAAGTATATCAGTTGTCCTAAATCGTGCCTCGAACTCTTTTCATTTAACGCCCTGAGAATCAATACCTATAATTATAGTGACGCCATAACTTTTCATCACCAGTTAAAAGTGAGCAAATATCCACTTTTACAGTATTTATTTATCTATCTCATATTACGCAAAGATAAGAGATAAAATAATATATTAAAAGCAGCAGGGCAACATAATAACGTCACATCGCAACGTAGTCGTGGACAATCACCCTTTCACAGAGGTTTCAGAAAAGCCAGTCCACAAATACTGTTTGTGCTGATAACATATTCAGTACCTACGCGATCAGAAATATTACTTGTATACGCATCTAAATAATCCATTAAAATATTATTCTTCTTCTTCATCGCGTGGATGGGCAACCTGACCAATCCTGGTGTCAGAGTTATTGAGCCGCCAAAGGCTAAATAATATTAAAATATTATTTATGGTTATATACTTAATATGCGGTGTTTAAAATTTTTCACAAGAATACTAATTATATTTGCAAGGCTCCAAGATTCATTGTAATTTAAATTAATAAAAAATATTTTGAGAAACAAAACTTGCAGATCTATGAGTCAAGTACACTCGTATACTTGGCAGATAATAGGTACTTACTAGGATTGTATTATTATAGATTAGGTGAAGTCGTGGGCTGACAGTGTCATACTTTGCAAATGAGTAAAGTAACCATAAGTTAAATTGTAATATAATTTCCAAGGTGAAGCGATATTGCGTAAAGTGTGACCTTGCGCTTGACTTTACGTCTCTTTTATCATAAAACAATTATTCATTGTTGTTTTTACAGAAGAACGATGAGTGGTGGCGCCACGTGACTAAATATAGTGGTGTCACACCATTGCACTGGGGACAGCTGAAACACGTCTGTCGTCAACCGGTTGTAACGGGGACCGCGCGGGCACTGTTAGCGATAACGACGGTGGACAATAGAGAGATAATGTGACGGTTACGATGCATTGTGTTACGGAACTCTCCTCTTTAACATAATAATAAACAAATAAGTACTCGAAAACGTAATAGGCACAGATAGTAGGCTAGGTCTAGGCTGAAAAAGATTAAGATATCTATGGGAACTCGATGAGATAATTTTGAAAATCTTGCTTAACCTTTCGTACGCCTTTCGAGCGTGGATCCAAGCCAGACACAATTGATTTTCTATTGTTTCTGGAATCCCGGCAAACAAAAGGTTATTAGGGCAATTACATCTGCTTTAATCGCATTGCCACAATATGTAAAAAAATCATAAAGATTTTATTAGATAACAAAAAGCTTTACTCTCGCATTTGATGATTTCATTTCAATTCATGATTTTAGCAAGAATTTGTTACAATCAGCAAGTAATTTTAAAAAGTAGTATGTTTACAATTCTAAAAGTTGTCAAATGTTTGCAAAATAACAAAAATGTCTTACCATTACGACCCCTCATTCTTGAAAAGTAAATACTTTGAAATCCAAGAGTAAGGAGTGCGTGTGCGTGTCCGTTCGTGTTTGGCCGTGTGTTAGTAAGTATTGGAGTTGCAGTGCGACTTGCGAGACGTCCGCCGATGTGTCGTGTGAACGGAGCGCTAGCGGCACTAGCGGCGGTGCCGCGCGCTAGTATCTAATATAGTGCGGCGCGGCCGCGGCCACCCGCGGTGGTGCCTCAAGGATGCCCGAGTGGTGTGACCCTTCGGCTGCACCACCGCCGCCGCACCACACAATAACCACTTCACAGGGAAACGAACCACTCGCCATTAACTAATATTAATTAATAATTATTACATATCTCCGAGGTCTAGACTACGTTATCTCTTCATCTACGTTTTAATGTTTTCTGTGTTATTACTGTGTCGAATAATTATTGCCTCAGAAACTTAGCTATCAAATTAGGAGTGCAATCATGACGCTCGACTCCAAATCTTTTAATGTTTTACAATAATTTGAAAATTATCTCTTTATTATTATTTTAAAGGTGGATTACTTGCGTCATATGTCATGAAGCTCTTTCACGGTTCACTCGGTTTGACTTCTCTAAACTAACTTCACTTACTATAATGAAAATGTGTTAAGGCGAAAATAACGCGCATAGTCGCTACTTTGACGATCAAATATCAACACTTCTATCGATTCTATAAATAAAATAAAAACACCAATTAAAAGAATATATCCTTAATAAAATTTTAAATCGAATAGAATTTTAAAATTCATTATAATAATGTAGAAATAAGATGCACAAGATTATGTAAAAGTAGCACCAAATATTATTTTCTCGTCCTAGATCTCGTTATTTGAAGCGATAGTCATAGTTTTTTTTTAGGAATATCAATTTACTAATACTCAATTAGATTTTAAATCAGTTACATTTTTCATTTGACCCGCCAATTTCTATAAAAACGCAAAAGAGTTCAAATATTCGCCCGCCACGTATCACGCACTCGTGTCTTGCTTCACAAATCTCAACCTTATTTTATGGAATTAAGAACACCCCCTCAGCCCTGTCCGAGCGCCACATATCCTCGCCTTAAGTGCAGATGTTCAGTTTTAGTTCTAAGTTATAAGCTTTAAAAGCAGTTTAAATGGACCTTGATAACGTTTCGTAGTTATAGTCCAATTAAAGAACAACTCAAAGGAGGGTATAGAGTTCGTGAGAGGGTACCTAAGCGATTTCTTCAGAAACATATTCAGGGTGCTCAGGAGTCTAGGAGGTGCGTCGGAGGGAGGGGGGGGCGGGGGGGGGGGGGGGGGGACAAAGGTCTCAATTTAAAATATCTTGAGCGTCCAGTCCACGACGGTTACGTCTCAAGGGCAACTCCGTAAAGCTCTCCACGGCACCTTTCTTTCCGCCCGAATCCTTCAAGTTTCCGCGTCAGTGTGGCAGTGTCGCTGGGTCGAGTTACATTCCACAAAGCTGCTCTATTAATAGAGACATCGTTCTGGTCACTTGGTTCTCTTCGACAAAGTTTTACTTTACTTGTTCAGCTTTAATACTTACGTAAAGTAGACCACAGAGGGAGTCTGTAGATGAAACTAATAGTCCAATCAATAAAGTAGTTATAGAGTGCGTGAGAGGGTACCTAAGCGATTTCTTCAGAAACGTATTCAGGGTGCTCAGGGAAAAAACATACTAAAAGTCCTGACGTCTAGCAGGTGCGCCGGAGGGGGGGGGGGGGGGGGTGACAAAGGTCTCAATTTTAGGTTAATCGGAAATATCTCAAAAACGGTGCAATGTAGCAAAAAAAAGTGTATGATGAAATTAAAGCTTATAAAATTATCTATAACTTTAATTCCCTCCCTCCGGCGCACCTCCTAGACGTCAGGAAAGAAAGGTGCCGTGGAGAGCTTTACGGAGTTGCCCTTGAGACGTAACCGTCGTGGACTGGACGCTCAAGATATTTTCTGTCATTAGTTCACTCACTTCACCATTACTAGGTTACTACTAGGTTACTCCCACTGCTTGGCCTAACGGAGTAAGCATACTATGATTTGCTTTGAATAAGCAGTTCGACTACGTTAACCAGGTGGCGCACGCCGGTGCCGCCTCCATACGTCTAACAATGTATTCAGTCTTATTGATTAACGGCCGGTCCCAACAGCCTCTACCGGCGACCTCAAACAGCAGATCAAGTTCTGACAGCCAACAATTTTACACTTTTTGCAAAATAAGTGTCAAATTTTAGCGACTTAAACTATGCGGCTGTAAGATAAGAACCGATCGTAACCTGACTTAACGATTTATCTTCATAAGTACAAACAATGTCAAAACTTGATCTGGTATCCGAGATTGCTGGTAGAGATCTCGTAGGTTATTAGGACCGGGCGGTTTGTATTTGCATACAATCACCGCGCTTCTTTTGAGCGCGAGGTTGCCCGAGGGAGGCGCGTTCTGAACTCGGTTTGGACAGTTTTATAGGTGTTCACTAACGAAGGTACCCGATGGATATGAAGCGTTCACTCAGACAGGCCGCGCCCATGTTTTGGAAAAGGATATTCCAGGTAACGTTCCAATGAACATTAGCCATAAAGTTAGGTAGAGTCTGGATGAAAACACTAGAAGAATACTCTTCAGCATTAAACATTTTCCAAGAAAGAATGTAACATTTCAAACGAGATATAAAAGAATATCGTTTTCATTTCTTCCAAGATAATTCGTTCTTTGTAGTCGGCGGATCTAATAACATGTAAAGGGAATACACTTTGTCCGCGGGGCGGCCGGGCGGCAGCCGGGCGGCGGCCGGGCGGCGGCGGCTCACGGACTCTTTCTTATCGCAACGTAATCCATTTCGGGGATTTGTCGATCTGATTCAAACACGAAGCGACGGGACGTAGGGCTGAACTAACGGGTTGTATTTGTTAAAATCCATATCGTTCGAGGAGGAATTAAGAGGGAAGTAAGAGCAGAGGTGTATTTAGTGTGCTGCGCCCTGGGCTACATTCAGGAGCGCCCCGAGGTTTACAATAGCCCCCTGAGCATTGAGCTAGTCCCTCAAAGTTCGTCTTATATGTATAATCCTCAATTAGCTAAAATGATGCAAAAACAATACTATTATTAACTGGACGCGAGTGTGAGTGTCATCTATCGAAGTGATTGCACGAATTGTAACCTAGACCGCGTCCAAGGCCGCGGGTTCGAGTCCGGCGCGCACCACGCGGAACGAGTATTCGTTCAAATCGAGTTCGCGAAAGGTTTGCGATAATATTAATCAGAAAGATTGTGTTGATATCCTTGACAGTCATGTTCTGTTATACTAATTAAACTGTCACCCTTCATTTTAAGTATCGCATCTTTGATTGCGCCTCACGGTGTCGCACTGATTGAATTGTTTACATTTTTTGATAAATAATTGTATTTCAGAGAAATATTATAACGACGTGTGGTATTGTGGGTACTCTACGTAGTTAAGGTGTTATTTGGATGCTATTAAATAAGTATAGACTCAGTCAAGTAGTAGTTGGTCCTCAGTGATTCTACTAAAATCTGTCACTTCTGGGTTGACCTGTAATGTAATCGAACTACTACCTACTTTACTACTAACTAATTTAAAGTAAACTTACAGGCCGTAGTGCTCATTCTGTGCAGGCAACTGTACCTACTGGACGTCAATAAATCAAATACACGCACACACACACCGCAAAGTAAAGACACACTATAAGAAACCGGAAACCAAAAAACGATTTAACAATATTGTGTAACAAATTAACGGTCATCACGATTCTCGAATTGAAATATTATCATTATTTATGTTAATGTTATTCATGCGTAATAATGTCGATGTGTGGGTACTTAATATGTAGGCCTCTATGTTTAAACTGCGTACCATCGAAAATCATCAATATCATCATAGTTCCGAACTGATGTCAATGCCTAATCGTAAATATTATTACATCACTTATTAATAAAAACGATTATTATTATTAGTTATTATAATAACTTCATAGTTTTATCTACCTATTTGGTTTCAAGTTAACTAACAATATTTTGGAAAACCTTGTCGCCCGCCGCCGCCTCGAGTGAAACGAGCACTCGGCGTCACCTGATTTATAATAAGTGGCTGTAAAAGCAGAGCAATACTATAATATAGTAAATATATGAACAACTGAACGAAACGCGTTGTTTAATTGCCAAAGGGCCTCTATTGATTTACGAGGATATCGTTAAAATTTTGAAAAACGTGAGGCCATTACGAAGGTTTATTTATTTATCTGGTTTTAGATATTGTTTATTTTAATTACAAACTGTCCACAGCTGCTTTGTGTAAAATGAGTTTTGTGTTAATTACTCGAGAGTGTTGAAGGATTTTGGACTATAACAATACAGTACCTAACTTAAAATGGCATTGGATCTTTTGGTATGTGAAGTGAATATGAAAAACTCCTTGCCTTAAACAAAGCAAATGCGGTTGTTGGTAAAGTTATTTGGCAAAATAATATGTTAATTCTTTCTCTACCTACTTGTCCAGTTCTGTTGCAACGTTCTGTGGGCAGCGCGAGGGGCCGCCCACCGGTCCACACCCTTATTGCTACCCTTCAAGAATACAGTCTCAAATAGAACACATTCTCCATTTCAATAAATATTTTTTACTTTCAAAATAAGGTGGGTATTTTTATGGGTATAAGAATTGAATTTTTGCGGTTATTAGTTAGGGGAATAAATTGTCGGTCCCGATTGTTTCAAACGTTAGTCCGTGTCGGAGTTCTTGCTAGTCTAAAAACTTTGACACCAGGGTTGATCACTGACCTACACCAATTGACTCTCTTCTTAGTTTGGGAAACCTTCAAGTCTTTTCATTGAAGCCATCCCCAAAACATGTTGACATAATAAAGGGGATCATTAAGAGGGTGGTTGGTTACTTGCACACTATTGATCAGCCTATATTTGCGTCACGAGAAGAATTGATCGTAATTGAAGGTACGGCTGGACACCGCAGTCACGAATATTCGAAAAACATTTTAGAACGCAAAAACGACAAGGAAGTTGTTATTCGTAATGTTGGTAATGACCATCATTTCGACAGCGTCCAAATTGAATGATTTGTTCAAACAGTGACTGCATGTGACCAACTATAAACTTAGTTATCACTATAGTTAGTTGGTTTGTGACTTACTGCCGTACTCAGAGACAATTAAGTATTTAACGTAACGTCTCTTAAGGAATCATGTGACGTCTGTGAGTAAGGCGCACGGCGAAGCAGTGAGCGAAGTAAGTTATATTATAAGGAGGTAAGGTAAGGAGGTAATCTGATGACTTCGTGGCCCCGTTCATTTGCCAAGTTATCTATAACATATATTTTCTGTGGGTTGCTAGCGAGTTACGACCAATCAGAAGCTAGCGATAAGCGAGCGCTAATAGGGGTCACAGTAACCCAATACAGGTAGCAAATTTTATCGATAACAAGTTTAGCACGTGGCACATTCCTATCTCAACTGACGTTTATGGCCCCACGACTCAGTTGTTAACGTCCGTAGTATAGTGAGTAGCACAAGTAGTTGTAAAATAATAAGATAGGTGTGAGGCACCTTGAGCAGTCGGAAGTGGACGGCGGAAGATAGTCCACGAATACCTGGCGGTGCGATGCGACACGCTGGACGCCGCGCGCCGGCGCGGGCCTAATACGTAACTATGTATAACATTACATTCCGGCTATTTATATATAGACATGCCACTCAAATATAATGTGCAATCAATCGCTTCGCAATGAAGAACTAGATCGTTAATAACTAACCTATATTTAGCAACAAAGTGATCCTTGAGTGGGCCGTCTGTGACTCAATGTAACATGCAATAAAAACATATTTTTTAGACGAGAGAGACTGAATTACTTATAAGGAAGGGCATGAATTGTTAAATTTTAACATATCTGGTAGCTTATGTATGACTTGTCAACACTTTACAGAGCTAATTAATATATGGGATATTAAAATATGTGTAGTAAAATAGTATGTGATAACCTGATTTACTTTGGTATATTTTATTACCTTGGTAACTGATAAGCTCATCTATGTAAGTAATCAGGTTATCATCTAAGTGATATAGTACTCTCAATATGAAATGTGAACTGAAACTACCTAGGTGCCTAGTTCTGCAATGTTCTGTGGTACTTCGTCTTATTAAGTCAGTTGTCTTAATTCAGCTCTTTAGGACGACAAGGCTCTAAACATAGAACATTGGAAGCGATTGTACAAATTGCAAATATTCAGTTCCTTATTTGGTAATGAATTATTATTTTATGGCTCGCGGATGCAAATACTGACGACGAACTAACTGCTTGATGTTACTTATTTAAGTTTGAGTTGAGAGTTAGTTTCATATAATATAGGAGTATCTAATGGTGTAGCTTAACAGGTGAGGTTGCCACGGTTACTGCACAGATTGCTAGGAGTCTCGAACTAACGCGAGTCTCCTCGCTCGCGACCTCGTTAGACACAACTCGGCAGTTACTTATCAACTCAAACTTCTGCTGCGACTTGGAGCACTTTGCCTCTCGACTCAGACATCATGTGCTCGTACGTAGCGAGAAAAAAATTCAATTGCGATGTGTACTTTTTTGGAAATTCAAAGAGAATTCCGCTCTTTCGGGTCTTTTCGGGGTGAACTCTATGTTTACAGATTGGTATCATTTACTGCTGAAACTTCTACTACACTGGCTACTGAAATGTACTCGTATTTGTGAATAATTTCTACATGTCAGTTTTCTCTGTTTGTAGTGAACACACCTGCTTGCCCGCGGCGTGCGGCCGCGCACATCCAACCATGACTAGTTTATTTCGTGCTAATACCGCAGACCGCAGCGCGTAATATCTATCCCAAACACTGAAACCAATTACAATAATTATCTAATTTACATAACAGTTGTATTTCACAAAGGCATTAATGTACTTCATTATGTACGCTTTGTGGTAATAGAATGCTAATTAGTTGAGAGATGATCTGGTGGGTCCTCCCCCGCGACACGCCGCCGCTCGCGTTATGATGTGATTACTCGCAGGACGGAGGTGACCTTTAAGCAGGATTTTATAATTTTGCTTCTTAATTTGATTAGCAGGAGTTGTTTAAATGTTTACAATCGAATTGTAATCTAGTGATTAAAGTACGAGTTTATATTGTAACCTTGTCATATTGTAATAAACAGTCGGCGTGTTGTCGACCACTCACTTGGTGTCACGACACGTCGTGGTCCAGGAGTCGTCAAGGAGTGTCTCGGGTGCCTAGGGCTGGCGGCGTGTGGCTGAGCGGCGAGGGATTTGGGAGTAGCTAATGAAGGGTTTCTTGGAGGCGTTGACATCATTGATAAGATTAGGACCCCTAGGGTCGTCCGTATTGACTCGATGCGAGCTCCAAGTGCATTCGGTTCGAGCGAACTTGAATAGTATCTAACTGACTGAGTATTCTGGTAAAATTCAAATGGGCCATCAAAAGTATAGATTTTATAACTACGATATACAATTGTAGGGCAACAAGAACAGGTTGGCTGCAGGAGTAACTAATAGCGGTATCGAGTTCCGGGAAACGTTCGGCGAGAGTCGGCGAGCGCGCGGCGCGGGCGGCGCGGGCGTCGCGCTGCGGGGTGGCGCTAGTGTCCTAGTACACATTAAAATGGCAAGGACCCGATGACCTCTAAGTTTATTGTATTTTTAAACAAATATAATTTAAGATCATTATTTTCAAGGTGCTATTTTGAAAAATACATTCACAAAGGCCAGTCTTGGAGTCTCAAGAAATATAAATATATATAATAAATTATTCATATTGCTGGGCTCGACAAACTCATGGAATTAACATAGTTGTGATATCAAGGATTTAGTGTTAGTTAACTGTGTGACTGAAACCCGAAATAGTAAACTTTCGTAAAGAAATATTTTTTTTAAATATTGGTATTGTCTGTTTCATTATCTATCCTAACCTAACCTTTATATATCCTGCCTTATTATATACTTTTGCGACAAAATCGCCGGACTATGTTGATGCACGACCGCGGGTCACAGCACTATGCATGAGGTAATTTGTATCTCAGCATTTCTACTGGAACACTGTGAGGGAACTTGACGCATCTTTTCCCTTCATGTAGGGCAGCCCTGTTATAGCGCGGTGCGCGGGCGCATGTCTGACATCGCTGAGCTCTGGTTAATGCGTTACATGTCCTATGCAAGACTTCACCACGCTACTTATTCAATTAATAAAATCTACTTGAGTTAACTAATGCACTTGGTACTTGAGATGTCATATGGATACTCTGCATATCGTCAAGTCGTCGGCAATAAGTCATCATACTTATTATTTGTCATTACGTTGTTGTCGAGTCCATTTTCAACTTTATTTTATGTAAGTTGCGATTTGAAAAGTCGTTGGATTAAATTATCGCAGAACGAAAACATAATTCTAGAATTCCAAAATTGGGTTCGATCGGAGTTCCGTATTCGAAGTCATAACGGAGCAATTTTGAAATGTCAATATCAATTCAAAAATATCGATAAGCCTCCTCTCTTCCGCACTCCTCGTACGATGGCAATCATTTTCATTTTTAATTTAATGTCTCAAATCCTTATTAACATCTACTGAAGATTATCACTTGCTGCAGCTATCGCATTAATCGGGAGTGATCGATCACGTCAGACGTCAGTGATGGGAAGTAGCCCGCGGGCCATGTATCACAGATGGTGCAGCTCCTAATTCTGACTGTTTAAATAATGATGGCCTTACGACCGCATGAGGTTAACATGGACAAAATAATTATATATTCAGATTCCACCCGTCATTGCACTTCGCACATTACTCGTGGGATATTATGTATCAAATTTTGCGAAATGTGAAAAAATGCCGAAACAATTATTGATCCGCCGAGGATTACAATCACACACGAAAATAATCACTAGCGATATATTATAGACACATTACAATAATAATTGGTAGCTACATTGTATTTACTCTATTGACTTCAAGTAAATATTTATTTATTTTGGAAAATGATCGAACGGCATTCTAACAATTCTTGACATAAAAAAAGATTTAGTATAAAATTGGTACTCGTATGACGTCACAACATTAATTTACCGCGCCGTTCAGTCCGTCAGTCCGGTATAAATTCATTAGCAGTCGTTAAGACGAATCAATTACAAAATAAACCTTTTCTAGAAATATCAATACCTATTGGTCGTTGCCGTATCTGCATTTAATAACGTTAGGTTAGGTGTAAACGTAGCGTTTAGATTATTGTGTTTCCACAGTGTAGAAGGAAGTTCCTCGCCGGGTCTCTTATCAGTATGTTCGCACTAATCAAAGACTCAAAGACTACTCATCTGATTTTCATGCAATTTTGACCCTGAGATAGAATATGCAACGAAGAAAGTGCAATAAATGATTCTTCCGGGAATGTTACTCTATCGAGGACGGATCGTTAGTCAATTATAATAGTGAGTTAGTAAGTATAAATGTTAACCTTGGACCAGTGAGTTTATCTCTGTCGTGATTGTTATATTGTGGAGAGAACACTCCGTACCATAGGTTACCTTCATATGAATCGGAAACATTACAAGAGACGCCTTGTTCGTCAAGTCCATGTATTATTTTATTATCTACATAAGTTCTTAGACAAGTGGCCTTTCAACGAACCACAATAAAAATGAATCAAATGTTACTAAATTATCAACACGTTGGTATTCTCGTATAAACAGACTCTATATTTTTGTTTCGTTAATCAAATGCCTCGTGGTCTAGTGGCATGTGCAATGGTTCAATTCCCGGGTCGAGGGTTTGAGATCATAATTTAATAAGATCTCAAAAAAAAAAAAAATTACCACAACTATTGATTGCTATATTAATGACTAGCAGTGCTCCGCGGTTTTATCCGTGCTGTCTCCGTACCCGTGGGAATTTTGGGATAAATAAATATTAAAACTTCCCCTCAAATGTGGCTATCCAAAACAAAAATAATTATTAAAAGCGAATTGGTAGTTCTTGAGATTAGCAATAAAAAACGTTCAACGTTCAAACAATAAAAAAACCTTCATTATATCAGCACAGACCACGTCAGAGCGATGCACTTACTGCGTAAGGCTACATATTATATGGTTATCATTCTCGCTTCCTTCTTCTAATTACTATTTTACTTTCCTTTCCATCTTCTCCTGATTACTAAGTAATGTAAACTGTATCGCATACAAGATGATATCTGAACGTTGAAATAGGTATGTAAATTATGTGAAAAGTAGCCGAGATAGTTCCTGACTATTAACCGTGAAGTAACTACACCAATGCATTCGATTCGCGCTTACAGAATACATTTTTAATAGAATTTCAACATTTATGACCGCGTTATTTTTATCGTCAGATTATGCAAAAGTTGAGATGTTTGTGGTACCTATGCACTTTGTTTTTATTTATGTTGACTTCAAGAGATTCCAAGAGACATGACATGACATACAATTGAAAAACCAAGCAGTTTAGTTTTAAATAAAATGCACCAAAACACACCAAAACAAAATACTCGCAATGCTAATTTTTTGAATGTCAATTGCGCTAATTAAGAACGATCCTAGACTATGCTCATTGATCTCCAACAGAGTTTCAAGCCCACACCATGGCAGAGACAAGGCGTTGTCACAGAAGTAGTATTTGCGTTGTATTGAAATACAGACAAGATAAATATATATAAATATACACGCATAAAATAATACCTGTGTTCTGATTTCGCATCTTGTTAACTCGCCCAATCACAGCGAATGACTCATATAATTTTATCCTCACGGCTCACACCGCTTCACCCTCAACATACCTAATCTCAATTTGGGATACACATCTAAAAGATAACACACTACATACATAGTATTAAGAAGAAATTAAAGTTATACGAGTAGATGAATCTAAATTAGTATCACCGTGTTACATTACATACTATCTATATCCTACGGGAATATTGGTGCGTTAGTTACGCATAGATACTAACGAACAAATATACCGGACTACATAATACCTCCTCACTGTACTGATATCTTCAGTGGGACGAGAGGCCTTTGCCTAGCAATGGGATTTTCCAGGCTAATACTACTCCTACTACATACCACTTGTTAGTTACCAACAAGGTTATTATTAGAAAGTTATTAACTTCAAATTCAATTTTATTAGTACTTCGTAGAACTAAATTAGTGAGTCGATAACAAGGCACAAATTAAAAAAACTAAAAAAACACGCTTATATTGCAAACGCTTTTTACTCTGAATTGAATCATTGTGTTACAACTTAAATTTTATTATAATTTTGATTTGAGGAGAAAAATTATTTTCTAGTTTTTAGTTCAATTTGCAATAAAAGCGTGTTTTTTTAGTTTTTTTAAACTATAATTTTATTTTTTATTTTTTAGTAATATAACATAACATTATATGCAACTTTTCATCCCGTAATTCCCACGGGAACGGGCCCATCACGGGAAAACCACGGGACGCTGTTAGTGTCTGTCTAGTACCATTTAGTAAAATAAAACAGAACTCCCGTTCCGTCCAAGAGCGAGCGCCCGTTGATGTCTTTTATATGAAGTAATATTTTTTTAGTAAATCTGGCAAATCCATTAAGGATAATGGGAAACTGTTATTAAATTATTGCATTGTCATCGGTCCTTGATACGTATGCAAAGTTTCAAATTAATCAGACTTCTGGAAGTTGGTGAAAATGATGTTCAAAGATTCCATTACATACGTACGTACGTACGTACATACGTACGTACGTACGTACATACAGGCCAAGCTAATAAAAGCGTGTTAAAAATAAACGGGTTGGAATCAAAACAATAGCTAATTAATCAACTGATCTCTTTCTATTTGAAATAAACAACACTGTTCTTCAAATTGGATTTATAAGTTAAAACATTTTCTCTCGTATATTAATGAGTGGGAGGGGAGTTGCAATTTAGATAAATTCCTTAAGGCCCCTCCCTGTGATGGTACTCACCGGCGCATATTAGTAGAAATGCAATAATTCTGTTCGGAGTCATTTCAGTGCACGCGCGTGACCTCGCGAGGGTCTCCGAGTACTGATGGTCCACTGCTCTCTAATCACCTTATAAGTATTCTGTGAAAAATGTTTTCAATTCCTAACGGACCGAGGAGTAGGCCCGCGCGTAACGCCCGCGTCGTCGGCTTGCCCGAAGATTCGGTCCTTCTGTCCGTATTAGACACGCTTCGTTAATAAATGAGCACAATTCGGTACATGGTAGTAAATTTATTCTTTTATACTGAAGATGTGTATTATTACTATTAAACATTGTTTATATAAACGCTGAACTAATTTCGGTGACGTTTGAAGGCAGCTCGTAATCGTTGTTTAAATATAGATATCTACATAAATCTGCATTATAAAGTATCCAGATGGTTTGTCGATGTCGATGGAATTTTCTAGTTTAACAATTTTTATTCCTAATCTGGTTAGGTTACTATTGTATAACTTAAGTTACAGTAAAGTGCCCATTTATATCAAATGGAAAGTAATATAAAGTAGGCATTGCTCTTTCATGGTTGGCAGTTGGTACGAATATACGAAATTAGCGTTATTCGGGATATTTCGGTCTGCCCCATTCCAAACTCGACCGGTTATCGTCAACATAAAGATAAAAAACTCGGGGTCTTGATTTAGTGGTTTTATATTATTATCAGCTGCGCATGCCCGCAGACTGGCCCGTATTTGATAAACAACTTAATTGGGATACAATATACTAGCGACCCGCCCTCGCTTCACTTCGGGTAATCAAGATTTCATGTAGGAAAATCGGGATAAAACATTGCGTGTCTCCCGCAGGAATATACTTACACAGTCAAAATTTCAAGTGGGAAATTGGGGATAAAATATTACATGTCTCGCGCGAGTATATATGTATACACAATCAAGATTTCATGTGAGGAAGAATTCGGGATAATACCTACATAGCACGTCTTCGTCGTTCGTAGTTCGTAGGTAGGTATTCCCCGCGCGCTTTGACCGCACGAAACAGTAAGTAGCCATAAGAGACCTGCCATCGAGCATTATTATTTTGTAAGCAGCGCCCCGCAGTTTTACCCGCGTTGTGCCCGTTCCCGTGGGAATTTCGGGATTTTTTTGACATAAAAACCTTCCTCTTTATTCACTCTACCTATTACAAAAAACCGCATCAAAATCCGTTGCGTAATTTTAAAGATTTAAGCATACAGACAAACAGACACGAAACAGAGACGACTTTATTTTATACTATGTAGTGATATTTCTCATCATAACTCTGAAACTAACTGTCCGATTTTAATAATTTAAAGAGGTATACAAAGAAACATAATTAACCTTGATTGTAAAGCCATTTATTTTCATGTAGATTCATATCATCATATGAATATCATCAACTTAAAATTACACTCCTTTTTTAACTAATTAATTTTAACTAAAAACTGTTATTGTGGCTTAACTATAATAGTTAGACATATCGCGAACTTATTTGTTCGCAATGATATGTACTTTGATTGTGTAGAACATTGTTTTTGTGTATCATCAATAGATTTAGTAGCGCACGCCAATAACCAATTTTTTTAGGCATGTTTTTCATACCTTAGGTTACATATACCCGCGTTGTGCCCGTTCCCGTGGGAATTTCGGGAATTTTTTTACATAAAAACCTTCCTCTTGAATCACTCTACCTATTACAAAAAACCGCATCAAAATCCGTTGCGTAATTTTAAAGATTTAAGCATACAGACAAACAGACAAACAGACACGAAACAGAGACGACTTTATTTTATACTATGTAGTGATTTGGAAATTAATTACTATGGCCTTAATGATCGCATTAGCGTGTGAGGTTGTATAAGGTTGGTACTTTTGAACTTTGCCTCGTTTTTCGTCGGGCGCTCCGTCGGCGAACACCAATGATTCGCGACGACCCGCGACGCCGGGCCCCCTTTTTTTTTTTTTTTTTTTTTAGCGATTGGGAAATGCTTTTACGCATCACCGGCCGATATGGGGCACGGCCGGGGTATGTGGGACTCAACCCGGTAAATAAGCTCCCCCCGCTGCCGGGGCTCATCGCATCTACCGCAGTACTACCCACTAAAACCACCATCGGTCTCGGATCATAGCCGCGTAGGCTGCGGTCCTGACCCGACGCACATCCTCCAGCGCCGGCCTCTCGCCCCGCGCCCGCGCCTCCCCCCTGTACCGGAACACCTCCGCGAGGTCCTCCGCCTGCAGCTCCCAAGGGGGATCACCCGCCAGGAGGGTGGCCGCCGTCCAGGACACGGTCCGGTACCCCTGTATGGACCTCACCGCTATCACCCGCTGGGGCCTCCTTAAGAGGACCCTATTCTTAGCGGTGAGGGCTCTCGTCCAGACCGGGGCGCCGTACAGAGCCATACTCCAGACTATTCCGGAGTACAGGCGTCTGCAGGCCGATCCCGGTCCTCCCACATTGGGAAGCAGTCTGCCGAGGGCGGCAGCAGCTGAAATCAGCTTCGGGGCCATTTGAGCAAAGTGGGCCCCGAAGTTCCATCGCCCGTCCAAGGTGAGGCCCAGGTACCTCATCTGAGCCCTCACCGGCACCTCCACCCCCTGCACATTGATATGCGCACCCCGGGGCGGTCCTCTGCGCGGTCCGTGGTAAAGGATCGCCTCCGTCTTGGGCAGGGAAACCCTCAGGCCCAGCTGCGCGATCCGGTCTACCACCGTAGAGACCACGACTTCTGCCAGACGCGCAGCCTCCCCAAAGGACGCACCCCGTGCGGTGACGAAGGTGTCGTCGGCGAAGGCGGTCACTTCGTCCCAGGGGGGACCGGCCCCCGAAGGAGCCAGTCGTATCCAATGTTCCACAGGATGGGGCCCAGTACTGACCCCTGTGGAACACCGCACCCCATACGCCGCACGTAGAGCCGTTCGTCGCTGCCCTCCCACACCACGCCCCGACCCAGGAGGTACGCGGCTATCAGCTTCCGCAGGTACCGAGGCACTCCGTGATATCGGAGTGCCTCCACAATCGTCTCGAAGGGGATGCTGTTGAAGGCGTTCGCCACGTCTATCGAGGCCCCCGCAACAACATCCCCCTCGTCCACCGCCTCCTTACTGTCCTCCCACAGGGAGGTCAGGGCGTCCAGAGTTAACCGCCCCGCCCTGAATCCGTATTGGGCCTCCGACAACGGGGGCCCCACCGACTCCAGGTGATGGACGAGACGGGCCGCAAGCACCCTCTCCAACATCTTGCCCATCTCGTCCAGCAGGACAATTGGTCTGTAAGCCGAAGGGGAATCGGGCGGACGATCTCCACCCTTCGGCAGCAGGCACAACCGCCCCACCTTCCACAATTGCGGGAACTCTCCGCGGACGATGCACTCATCGAAGAGCTCCCGCAGCTGGACACCCAGGTGCTTCAGGGCGAGCGCCAGAACTCGCCCCGGGATTCCGTCGGGCCCCGGAGCCGTCCTTCGTCCTCGGAGACGGTCCAGGGCCATCTCCATCTCCCCCTCGGTGACGAGAGCGGGAGTGGCTTCCGTTTCGGCCTCTGGGAGCAGAGGGTCCATCACCGGGGGCGTGTGCCCTGGCGGATCAGGGAATAATCCGCACACCACCTTCTCGACGAGATCCGGCGGCAGGGTCTCCGTAAGGGGGGCACCCCGTGTGCGCACGACGCCCGGGCCCCGCGCGGTACATCACTAGTCACGTGTTAATTGTTATACACAATACGTGAATACATCATATAAAGTAATTACTCTTTTTTGCGCTACAACGTAAAGGATCGCATAAAAATATAAACGTAGGAGTATCAACAGGTTTTTGATACATTGTCTTAACAGACATATGAGTTTTTTTGGAGTTTGATTTCATATCAAATGTGCTTCTCAGGGTGCCGGGATATTGGGTATAGAAAAACTCATTGTTAATGTTTCATGGACTTGGGTTTTTACTCTTTCAAGCACTATAGGTTTCATCACGAAGTCCTTCCGCAGTAAGTCATTCGCACTTCCACGGGTTTAATTACTTAAGTTAACCTGAGCTATGAGCTATACATACATACCACAGACCACACAGCCTAAAAGACGCCTAATGTTTTAATTTCTCGAAACAAATAACTCTGTCAATGCGCTGAGGTAAGCGAGGCGGGGGAAGAAGGAAGAAATACATGCTGATTGGCCGATTCAAGGTCACGGCATGTCATAAATCACAACTAGTGATGGGAAGTATAGGAAGGAGTTTCGACAAAATTACGCCAGATTGTGTGTTCCTTTTTTGCATAATTTTCAAAACTTGTGTTCTTTAGAGTTTTTAAGTGTAATAAAGGTGGCATATAAAATGATTGAATAAAGTTCATATTTTTGAAGGACACGTTCATATTTTTGATTCGGAGAGCACGCTAACACTCTAAATTGTCTTTTCAGTACCTAATATTTATTTTATTATTCTTGTTACGAAAAATATAAATACATACACTTACACACATACATTCGTAAAATATAACCCTTTTTTAAAATCATTAAGAAAAAAAAAAAACAATTTCTATCCCTGAAAACACGCAAAGTATCAAGGTTACCTGCGCGAACTATTCATTTCTTATCGAATGTTTCCACAAAAACAATTAACTTCTTACTCAATCGCGCGGAAACCTATAATCGAGCAATTACAATTACACTTAACATTTACTAGTTACTTTGTTCATCACTTGAGCATGTCACAGCACTAGTAACGCGTGATAATAATGGAAGAAAGGGTAAGCAGTACTTATTCGCTGCTTCAAATGTAAATACGTAAATGCATATGATGCAATAAATATAGTAAAACGTTATGATTATTATTACCTTAGTAATACCTAAACCTATTTTTACTAATATTAATTAATGAACGCGTATTAGGGTCGGTTCATATCTGACGAAACATGCGTCGCGTATTATCGGTCGCGTCACGCCAGAACCATGCCAGAACAGACAAATGAACCACGAACAACGAAACACCGAGCACCGAAAAAGTGACCCTTGAAACGCAATTCTTAAGTGTCATATGTCATGTCACTGTTTAACATTGGGCATGGGTATTGGCCCAAAATTTCCCAAGGTCCTTAACGAGAATCAAGATGGCGGCGAATGCACAGGCGGAATAGCCGTTTAAAAAAGACAATTCGCTGACCCTATTTTTTTCTATTTTAATATCTATCCCGACTGGACTACTATTAATAAGATGGTATGCAACTACACAGTTAGTGTCACTTTTGTATTTATACCGCGCTATACTTTTAGCCGTGGTTGTCGCTCATTTTACTCCCAAAAGACCTCCAATACCGCGATAAGGCACCGGTTTCTTAAGTTTAAGCGAACACTACTCATTTTGATTTGAAACTACGTCTCTCTAAACACTTCGCTTTAATTTTACATTTTTATCTGACGTTTCGGCCCCTTTACAGGAACCGTGGTCACAGAAGACTCACGTATGGTGTCATTATAGAAGACTAATTTATACTAATCGCTAATCCGGAGGAATAAGTCCCATTTGACTATTTTTTTGTGTAAAATAGCCACATTAAAGCGGAAGGTTTATTGACTACTTCTCAACGCCTGTACCGCTAGAGCTAGCTGATCCTTCTCCAAAGATCGGTGGACAATGTTTGATGTTTGTGAATACTGGAAGCATTATGATTCGAAATAACCTGAAGTTTTCATAATAAGAATTACACTCTGCGGTCGCAACATCACGTTTCGCGTTTAAAAGGTTAAAAACAGACGGATTTCGGATTTCGGAGTGCGGTGAACATTCACGATTCACACTATTGGTCTAGTAATGACTCCGCATTACTGGTTTGCAAACATTGCAAACATTGGTGGTGCCGGGTGCGTGGCGCCATGGTGGTGCAGCTTGCGATAGCAGTCAATAAATGTTAAATCATCAATATGTGTTAAATATCTTTAATATAATTCAAGTATCTGCTCGGCGGGGGCAGCGGGGTCATCTCTGACCATAGACACCGTTTCGCATTGCTGCGCTTTGATAGACTCACCGAGGTCTTAATATTCAAGCCGAAACACCGAAACATAACAAAAAGTCATCTGGTAGAACTTGAGGAGAACCCATGAAGAAACTTTTGAAACTGCCATCGTCTAGACTAAGAATTACTTTGTTATTTCATTGTTGTATAGTATCACTGTATTATTGTTCTGAAATTGTGCTTTATATCCAGGAAAGCTTCTAAACCAAGAATATTGTAATTTCCCAATAATATTTCAATAACTTCTCCTTGTCAATCTCTGTCTATAGTCGATTTATTTATTCTTTATATAAAAAATGTATTTCCCACGTTCCCATAGGTATTTCCAAAAGTCAAACCATAGAGGAAATAATCACTACGTTTTAGTCAAAAATGACACAGCGTTAACCAACAGCAGTTTTCGAACTTAGTTTTATAATTAATATTTACATACGTTTTAGAATATTATTATTGCATCGCCTCCGATGGAGGCTAGCAGCCCCAGTGTATTAGCCGGTAATTCGGAAAAAGTGTCCCCGGAAAATTTTGGAGAGTTTTTAAAGTGGGCATATGTACAATACCAGCTTCCTAAAGAAATAGTTATCAACAAGGTAGTTCAAGGTTAGCCACTTTAGCATATCGTATCGGTAGACTTGTAAACTATGTCTTAGAAATTTAGACTGGGACAAATGATCCGAACAATGGTAATGACTAGCATGATGACTAGCACGAATTGGGATGCAAAATAGTCTACAGATCTTCTCCTCAAATATGCATATTCAATTTACAGAACATATTCAAATCGGACAAGAAACTCAGAAACTCTAATTATTAATAAATGATAACAAAAAATAATAACAAACACAAATGAAACTCTTCTGCTTTATTATATGAGTATAGAATGGACGATTTTATCGGATATTCTATTTCTACGAGGGATGTGATATATGATAATAATATGATGATGGTATATCTTCCATCATATTATTATCATAAACTAGCAGCACCCCGCGATTTTACCCGCGTTATGCACGTTCCCATAAGAATTTTGGGATAAAAAATAACCTTCCCGTTGAATGTGGCTATCAGGTACAAAAAGAATTATTTAAATCGGAATGGTAATTCCCGAGATTAGCTCGAACATCCAAACAAACAAACAAATTTACAAATTTACAAATTGTACCTCTTTGTAATATTAGTATAGATAATAAACATATTTAAATAGCCACAAACAACACCAACACCTCCTCACTGATATCTTATGTGAGATGAAAAGACTTTGCCCAACATTGGGAACTGTTGGGCAAAGTCAGGCATGGCATTGCAGTTAAGTACTTTTAAAAAAATATTAACTTTTCTAGAATTCACTCACGGGGTGACGGATAACAAGAAAGATAAGGCCAAATTAAAAAACGAGAAAAGATCTGACAATGTAGAATCCACGGACATGAGTATGTCCCCCACGAACAAAGGACAGCAGTACTGGAAGGAAACCGACTCCTACATCCAGATAACCATGCTAGTGGACAGCAACGACCATCTCGTTGAAATATTCCTCGAGAACAACCCAACAATACCAAGAAAACTCATCATTATCATTGCCTTAATAGCCAAATTCCATCCTCACTTCGAAAGCATTAAAATCAACAAAGGCCTCGACGGCTACGTCATGTATGAACTCAACAAATTACTTGCCTGTTCCAACATCGTTTATGTATGTTTGGATGGAACTACTTTGAGAACAGAAGACTATCACACCGTTTTGATGCATTCAGCGAAAATAAAGCACTTGTCTTTGAAACATTGCGGGATAACCGATGAAGCTGTTAAAAAGATCACTCAGTTTCTGTACTATCCTTTGGAGGCTTCCAGAAATTTGCTGGCCCTTAACTTAACGTCGAATCATATCACTGATGCAGGAGCCAAACATATAGCCACGTCATTGAGGTCCAATAGAACTCTTACTTATTTGAATCTTAGCGACAACAAGATAGGTGACGAAGGAGGGGCCGCCATACTGGAAGTGCTTTCGGATTTTATCCTCACTTACGACGAAGTTTTCGCTTCCAGGACTAGATTTGTTAAATTTCTTAAAAAGAAAAACGATTTGATCCTAAAAAATCTGGCTGAGATGAGAGCCGCCAATAAAAACATGATGATGCAAAGGAGAAAACCAAGGCCTCCTACTAAAGGGAAGGTACTGGAAAAAGAAGGGTCTCTGAAGTCATACGCTCAACACTTCAAGATGGAAAAGATGGATCCGGATTTCGAAAGAGCGACGCAGCTAGCTGAGTTAACTCTGGGAACTTTCACAGACCCGTTTCTAGGAAAAAACATAAAAGTGAGCAACGATGTAGTGTACTGTCTCGGAAACAATACCGTAATGTGTTTGAATTTAGCTTACAATAATCTTTCTTACAATTTTCTCGTTCAGCTTCACCAAACTCTTTTGTACCAAAAAGTATTTAGGCATCAGAATAGTAAAGGTCTATTAAATGTAATTTTTGAAGGCAATAACATGCCCAACTCATGTATCGAACTGGTACAAATAAACGAACTGATTCAATCCGGACTCAACAATATTTTGGTCAAACCAAAAGGAAAACCGGGGACAGCGGTTAAGAAGTAAATTATATATAGATTTAGAGGTTCTTACTAAAAGGAAGTTATTCTTGGTATACTCGTATGACAAGCCTGGTGGTACAGTGGCATGTGAAAACGCTTACTGTGTCGGGGGTTGCGGGTTCGATTCAACGGAGTCAACAATGTGTAGACTTCGTTGTTGGCGCCGACGTCTGTCTGGGTGTCAATTATATATTCATTAAACTATTTGTGTATGTATTAGTATTAGTTTCCATTAGAAAAACAAAGAGCTTAGTTTAATTTACTTTGTGTGAATTTGTCCGGGCGTATTTATTTATATCCTTCATAACCGATTTCGGCTACGGCGACTGCGATCTCTGTAAATGTATGCTCTCGATGTAGTGTCATGCGTCCTCATAAGACTGATGTATCCAATTTTCGCGGTAAAAGTGCTGAAATGAGTGCAGTAGTTACATGTGAGGACGCCATTGATATAATTATTATGAAATTATTGACACAATTATTCATAGTATAACTATACAAAGAATAACTGTTTGTTAGTAAGTCAGAAATTATTTTTGATACAACATATATTTGATCATTTTTATACGAGTTAAAATGATGCAATTGTGTAACGAATTTATTTATAGTTTATTTTAAATGTATTAATTAGTTTAATTACCTTTATTATAGTTTTTTTAATTCATAAGTGTTAAATAATTAATTTAAACACCATCTTGTTTTAGCTTTACTTAATTATTTATTAAATAAAGAACAGTTTACGTAAAACTATATTACTATTCGGCAACCGCCATCTTATTTCTGTAAAAGTATTGCCAATATGTTAATAGTGTTGCCAATATAAATGTACACATATACAGTAGAACCTCGATAACTCAAACCTCGGTAACTTAAAAACCTCCTTAACTTCAAAAAATAATGTGTTCCCTTCCCATCAGAGCCCAAAACCTCTACAACTTAAAATACGCAACCTTTATAACTTAAATAAGTAATCTCTGTATTGGCCCTCAGTAACTTAAAGAAATGTTTCCACAACCTCTATAACATAAAATTGTTTGTCAATGAGTCATTTTGAACGAGTGTGCAAAACAAAAATTTTCGGTATTTATTGCTTGCACGTGTTCACTACATAGTTAAATTGTTAACGTAAACAATACAGTCATAACGTCACCTATTGTTTCCTTCTTCGAAATTCTTTAAAACTTTGCGGCGGCGGAGGTTAGCCTTAAGACAACGGCTTACTTGAATCATTTTTCAAATGTCTTCCCGACAAAACGTTAACATTCAAAAATGAAAAATGTCATGGAGGAAAGCACAGCAAAGAACGACTTACGATTCTGCTTTGTGCTAATTCTACGGGCACAGAAAAACTGAAACCTTTAATTATAGGCAAGTCAAAAAAACCTCGGTGCTTCGCAGGTCGAAAGTCACTGCCTATGGATTATAAAGCTAATAAAAAAGCATGGATGAAAAATTATTGAAATTTCTGTATTTTATTGGACCAATCCTTCTGACGCATTCGAGTAAAAATAGGAACAAGGGTACATACATACATATGTATGTACAAACCTACCTCTACATCAACCTATCCCTAACGTAGACCCTTGATAACTTAAAACCTCGATAACTTAAAGTATTTTGTGTTTCCCTTGGACTTTAACTTATCGAGGTTCTACTGTACCAACAATAAGTTTATTTTATTATACTTATAATTACGCTACTTTACATAGGTGAGTTACAGCATATATTTACTATGTACCGCCACATACGCTAGGAAAATTCAAAAATAAATCAAAGCGAAGACAGGACAGTCCCCACTGATCGTACTGGCAGTTTACAATTCCTAATGCAAAAAAACGAACGTCTGCGCTAGTTCCACGGAATTCCGCATGCGGAAAACGAATGCGGAAATCGAATTCGGATTCCGCACGTATGCGACCAGGCCAAAGGTTAAAAAAAAAACGCTAGTTATATATAATGATTTAAAAAAACATTCAAAGGAGATGATTCAAATCGTACCCAAAAATTAAAGTGCCGGCGAATGAAAAAAAATATTTTTATCGTATGGAAAATGATGTTTTAAATATTTTTTATCAAGACGGTAAATGTCTACGACCAACTTTTGAACCCTATAGGCGACATCAAAAATCATAAATGAGCATATCAATATATCATCAATATAAATAATTGTAATAAACTATAAACAACGCTAGATCGCCTTCATATGCTTGGAACTACCTGTTTGTTCTATATATGCATAAGCCCTTAATTGAATACATTCTATATCTTTACAAAAACTACAATAAGCAAGAGTAGTTAGACTTATGTACGTTAGTTACAGTGTAAAATCTAACGAATCTCAAGGGACCGAACATTTTTTTATCGTTGATTTCTATATCAAATAACTTAAAAAAAATTGATCATAGCTTTTAGTTGTCAAAAGAAAAAATGTTTAGAATGTCATTCCCTAAAATATACATATATTTTTTTTTGTTGGCCGGCACTTTTTTTTTTGGGTACTTTTTGTATGCAACTTGAATCATCTCCTTTGAGATTTTTTCGATTAATTGCATTTTCTGAGAACATTTAGGTACTACTGTAATGAATATTTGTTTTTACACCATCAGAAAGTAGAGATTTCAATGAAAAAAAAGCCCACCGATTTTTTGAAAAAGCTGATATTTTGACAGGTGAATTTTAGATATTAAGTCAAAATAGAATGAAAAAATTAATATTTTAAATAAAAGAAATTACAGTGTATATTGGACATAATAAGGAAAATTTTCACCAAATTTCGTAGAAAATAAAATATTTTTTAAGCAGATAAACGTCGAATTTTTTATTATTCTCGAATTCTTTATTTCGTTCCCTTCCCGACCTCAGATCACCCGTTCTTTATTTTTCTTTTAATTTTTATTATATTCCCTCCTTTTGTCATCAGAGTACAATGAAACCCACTTTCATTCTACTCTGATTTTCTTTCACTTTTTACCATTTTTGGAGCTTAATTACACTATTCTAATTGAGGTAAACAAATTTAAAGATTAGAAAGTTTAGAAAGAACAAGTTTAGAAATGCGTGTTAATTAAAATTTGTTTAAATCACAAATATTTGAAAATGGTGGAGTTCGCAAGGAGTTTATTTTTATCTGCACTACTACTCATCATAAACTGAGGTGAAATGCGACTTGATTCAAAAATAGCACAAACACTATCTACCGAACAGATAATTAAAGCTACATTAGCCTAAGATTCGCCGATAAGCGTAATAAATTATTTAATGAGTCAATGGAGAGGTGAGTAGTGTGGTGAGACTCACCGGTCGCCATGGCCGAGTCGAGTGAGTTCTGCGTCGTCTCTGCGGCGACGCCGCTCGTCGACCGAAGACCTACAACCGTCCTAATTGTGTTAAATGTATTATCATTATAATTTCCAACTATATATAGCGACATAATCCATGAAACATGATCGCGACACGTGAATATACACTCTACGCCGCGGAAACAAAGCCGTCCATCACTGGTAGCATAGTTAATAGGTAGCTCAGCAAATTGATGTTTAATAACGTCTGTGATTACAATCGTCCAATGTTCTAGTTGATAGCTGCGCGTTATCAGGGGAGTGCATTGAATCGCTTCAGACTGTGACTGTACTCGGCTGCAGCGCTACGGGCGACGAGCCGAGACAGTCATTCCATGTTGGTCCCCCCGTGTCTAAAGAGTCGCTATATCCGTTGACTTCCTAGAGATAGAAGAAAGTTCATCATTCATCGTACATCAATCAGAAAGTTTTGACAGAACTTTGTCAACAGTAAAAAATAGTATTTTTATTTATACAATCAATTTAATATTTCGTTTGTTACTTCTGTTCATATTCATTTATCAATAAATGAATAACTTATTCATGAAGGTATGTGACAATTAAGTTTTTTACATTAAAAGTGTTGATAGGATTTTGGTTGCGTACTATCGTCAAAGCATCACTCCCCTAAGTACCTATTTACTAAATACGTATCTACGTGGGTTGCCTTCGAACTTATTTGTGGCTCGAAATGAAACCTCAAAACTTCATGTTTGAATCGAGTAGGCCCCGCCCCGGCCCGCTAGAGCTCCAGCACTCCCGGCCCCACAGGTACCTCCATCTATCTATCTATTATAATTGTTCACTAGAGAGGGCCTCGGGCTCTTTGTTATCTAGATAAGAGGTCACGCTATCAGAACAAACGTTAGATAGCACTCGCGAGTATTTGCGGAACAATTAGTTCGCTGTTGTGAAATTGGCCTGAAGGCAAATGATATTAGAGTAGAATGAATAGATAGACAGCATACTCGTAGCAATAATCAGTTCTTTAGAGTGTAAACTTGTCAGTTACGCCGCGGGCGGGAAACCACCGCTTCATTTCAATTACTTTAGCGATCAGTGATTCACTTTTACTTCACTGTGGCCACAGGTCTACCCCCTGAGATACAGTTCCCACTAGTTCAGGGGGTAGGGAATCTTGTATATGTATAAGGCTTTAGTAGTAACACAATGTTAGCATAGTGTAATACACTATTGCAAATACAAATACAAGAGATACTACATCCATTTATATTAGGCTACTTTTTGATCAATAAATTATTTGTATTTGTATTTCACCTATATCTTAAACTTTATTTGGCATGAACTTCGTGTAAAGAAATCCTAGACTTCTAGTTTCCTAGACTTCATTATTGAATAGTAAGACAACAAATGGCACAAATGGCGCGACCGCCTCCAGCTGCAGTGCGGCGGTGGATGACGGCTCACTTACTGTTAACAACCTGACATGTGTTTATACTCGTATTCACTCTTCGACTAAGCAGTTTCACATGTATATATGTTTGAAGAAACAGCGTGGCTGTTATTAAGTAACGGAAGATTATAAACGCCCTTTGCGGCTGTCCGCCCTGCTAGCTAGCTGCATAATGTGTTGCAGCCCTAAAATGTGTAGCATTCCGAATATTATTCGCAGCCACTTAAGTTAACTCGCCAGCGGCACCTATCCAGAGTGGAGCATTCCCCGAAGGCCAGCTTGGAGCTGGAGCACGCGCACAGCTCGCCCGACTTCCCCGCGGTGCCCCGGGGACATGTGCAGAGCCCCCGCAAGGTGCACTCCGAGGCCGCCTCTGCCTCCGACACTAAACTCGTAAGTACATATTTATAAAATAAATCTTTGATTCCTTTAATTGGCTTTGCCATAAGACCTTTTATGAAAATTTTTTTGGCTCGTACGAATCCACTTTAAAAGTTTTTGGGACTATGATATGAATAAATAAGTCCATATTGTTATTTTTTCCCCATTCTTAACCTTCTGACGTAGTAACTGAAGTGCCATTTTTACAGTCTGCAAGGAGAAACGAGACCCGTTGTGACGATGCTCCGTGTCTAGACCAACCCCAGACCGAAGCCCAGGTGACGAGCCCGCTCAACTCAGGCGACATGCCGCCCCTGGCCCGGGACCCGCGTCGGCCCTCCTGCGGTGCCCCGCCCCGGCTCGCCGCGCCGCCGACCAAGACCCTCGCTAAGCCGGAGCGGGGAAATAAGTGCTGCAATATGCCTAAGGTTCCTTGAGCTCAAAATAGATCAGTTCAACTGGGTCAGGTTGAGCTGCACTGCACTGTGATTGGTTAATTAATATCTAAATGTGTTTGGTTTCAGAAACAAAAATCATGTAAGTATCACATACTGTGAAGTGGATTAGTGGAAATCGACTATGGATGATGGTGAAGTTGAAACCATTTTTTACAAAAAATTGGGTTTTACATTAAACTTACAAACTAAAATATGACTATGATTATTTATTTGATATTTACAGTTTCTAGCTTAGACTTGTATGCGGATGATCCTCTGGCGCGTCAGATCCGGGAAATACACAATGATACCAGGAAGAGTGCCAGAGTAATCAGGGACTCTAGAGCCAGGCTGCTTGAAATACAAAAGGTACTAATATCCTCAGTGAGGTGAAATTAAGTAATGTCTATTACTAATACTACTCGCTGTATTATTACTACTACTGGTGATCTATACTCCAGAAAGGCACCCTGACTGAAACGGATGTGAAAGAGCTTGGGGAACGCAACGAGCTGCTCCTCCGCGAGATGGAGCGCTTCGACCGCCTCACCAGGAACATCCAGAAACTGGTCGGCATCGAGGCAGCGGCCTTTAAAAAGCCTAAAGACGAGCAGGCACCCTTCAAGGCAGAGTACATTCCTGGGTCTTTATACGGTATGTTGAGAACTTCTTATGTCCTACACTCCTATACAGTTGAAGAAGCTCTAGCATGAGCGATAGTTTAGCTTGAACCCTAATTGTAACATTTCCATGTGAGCACTACTGGAGGTAATTCGGAGGACCTAAATTGGCGGTGCGAATTTTTTGATGTTACGAGACAAAATTGAAAGCTTTAAGCGGTCCAACAACACAGTCATGTTATTTCTATTAACCATTTAGAGGCTTGGTGTCGAGTTTAAAAAATGCAGAAATTAGAGTATATTATTGGTTCCAGAACCGCCAATGCATCACCAGATGAAGATGGATCACCCGTCCGTGCTGCTGGGCGGCGAGAGGAGTTTCAATCCCCCTACCCGGAGCAAATCCGTACGTCTCCCCTGCCGCCCCAAACAATGAACCTTGTAACAATGTATACAGCAATAAAACCGGTTGCAACTAACTCCGTGTTTCTTTGAAGGAGATTGATCTGACGCGGAAGCTGACCGAGTGCTATGACATGCAGGAGAAGCTGGTGGCCGATAACGCGGACCTGGAGGTCAAGAGGTGACGCTTTATGTTATTTATTTTGGGATTATTTTATATTTCCACGATGTAGTTTAAAGTCATATTATAAGTCAATCTTATATATAAAATTCTCATGTCACAGTGTTCGTTCGCGTACTCCTCCGAAACGGCTCGACCGATTCTCATGAAATTTTGTGAGCATATTGAGTAGGTCTGAGAATCGGCCAACGTCTATTTTTCATCCCGAAATTCCCGCGGGAACGGGTACAACGCGGGTGAAACCGCGGGGCGCAGCTAGTATTATCTTATATATAAAATTCTCGTGTCACAGTGTTCGTTCGCGTACTCCTCCGAAACGGCTTGACCGATTCTCATGAAATTTTGTGAGCATATTGAGTAGGTCTGAGAATCGGCCAACGTCTATTTTTCATCCCGAAATTCCCGCGGGAACGGGCACAACGCGGGTGAAACCGCGGGGCGCAGCTAGTATATATATATATATATATATATATATATACTCGTATATTCTTCGTAGAATTCCCAATTTTCCACTCGATAATAGATTTATAATAGATAAGAGATTTAACTTAAGGTTTCTAGCAAAAAGTTTATTTATCAATAGCAATGAGGTTGAATTAAAGAAAAAACACGCGTCATCAATAAAAGAAAATTCGAATTTAGAATCTCAAATCAAGGCGACTTTGAAGTTTTTTTATTGTCAACATTGTCAACACAAAATTACGTGATGTTATTTTAAAATGGAAATAAACCAACAAAAACATGGATAATTTTAGGTAAGTGTTGTTTCAGATATATTCTTTATAAGGAGCTGATGACGAAGGACCAGAACCTGGAGACGTGTCGCGCGCAGGTGAAGCGGCTGCAGGGCGAGCTGAAGCTCATCAGCAAGGAGAACTCACTGCTGCAGGACAAGCTGACCAGCCGTGGACGGGAGGTACCCGGCCGCACGGAGACGTTCTCCGGGACGATGCCACTCTCCTATATTTTTTCCAACAGGCGTTGTGAAGCGCACGACACTGCGGCTAATAACAATTTATGTTACAAAGTACCTTAGAGTGATTAAAAAGTGTTTGTGTATGTTCTTCTTAGGGTGGCGATGCAACTGCGGTGAAACACGACCTGACGCAACCAGACAATAAAGAAAAGGTAATTTTCGCGAGTAAAGTGTAACTTATTAACTCAGCTAATCTTGTAATACCAGGCGAGCGGCGTCCCGCTACGGCTTATTGTCAGGATTGTTGGAGAGCAGACGGTCGGTTATACCGTACTTAACGTCTGCCTTGTAAGTATGGATGTATTGTTGCGGTCGGCCGCCGCAGCAACCGGCTCAATAATTTCATTTCGCCGAGTAGTCGGGCGGGAGCGACTCTAACTCGAAATGCGGTAATTTGCGCTTTGGTTTTGCAGGAGCAAGAAGTCAAAGAACAAGAAGCACTTGTCAAACAACTTGAACACTACAAAAGTTCTACGGTAGAAATAGTGAGGAATTTTCATTTTAATTTCGCTTTGTGGCATTGCGAGACGCCGCAGCGCTGACGCGGTCCCCGCGGAAGTGCCGGTACTATGGTCAAGTGCTCTTTCTATATAAACATCTCTATTACTTTTTAAGCTAAAAGAGCTCGGAAGCTTGGTGAAAAGATTTTTCTCTAAAACTTTTGCTTCAAACTTAGCTCCATGTTAATGTTACAGTCTCTTTGTAGGAAAACCTAGTGAGTGAGTTGGAGTTTGAAGTACGTAACTTGAAGGTGGAGATGGCCTCCATCAAGCCCCCGGGCGCGGCGTGCCGCGGCGGATCCGGACAGAACACCTGCTTCGAGCAACCGGTGAGGCGCCTTCCAATATCATCGTACTACAGATTTACGTACATACTTATATCAGGATTTTCCATTACATTATCACTCAAAAATAAGTCTAAAGAAGTACAGAGTTTTATTTTTTAAGCTTATGAACCTCTACATGTCTTAGTGTCGCTCGACTTTGCTGCACAAGACTACGTGTCTTCCGAAACACGGTAACTCTTAGAGGAAAGTGTCAAAAAATTATAATCAAACCTGCTACAGGTGTAACCGCGGGGAACATCTAGTATAATAAACAGCTTATACTTGTCCGTTTAATTAATGTTCCCAGTTACTAACACACAGTAATAATTATATTTGTTTTCAGTCCGGAAAGCCGCCGGTCCCACCGTTGACTAGAGCGGTAAGAACAGTATACACAAATAATTTAAACCACTGTTTCTTTCAAATTTAAATATAGTGTCCCAGTCTTTAAAGATAACAGACGTGCAGTTCAGGACTTATACACTTAGGTTTTAGTACACCCAAAATAAACTCGGATATTTAACTTGCATGGGGTAGCTCAAAACTGCGAGTCGGACAGACAGCCGGTCTCGTTTCAAAACTACGTCGCGCAAGTGTGGCTCCTCCACGTGGATCCTAATATTTTACATTTTATCTATTATTCAGCATCCCCTATTACCGATGGTATTGAACACTATTTGTATCCGTTAAAGTGTTGAAAATAGTTGAGCAATATGAATTTGTTGAGTCTATCTATACTTGTTTGTTGCTATTGCTATTTCCATGGTTTTTTTAAAGAATGATGATTTTTCCAAGTAAGGTCGTGGAGCTCTTGAGCTATTAGAACCTACTCTGGTATAAGCACCATTCCTCACACGTTTAGGAGGAAATGTAGATATAAACAAGGGGCATAGAGCTTAATTACCATTCCTCTCGTGACCAAATTGAGCGCAAATTGACTGAAGCGTGTCAGTAATAACAAGCCGCTCATATTAGCCATGTTACAGTGGCATGCTCCGCCTACCCCGAGGGCACCTATTTTTTGATACCAGAATACATAATAGGTATAAAAAGTATAGATTGATATTTCGAAAGGATAGGTTCTACGCTTCTGTTATGTACTTAAATAAATTATTCGTATTCACTGCGTAAGGTAAGCATGGTGATTACGACTTAATATTTTATAATGTACAATAACACTGTTTTTATATTGTCAGTGAGGCCTTTGCCCAACAGTGGGCCGCGGGACATTATATTGTACTAACTTGACATCACTTTGCAGTGTAAAGTGTGTCCCCCGTGCCCGGCAGTGTGCAACCCCAATGCGCCCCCGGTGAGTCATTCTATCTTGTTAACATAATATCCTATTCACTCGCTCCGATTCAAATTATTCCATCGACTATAATACGCTTGTGCATACACTGCTCAGTATTTAAGAGCTAAAAGCTTTCTTCTAGCGTCTTTCTATCAAGTACTCGTACCATACATATGAGCACTGTATACTAGGAATTGACTGAAAATTTAAAAAAATACTAATATAAATAATACTAATGACCTATTTTAAAAAGGTAAAATTAGAAAAAAGTTATGCTTGTGTTGAAATATAAAGTTGAAGAGTGATACTCGTGTGTGTAATGAGCGAGGGTTATCGTGGCTGGTCCTGACGGTGGTGGTGTGCGCAGACGCCGGCGGAGCGCGAAGTGGCGCGGCTCACCATCCAGCTGAAGCAGACCGAGGAGAACTTCAAGACGAAGGTCACCGAGGTGAGCCTCATTACCAACTCCTGTCACACCATACACTTACAATACTTACCTTTCCGAGCGCTAGGCTCGTCCTGGGTTCGTTGTTTAAAAGACACGCTACTTTGATTTTTTAGTATTGTTGCGTTTTAATCATATACAAACGTATTCACTATCACTTTCCTGTTAGATTATAGTGTAGTCTCGTTTTGTGGACCTTTAACTCGAGAACAGCTGCGCCGATCTATTGATATGATTATTGTAAAAGTCCAGAGCGCTTTTAAAGTTTCGCGGTAATGGAATCCAAGCGTAAAACCCGCAGGGCTCTCTGTACACAATAAATAATGGCACTTAGGACTACTCATTACATTAACTTTATGAAGTTTGATCAATAAAGTGACGTATAAAAAGGATTATGAAGGCTTTGTTAGATCCGTGTGTATTTTGATGCGATATTATCAGTTGCGTGACTGAGGTCCGCTGGAGTCTGTAATGAGATCAATTGTTAATGAATGATCCGCAAAGGTTGCTACTTGTTACATTATAGGGGTCTGATTAGGATTTAAAAAGTTTGAAGGACTGGCTACACCGTGTTCATACTCACATACATGTGTATGCGTGCGAATATCTGTATACATGTTACGACTGTTAGCCATTTCTAAAACGGGGTAAAACCGCGGGACGATAATTAAAGGTGATACGCGATATTAAAATTTTGGCGAGTAACATCCAACAACTGTGTTGGAGTCCATATTTTTCTTCATTTGTCTAATTCGTAATATGATTTTATGCGTTCCTTCCACTCGACACCACCAAAACGACACCACCGGTGGTGTCGTATGGAATCTCTAGTCCATACGACACCACCCTAGTCATGTCCAGAAACGCTTAAAATTTATAATTTTTTTATTTAAGTGAAGTAAGTAGTTATGTTACATAACTACATAACTTATGTAGGTTTTAAGAACGGACCGGAAAACTAGTCTTCCAGCGTGTCCACAATTGTTGTTACGTGCTTGTAATTTTGTAATAGGCCTTAATGAACTTTTCTTTTAGTGTTTCTTTTCCGGAATGAACAATGTCAAGATGACCATTTGAGTGACAGATAGTTAAATATAAACTTTATTAAATGACATACCTCATTAATGAAACTGCTTGAACTTAATTGGAGTTTTCATTTCAACAACTTTGTATGCAGGTAACCTCACTAATAGTCGGTGGTGTCGTATGGACTAGAGATTCCATACGACACCACCGGTGGTGTCGTTTTGGTGGTGTCGAGTGGAAGGAACGATTTTATGAAGGAGGGTAGAGTAAGTAGTGTGCTCGGACGGCCCAAGCTGCGGCTGTAGTATTCAGCTTCGTTTTATTCGCGCCGACGCCGTTCGAGGCTGCTCAGATTTGTATCACAGCCTAGGCGCTTATGAAAAGCGAGTTGAGCATTCCTTATGTTCAATGCAATACAATATTTTAAGTCATTATGTAGGTATTTCTTATTACCTACATCCTCTCTTACGTGCTTGCGAGCTCATCATCATTGACGTGCGCGCCTCTCCCCGCAGTGGACACAAGAGTACTTTGCAATGTCCGCCACTATCCACTATAACCAAAACGCCGAGCAAAGCTCTTGCAGCCAGGTACTTAATGAACATTGTTTTCAATTATTTTTAAAAATATAATTAAAAACTTACATCGTGTGTGAGTACTTGGTGATGTGTATCATGCATCATGTCTAGATAAGTCCTAATCCATACGTTTGTTGGTACGTGTCGGTGAGAGCAGTGCGCGGTGCTGCGAGCCGACCTGGTGAAGAAGAAGGAGGAGCTGGAGCGCGAGCGCTGCCTGCACCGCGAGGTGCAGAACAAACTGCGCGAGCTCGAGATGAAGTTTGAAGGTGCTCGCCAACATATCATCTGTTACGCGCTACACACTTTATGGATCATACCTTTGTATGGATCACGACGCCGCATGACACATCAATTCATTAGTATAGAGAGTCTCACTGAACGACCATGTTCTTATGTTGATAGATCCTTTCCTATATAATTGCTACCGTTTTTTGGAGAGCACATAACTGGAGAGGTAGGTTCTGTTCAATGGAATGGTTTCCATTTCCCCTGTGCCGCGGTATCCTCTCTGTTATACAAATGGTATCGTAACGAGCAGGTCTGACGATGACAACGAACATGAACCTGGGCTCGAAGGAGCAGGCGATGGAGAACGAGATCCACGTTCGCACGCTGAAACAGTGCTACCGCGAGGCGCGCGAGGAGATCGATGAGCTGCGCCTGCTGCTGACGGAGCAGGGCGAGCAGCTGCAGGACTACCGCACCAAGGTACTCCTGCGCCCGGATAACTCGTACTCACGGGAGAACGTGCCCGCGACTTGCTCCTTACTAAAGCAGTTATTTCACCAATCTAAATTCAGTCATCCTAAATAGTTTTCTTATACTAAATGATTTTTTTTAATTTCACGCATTCATTTTTCGGATTAGGATATAGCTTTTTAAAGTTGTTTAAGTTTGTTTAATGAACCAGTAATTAAAATTTAAGTATGAACAGCTGAACACAGGTTGCTTAGAGTTGAGTTAACTTTACCTTTTGTATCCTCTAAACTGAACATGTGCAGTTTTGGTCTTCGCAGCGTTATAATTTTTTGGAGACCAGGTAAAAGCCAATGGAGCCAGCTGGATGCGAGCGGCACAAGGCGGGTAATTTTGGTTTTTGTTGATGAAAGCTAAAACTGAAGATGTAAAGCTAAAGACTTAAGTATTCCATGCCTATGTAAAACAAGTTTTTGATTGTTATTAAAGGGAATATAAGTACAAGATTGTGTACGTGTTTCTTGTGTGCGCAGTACATGCAAGCGCAGCAGCTGGTCGAGGAGCAGCGCCGCCAGATGGACATGATGGACATGGACAACACGCGCATCAGCGAGCAGATCAACCTCGAGATCCAGCGCGTCAAGGTGCACGCCGATCCACACACTCGTCAATACTTTAATGCGACACAATGTTACCACTACTACAGTTTATTTTGTAAAGTTGGCCCCGATCGTTTTAAACGTCAGACTGACTATCTACTGAGATGATCATTGCATATACTGATATGCAATGATCACTACAATAAGACCAACTTCATATACATTTTATGAAATATTGACAGATGTCCGAATTCTCCAAGTAAATTGAGCAGCCTCCATTATAAGGATTGAAGTATATCCTCTTAATTTGTGTGACGATAATGTATTCAGGGGTTAGGTCCACAACATACTGTAGCGTAGGTACTAATCGTAGTTAATGAACAAACGTCTCTGTGTCGTATACTAATGGGGTCGATGTGTAAACAGCTGAAGTTCCAAGAGAAGCTGCAGGAGCTTGCGCCCATCCCGGACCTGCTGAAGGCGACGCAGATGCGGCTGAAGGACGCGCAGCAGGCGCAGGCCATCGCCGAGCACAACGCGGAACAGCTCGCCCGCGAGCTCAACTGCGCCCGGGAGAAGGTAACCAGCTCTTCATCGCTTGTTAAGATGCTCTCCCTCCAACACAAATGAAAATAATGTTATAATAAGACCATTCCTAATCGTTTGCTTTTAACTGAATTTCCGTTAGTTCGCTGACCTTGACTGACTGGCATATGCCTTGCTTAGGTAAAATTCCCTAAATTATTTTAGATTTAAAAAAAGAAACGCTAGTTACTGTTACGTCGCCTACTAAAAGAACTTAAAGGCTCAGTGGTTAATCTGATGCAGACTATTTCCACCTATTTCAATTATTATACAATTATTGGGTAAAAGCATAACTAATATGCTATTACACATATTTTTTTTCTTTCTTTTTTTCTTTTTTTTTCTTTTTTTTTTCTTTGTAATACTTTGATTATTAATTTTATTTCCATACCAACAGGTCCACGCTCTCTTGCACAACAGTTTGAAAGGCCCAGAGAAGCCTCCAGAACGGGGCGACGAAAAACAAATAGCGATGCTCAGCTCGAGGATAACGCAACTGACGGATGCCAACCAAACGCTCAAAAATGAGATTGAGAGACTCAAGTGAGATACTAGACATTAGGTTTTGTTAACTAACACTCAGGTTTTGTGGAATTCAGTTGTGGGATGTATGGTAAGTGGCGTCTCGGCGGTGACTGAGGAGGACGGCGCGGTCAGGTGCGGTAGTATCAGTTGCCGGCACGAGTATCTGATTTGATATGAGGTAATACATAATACGCGGTAATACAATATGCGGTAGTTATATAAAATCCCATACGAAATATGAATTTATATATTACCCGGACAAATTCACACACGGTTAATTAGATCCAAACTAAGCTCTAGGCTTGTATTATGGAATCTAAGTAACTGATACTACTACTTAATAAATAAATAAATAAAATAAAAAATCATTTATTACTTATACATACACAAATACTTGAATATATAATTGATAACCAGACGTCGTCGCCAACAACTATGTTTGCACATATTGTTGACTCCGGGCGGGAATTGAAACCGCAATCCCCGACACAGTAAGCGCTCTCACATGCCACTGTGCCAACGGGCGTCAGAATCGTTCTGTTTAAAAATGTTGTGGTATTTTATTGAGCTACGTGAGGACTGAATAAAAACTTGTTACCATGTGTTTTTCTTCTTATCGAGTGGATGGTCAACCTGACCGATCCTGGTGTCGAGAGTTATTGAGCCCCCAAAGGCCTTTAACATGGCTCATGTAACGAAGGTATTAATATCCTCCTGGCCGTATTGATACCGTCGGTGAAATGAGAGGCATTTTACCAGCAGGGGGACATACAGGCTGGTACTTTTGTGTTGACTTGTCGGTCGTGACCAAACGGTGTTTCTATTGGATGGATCAACGAGATATCCGGATTTAAAAGAAGTTTTTAGTCCAAAGGCGTCCGATGTGTATGGTAAATGTTGTGTGTGTAGGAGCAACGTGATCCGCATGGAAGAGTGCGTGCTGGCGAATGAGAAGCGACTGCAGGAGAAGATGCACGAGTGCGCGGCGCTCGGCGGGGACCTGGACCGCGCGCGTGACGAGGCAGCGCGTGCGCTGCAGCGCGCCAACGAGCGCCTCGAAACCATGCGCAAGTACGACGCGCACACACACACACACACACACATCAGCATTCAATTTATGTTTCGTCATTAAAGCGTATGTATTTAGAATCATTGGATTACTTAAAGGCGAGATCCGCTTCACCGCCTGCCGCAGCCGGTTACTATTAGAACCTTTAAACTACGCCACGATATATTCATGTTAGCTTTCCATGTTCAATGATAGATTGCATTAACGTTACTACTTGATACGTATTGGTGGCATTTTATGACGTCACAAGTAGTGTTCCATCGTAACGCGCATGTTGTGGCAGGTGTATGCAGACGACGATCGCGGAGCTGGAGCGACAGCTGGCCTCGTCCAGGGCGCAAGTCAGGACCGCCGAGAAGGACCGGGATGAGGTGAGCGACGTTTGTTTCAACACAGGGTTTTACAATTATACTTTCTGTGCTATGTTGAATGCTTTATATCTAGTAAAACGGGATTATATAGCCAAATAGTAATCTAACAACAAGGAAACGTCCACCCACCAAAAAGCGACCATAATTATATACCATAAATTGCTGGTCGTTCATTAGTGAAAAATGTATAATTTGTTTTTTTTACTGATTAAAACACACATTTTAATATTTACAAACCATAATCTCGACGTATTCCGTCGGATCACAAATGATTCATCGAATACTATTTCATTGAAATAACTAGATTGTTGTGATGTGACACGATCACCTCGTAGACGCTAGGTAGGTATGACGTGTTGCTAGGAGGGCAGCTATTAACGCACTACTCACCGCGCAGGTGCAAGCTCGCATGCAGTGTCAACTAATGCGTCTGAACGACAACTTCGAGCAGGCGCAGCTGCGCATCCTCGGCCTGAAGACGCAGGTGCAGGCGCTGCGCACCAAGGCGTCCAACACCGACACGGGCGAGGGCGACGCTGAGCCGCAGCAGTGCGCCTGCGTCTCCTTCTTCGAGACGTAGATTACTACTTCACTATCACTCATTGTATCTCCAGACTGCAGCCATGTTATATGCGGATTAACGCTGTGATTGCTACAACCGAGAGCGTAATTTTTCGATGGTTAAGATACCAGTTATTGGGCAATTCCGTCCATTGTCGAACCCATCCCACTGAGATGCTGGGCTGCGGCCGCAGAGTACATTAACAGTACACTCATTGCCGGTCGTAATTCCCTTGCGGTTTGCGGCTTTCTAAATGGTGCCTTCAACTATACCATCAAGTTTGAGTTTCGACTGTCAATTTACAAAGATCTCTATACAATTCGACAATCGAGACACAGACTGTCAAAATAGCTCGCACTGGGCTCTCGTGGTATTCGAGCGACAGACTAAAGGTCATCTCTCTTGTATCGAGCCAGAATCGCTCTTCGTGGACCGCTTGGGTTCGTTGCCCGCCGCGTGACGCCCGCTTATCTATGTCTCTCGCTTGTCAAGTATGCCGGGGCGTTAGATGAGTGATAACTTTCGTCGATAGATTAGTTGTATTATGATACGTAGCTTGCAGCTTTTTTGGGAATATGTTTGGTTTGATAATATTGTTTTAAGTACTTGTGTTTGAGTACATACTAGTGTTGGTATACAATGTTAGCTTTCGTGTGCTTTTACACTTCTCTTGGTAATGTAGATTATTGATTTTCGAAACACATTAATTATACTCAATCTTGTTATTCATTTATTATTTTCTTGCCAGTTTTACCAATAAAGTGTAAAAGCCTATGAAAAATCCATCTGGTCCAGCCGTCAGTTGTGAGATGTATGTTTATTGTAAGTTGCATCGCGCACCATCTGTCAGGATTAAATTGATAGTAAATCATATTGTATAACCTTTCAACGAACTTTTATTATTAGTTAACGCTTTATTCATAATATATTTAAAATCTTTCCAATAGAATAGAACCTACCGCAGAAAATATTAAATGTATACGCCAGGTAAAACATTATCTTTTGAAACAGTATCCGGTCCAAAGATATTTCCCATTTTTAAAGCCAGGAATATTGAAAATACATACAGGATGCAACGGTTATGCGTACATGGAAGGTAAAGAAGGTTTACGTAAATAAGCTATTCCCAAAGGAACCATTCCTTTTTATTTTAAATTTGCAAGTTGAAAATTTGCCTTAGTGTCAGAAGTACCATTGATTTGTACCATTGATGGTACAAGTGACACAACTTTGTATCCTTAGTACCAGTAAAGAAAAATTAGGATATTCCCCCGTAATGTTAACCGATAACTATGGAACTAGTAAAAAAAAGACGTGTGGCACTCGGGGACTGCCGCGGTAAAGCTATTGCATAGTTATTTTTTGTATCACTAGATGGCGTTAGTGGGGAGCGTGAGGTTTTTTCACGTGAGGTTTTTTCATTACGGAATTTCTGGATTCGGTCCCCGCGCTCAAGGCCCGCGATAGAAGCTATGCAATAGCTTAAAAATAACCCTAACCTACCGAATAGTAAGAAAATACTGATTTGTAACCAGTTACGTAAAAACAATTTTCTTACTATTCGGTAGGTTAGGGTTATTTTCTTTTTATGGTACTACTGATCCTAAATAGTTGTCACTAGTACCATTAAAGGTACTAAGGATACAAAGTTGTGTCACTTGTACCATCAATGGTACTTCTGACACTAAGGCGAAAATTTTATTTTCGCTTAGAAAATATGTTGTGTATCTAAGTCAAATTCCATGTACATATGCTGGTGTGTAAAGCAGGGAGGCGTGATCACAGGTTTCGTATCATTGCAGTCCACAAATGTACCTGCAGAAATGGGGACTATTGTCGGAGATAAACGGAATCAGCTGGACTATAGGATACATACATGTTTTATTATTATTTTCATTAATTTAATTTTGTTAAATGCCTGATGTAGGTACTTAGAACAACCTTATAAATATTGTTTGGCAAAATGTGGTCTAGTAGTTGACAGTCCATGCCTAATGTAGTCATGATGGAGTGGTTTCCTGGTCGGGTCCCCTGCGGAGGAGGTGCCGGTTCCCGCGCAGCGCGAAGCAGGAGCGCAGCGCCTCCTGCGCCAGGTGCGAGGCGCGGTGCGGCGCGCGCGCTACCTCGTGGAACGTGTCCAGCGCCAGGCACAGCGTCGCCAGCGCCTCCGCCGGCTTCTCAGACTCCATCAGCTGGGAGCCTTCCTGTCACAAAGCATTCAAGTGTTACAATAAGTTACTCATTTTAACACGTACCTATTATTTTAGACGAAGTTTTATGGTTGCTTGCTCTATTTTAGAGTATTTAGTGTTAATTTGTGTATTTAGTGACAAAACTAAAAAACTCTGAAAGGTGATAAGATAAGTGATAAGTCTTAATTTTACAGTCGATCAATAGAGAGAAAACTGCCTACATGAGTGGCATTAGAGAGTTGTGTCCCACTCGCACAGTTGCCATTACCAAAAGTTAAATCACAAAGCCGTAGAATTTATTCTTTAAAACTTCAGTACAGTTTAGAGGAGGCGTAATCACCACGCTTGCTTGCCTACTGCGCGGGATGGTGATTTCAAACCCAAGCCATGTTTGAAAAGTAGGAAACATGTTTCGCTCGTCCTGGGAATTGAGAACCCGGAACCTCCGTCTTGGCAGGCGAGTGCATATACCACTAGACCACCGAGGCGTTATAGGTATGTAATTGTAAAAAAAGTGTAGTGTAAAAGGTTGCAGAAACGAGAGCTATGCAAACTGTAAAATATCCTTTCACATGTAAGACTATGTTTTTAATATTTTAGGTAATATTACTAAAAAAATGATTCACATGGAATAGGGTGACCATACCAAAACATTTTCTGAGACTTTTTTATTTACAATACATTTGAAGGTATTTGGGTAATATTATTTCAATACCCTATTTTACCTAAAGTGGAAAATTCAAATTTTCTCGTAAATTAACATATTCATCCAAAATAATAGTTTCTATACTTGGTTAAACTGGACACCCTAATTAAAAAGGAATGCAGTGCTCTCTATGGCTTCCTTGTCGTGGACGTATTTTTCGATAAGTCCGCAGTCTAGTTTGAGTATAAAGTCCTTGCCTGGTACCGATCTGCGCATCTGTCCACCGTCTCGACGTTGATCCTGACCAGCTCCTTGTCCACGGCGACGGAACACTTCGGACAGCGACTCGGGAGCAGCTGTGGCAGCGCGCGGAACTTCCACGAGCACGACATGTTTGGGCATCTGGAACGATACCACCGGCTTATTTATTTATTTAGTGTTATGTATTATTATGTAGTACCAGAGCAACGTAATCTATTTAATAGTACCGTGGTAGTATTTGAGAGGTCTCAGCTGGGTCAGCTTAAGAACATAACGACACTTGGTCGGTCTCACTTAGTTTGTATATTTATATAGCACCTGAGGAAAATAAGTGTGTCTGGCATCTGCTTCATCGTCGGCCAGTCCTCCTGGCAGGCGATGCATTGGCACCGGAACCAGTAGCGGCAAGCGAGGGCGCGTTGTCGCTCCTTGAGCCCCCGCATCATGAAGTGCGGCCCGTAGTTCTCGGAGACCACCTCGCCCGGCGCCAGCGGGCGGCACGCGCAGAGCACGATGTCGCGCCCGTTGAAGTATCTACGAGTACAACACGACCAAATGTTTTTAACCGAAAATCAAACATTAGACCAAGTTGTTAATAGAACTACCGCCTCTTTTCAATCTGTTAACCGATTCATTGCTGATGGCACGACAGGCGTGTCATCAATTGTTTTAACTTATGGCTTATGACACGAGAGGCGTGTCATTTTTTCATCGGTTGTAACAGCCTCAAATTAAGTTTTAGAAGGGTCTGCCCAGGACAAAACTATCAAGTTTTTCCACGAAAATCTAGTCTGTTGTATTAGTTTCCGGATATTGTGTGAATTTCGAGGTTGCAGGGGTTGTCAACCTTTTTAAATTTACATTGAATTATTTTTTAAAGTTGCTGATGGCACGACAGGCGTGTCATCAATTGTGTTAACTTATGGCTTATGACACGAGAAAAAATATGGAAGGCACTTGATCAATTTTTTGATCAGCAATTTCTGTGCATGTACCACTGTCCTCAAACTTCTTTTGAGGCTTGAAAGTTCCATCATCTGAGTATGATTGTGAATTTTGTTCAAAAATATAATTCATCGTTTCTTCTTCATTTTCACATTGAGTCTCATCATTGTCATAGTCTTCTGTTTCCGGAATGTATTTGCGTTTTCGTGTCGATTCTAAAATAAGACTGTACCGTCTTCGCGGTATTTCGTAATGCACGCTTCTAAACTGCTCCACCGACCTGGAATTTGAACCAATGGGAGCACGTCTTTTTCTATGACGTGCAGCGCTCGCATTGGTTAACACAGACAGCCTGGCGGGAACAACACCTCGCCACTTCCGCACACGTTAAAAAACATGGCGAATGGTGGTTCATCTTAAAATCTATAAAATTCGTTTTCCCTATGCAAATTCGAGCTTCTTCATTATATACGTCATCAAAGCGGCGCCGCTGAAGGACTTAAACTGTGGTGTGTGTGGTGTGTCGTGCGCATTCCAAGGAAGGACCTAAACTGGACATTCCACGAGACCGCAGAAGGCAAGTCAGGTGCGTAGCGTCTTATTATCCTGTTTGTTCAAAGCCTAGAGAGCTGGGGTTCTTTAGAAACGTGCAGACAGATATATTAAATACCTAATATCAATCGTCTGAACAAAATGTTGAAAAATCATACAAAGACAGTCAATTTAACAAACAATCTGAATATTTAATTTTATGCACTTCCGACAGCTATGACGAGCTACAAACTAATCTTGTCCATTAATTGTAATTATTTAAATTATAAGCAAGATATCCCACTCAAATGTTACCTTCCCCACGAATTATTTTTTGTAAATAAATAAACCCTAAGTCGGAATATTTTTTTGTAGAAATAAGTTTAAAAATTAAAACAACACAAAAGGTTTGAAACACCTGATAAACCGTGAAAACGCAAGAAAAACATGTGGTTTATATACATGGCTGATGGCACAATAGGCGTGCCATCAACTTCTATGGCGCTTGACACGCCAGTCGTGTCATAGAAAATTTGTTCACAGCCACGGCGAAAAGTTTTAAAAAATGGGTGCCGCAATGAATCGGTTAAGCGGGGCTGTTCTGTAAGCAAAAATATTTGAAATCTGAAAACTTTAAAAAATCAACACACAGTTGAGTTGTTGGATTCATGCTTCTGAAATTATATAAAGTTAACATAATACCTGGAAACAGCAGGATAGCACTCATGGTTGAACAAGGCCCCCGTGGGGTAGATCCCAACTGCCGTGTAAATGGGTTTAGACCCTGAGAACATGTGCTCTCCCTGGATAGTTTCATATATCTCGTGTGCGTTGAATTGCAATAGTTGCAGATTTCTTAGAATCAGCTCACAGATTGAAGTTTCATCTAAGAATAATAATAATAAATATTATTATAGAGAAATTATAAATTAAAAAGTTAAGATACCAGGAAAATCTTACTTTTCACTGCATTTTCCTTATCACATTTCTTGAAGAAGCCTCCATGTTTGAGGCACTCGGTCAAGAACAGCGCCATCACCACCCTCTTCAGGTAGTCCTCCCCGGTCCTCAGCTCCATGTGCGTGCACAGAGCGTATATCTGCGCGGCTTTCAGTTCCAATTTCTCTTCTAATGTCATTTTATCTTCCACTTTTTCATCGTCTTCCTTAAGATTTCTGTCTGCAAAATTCTTAAGTCCCTTTTTAGATCTATTGAGTCTCTCTTTCCTACTCTTCATTTTAGTTTTTTTGGAAACTCCTTCGATGTCGTTGACGGCTGTTCCTTCGACGGTTTTGACCTCGTTGGCGACATGTTTGGAGTAGATGGAGAGGCTGGTGTCGAGGCCGGCCTGCGTCACCATGCGGAGCGCTATGTGGCTCAGGATGGACATGCCCGACCCTGGGACGACACAACATTAACACTTTAGCCAAAATCTTCTAAATACAACCTGTCTATTTGCAACAATATCAGGAGTTATTATATAATCTAATAGCAGCGCCCCACGGTTTTACCCGCGTTGTGTCCATTCCTGTGGGAATTTTGGGATGAAAAATAGCCTATGTTACTCGTGGATAATGTAGCTTTCGAATGGTGAAAGAATTTTTAACACGGTCCAGTAGTTTGAGCCTATTCATTACAAACAAACAAAGATTTCCTCTTTATAATATTAGTGTAGAAATATTATAAATTACCTACCAATAAATAAGTCCAAGAAAGGACATTCGTATTTGTGATAAGTGGAAACCGCAGTATCTCTGCATTGAACACTACAAAACGCCACTCCTGAGCATTTAGGGCACCACACTGGTGCTGTTTCTTCCAAGTCTTCGAGCCTGAAAGTATAAAATAGTTCACTATGGAATTGATATACCTTGAATGTATTGAGAAATGAGAAGCTTTTTATATCCACTGACCTTTTGAAGCAATTCAAGCAATGAGAGCCGTAATAATCTGAGAGAAGGCAAGACGCGTATGGGCTGTCAATGAGAAGAATGTCTCCGGTTTTTATTGGAGAGTTGGCAACGGCAAAGCGACCCTGAAGAGAAAAGTATACAGCTTAAAAATAACACCTTTTTGTGTTTATCCCACAGTGATGAACAATTGTACTTACCTTATTTTCTTCTTCAGCTATTTTAACTAGTTTTGAAAGAGATGGCATGTTGGGTTTCGGTCCGTCAGTGAGGCTGATTTCTGAGTAAAAGTATGTTATTAAAGCACTAAGAAACATCAAAACAATCTCCTCATTCTCTACTCGTAGTAGGGTATGTATCTACTTGCCAGACTTATTAGGAGCTAGTTTAGGGACGGTCGCAAAGTCCAGGGTGTCGATGACTTGCTGAAGCTGGGACTTGGCCTCTTCATCGTTACCCAGGAGCCTGCCCGCCAGCTCGTATGATACCTTCGCTCTCGTTGGCTCTCCAGCTCCTGGTAACAAGGGAATATTTAACTGGTCCTTAATGTGCATTAAAATTTAAGAGCTTTTTGTGTTGTGTTTGTTTGAACGCGCTTATCTCCGGAGGACTACCAGTCGGATTCATATCATTATTTTTGTATTTTGTAGCCTGTACCTGTGTATTTTTTATGGCTTAGGTACTTGATGTCTACTTTATCAAAAAGATCACTGGCACAAAATGACTTCTTTACCAAAATGATCACTTTCCATAAAATAGCTACTTTTTTATAATGTCTACTTTACCGAAAAGATCACTCGCATAAAATGACCTCTTTACCAAAATGGTCACTTTCCATAAAACGGCTGTTTTTCCATAATGTCTACTTCTTCCCAGCCTAAATTTAAACTCCTAAAATCTTTGTAGTCCTAGTACTTTTTTCAAAAATGTAAATAAATTACATAAATCATAAGGGTTTACTGAGCCCGCGGGTTCAGTCGACCACTCTCTTCGGTAGGTTATGGTTTTTTTTTTTTTTTACGTAACTGTTACAAAAAAAAATATCCCTAACCTACCGAAGGAAAAAACGGCTGTTTTTCCATAATGTCTACTTCTTCCCAGCCTAAATTTAAACTCCTAAAATCTTTGTAGTCCTAGTACTTTTTTCAAAAATGTAAATAAATTACATAAATCATAAGGGTTTACTGAGCCCGCGGGTTCAGTCGACTACTCTCTTCGGTAGGTTAGGGTTTTTTTTTTTACGTAACTGTTACAAAAAAAAAATAACCCTAACCTACCGAAGGAAAAAACGGCTGTTTTTCCATAATGTCTACTTCTTCCCAGCCTAAATTTAAACTCCTAAAATCTTTGTAGTCCTAGTACTTTTTTCAAAAATGTAAATAAATTACATAAATCATAAGGGTTTACTGAGCCCGCGGGTTCAGTCGACCACTCTCTTTGGTAGGTTATGGTTATTTTTTTTTTACGTAACTGTTACAAAAAAAAATAACCCTAACCTACCGAATAGTAAGAAAATTGTTTTTACGTACTATTGGGTAGGTTAGGTTAGGTTAGGGTTATTTTTTATTATTTTTTATAATTTAATGGCAATTTCACCATTCAATATCCAAGTTTTTATGTCTATGTTTATTGCACTCATGGCACAGAGTACTTTTTTTATATACGAAAACTCATGGTGATTCATGGTAAGTGATCTTTTTGATAAAGTAGACATAAAGTACCCAAGCCAAATTTTTCATATTTTGGGAATATCAGGTAGCCATTACAAGAAAGTGATCATTTTGTGCCAGTGATCTTTTTGATAAAATAGACATCAAGTACCTAAGCCTTTTTTATTTCGAGGAGGAATTATTTTTGTTATATTCCGAGTCATTATAACATTTCATCTGACACAGAATTCAGGAACAGCGTTCAGACTTTATGAAGGTTACCTCTATAACAATGTCCCATCCTCGTGTAGTAGGAGGCTCTCATCTTGGCCGGCAGTCGCTCCTTGAGGGCCAGCTTGAGATCCTCGAGCGCGGCGCGCGGCAGCTCGCTCTGGAGCAGCACCTCGGAGCGCACCCACAGCGCGAGCGCCAACGACACACCGCCGTCTATCACCTCGTCCGCACCTGATACATAACCACACACGCTGAGTATTGGGAAACTAAAAGTCTTGTATATAGCTACGTTTTCACTGCTTTTAGAGGAAATGGTAGTGTGAGCAATATATCTGAGGAATGATCATGTGATTATCTTTTCAGAACACAAATTGAAGACGCGGTTATACAGATTTATAGCCTCATTAGTATTATAACATCTCTGTTAACGTAAAGGCGGTATTTAATGTCGTACTTATCTTCTAGCCTAGTTTGCGCAGGACGAATCATATTGAGATCAGCATTCCGTGATACACGATCCACGAACGGCTCGATCTTTTCTTTAGCTTTAATCACTCGTAGAAAAGTCCACACCGAGGGGCTAGTTTGAAAAACGCTTGGATTCGCGCACGGTCTGTATTCGGCCCTTCCCCCTCACCAGTGACCGGCGCCCGCAGCACGGCCTGGCTGGCCAGCTCGAGCGCCCGGCCGAGCTTGCCCTCGCTCAGTGCCGCCTGCGCCGCCGCACGTCTCTCGCACGACACCCGCGCGCTCTTGCCGCGGTGCAGTGGCTGGATGCGCCCCAACACCTCCGTTAACGCTCCCATTATCTACCGACATGGGGAAGAGGAAATAACCAATAAATTCGTTACCTACTACCTAACTTATGGTAAAAGGTATAATCATTGCAATTTTATTTAGTAACATTAAGTAAGAGTACCTATATACGGCAGAAAGGATCATAAAATATCTATGTAGCATCAATAAAGAGTTATAACAGTGTGATTAAGAAGGTGCGTTACCTATTGCATAACTTTACGATGATGCTGCTGCGGGAATAAACTTTATGACGTCAGTCGTAAAGTTCGCTGAATTCATTATTTACTCTAGTTTATTTGAAATCCGTTCCCGCCGTTAAAATAAACATTAAACTGATGGAAAACATTGTTAAGATTTTATTAAGTTTTATGTAATAAAAATGCAATGGCTGAATGAATATTGAAAGGTATACAAAGCACTTGCCTTTGAAAAACGCCATTTCCATTTATTTTAATCCGTAAAAATAATTTGCTTGACATCTCGGTTCGGTATGCCTAATGGATAACAAAAGACTGCAGGATTTATTTATAACTAACATTTCGCCGTCGGCCATCGCCATGCGTTTTTTTATCTGTTTTGTTTTATATTGAGTGGTTTTAATTGGAGGATTCTTGGCATTTTCAACTTCATTACACTCTGAGTGTTATCGTCGGAATTCGGTGGAAACAATGAAGAATGGGTGCATCGAGACGAGGCAATAGTCGAGAATTCTTCTCGCATTCGTGTGCACTGGTTGATGATTCGTTACTGGTTAGTGCAATAACTTGAAGTTTCCAGTGTGCTTACTCTTTGAGAGAAAATAGTTACTCGAAAATTGGATCAATGCAATTAAATAGTGACGTGAAAATGGATTCATAAGTAATGGATGTGGTAATCGCATACCTCTTTATTCTCCCTAAAGGTGTCGACCTTGCTGCCCTCGTGGGCCGTCTCGAGCCGCCGCAGCCACTGCGCGTCCGCCATGGACAACAGTTCCTCCGTCCACCCATTGAAGAAACCCTTGTAGTTCGAGCATAGCGTTATGTCACTGCACTTGGTGGCATATGCCGCGTCCTCTTCTTCATATATTCGGGGCATGGTCCTGCGTCAAGGAATAACATTTTGACTATTGATCTCTATGTATTGTCTCTATCTGCTACTTCTTTTGAAAATCCTTATTCTGAGTGCATGTATAGCAGTTCACAGTAGATATTATGTACAATTGATGATTGTATGTATACAATTTTACAATACGCTACGTGGAATTCGTGACGGGACTAACGCGAGTTTTGACACTGAAATTGTCAGCGCCATTAGTTCCATTTTCCGGTCTAAATAGGAACTCTAAAGATTTGCACTTTAAACATCTCGACATACATACGAGTATGTTTATGATATTTTTGTATTTATTTGATTAATCGAAGCGAGGGCGGCTCGTAGTAAAATAAAAGAAATCTTGATAAACATAACGACAAAGTACTTCACAATTCGCGATCAGTTATCTGGAATGGGGTCGAGCCTGGCGGACTAGGGTTCCTTCGAGAGATCTTTAAATAGGCGTCCACTCAGTGGCTCATCACAAAAACAAACAGTGCCTTCTGCGTATCTCTGGAGAAAGTCTCATGGAAACCTCTTTTAAATCCTAACTAATATTATAAACGCGAAAGTAACTCTGTCTATCTGTTACGCTTTCACGCCAAAACTATTGAACCGATTTGAATGAAATTTGGTATACAGTTAGTCCAGAGCCTGAGAAAGGAAATACCTGCGGGAACGGGTACGACGCGGGTGAAACCGCGGGGCGCTGCTAGTACTCTATAAATATAATAATAACCGTTATTGATGTTATAACAGACCTTGGTATTAGAAACTGACGTAGTTCGATAAAAAAATACGCAATTTGATAACTTTCTTTCTCATTTTTGCAGTCGGTTAAAAGAACAAAGGCCTAAATTTGCGAACGGCTGATAGGTTTTGCTTCTAAGCTGCCTAAAGTAATCTTCGATCCCTCTTGTGGGAGTGAGTATTATGTATTAGTTAAAGGTCGAATGTGTTTTCGGTTAGGTTAGGTTAGTTATCTCCCGTAGTTCTAGCGAGAGTGATAAACTAGTGATAAATTGTCAATTAACCTATCCTAATATTCTTAATTCTTGTAATCACTTATTGAACTAACCTAACTATACGACTGTGTTTGTACGGACATGGTCAATGGAATTATTGCAGTCACTCACTGCAGGTATAGCCATATTTAGTAGTTATTACCGGTAGAATCCCAATAATACTGAATGCACAAACCACTACGCATATTGAAATCGAACTATACTATACATTCATAAATGGATTGCGGTTTGCAGAGTGAGCGCTGACCGCGGCGGGGGGGTTATGGAACGGAGCGCAAATGATGACTCGATGTACAACTCGGAGGACGAGCTTATGGAACAAAAACTATGCGGAGGAAGACGATCTCAGAGCACACATGGGGCCGCTCGTAATCCTCACTGATACCGCGGCAGTTTCAACAAAAATATCGTCGCTTAATCAAGTCGGTACATCTGATATTGTGTACTAGTTTGGCGCACCTCGGGAGCGATTCAATGGTCGTATTTGTGTCACAGTCGCCGGTGGATTCTTTGGTGATTTCACTTTAGTTAGAGGATTTGTTACGTGAAGTGTGGTCGGTGGTCGTATTATTGTTTGAAAATTGTTAGTGGTGAGTTACCTGGAGCGGGCGAGAGCGAAGGCGCGCGCGTCGCGTCTAAAATTAAATGAAGGCGGACAATCGCCACTACAGAGCTATTTTGGAACCAATGCGGACGCTAGCGCCCTCTGTGCTATTCAATTGGTAAAATCTTAATTTTATAGTTTTAAATCTAAAATTAGTTAACATACAAAGTGGGTTGAGGAAGCGCATGTCTGATCTGAAAATGCACACGTTGCGGATCCAGTGGAGGTAATTAGATAATATCACTAGTAGTTGTCAGTGGCGCAATAAGATAATCCGCAGCGAGCGCGAGCGCGTCGGCGACACACCGCATTGTTGACATCACATCAGCGACTGGTAATGGACCGGGATCAACTCGAAGCAGAAAAAAAAACAACACTTATTCATATAATAATAACTAAATTATTAACTATATCACTTAATAATAACTAAATGATGTACGTCCACTTTTATTGTTAATTGAATATAAATGAAGCAACATAAATAAATGTATGACGACAGCAACGCCTGATTTAATATTTATATTTAGTCACAACCGTTTACTTTGCTCGTAAGATTTTGAGGGAGGTTATTTTATTTTATTTAGTTTTGATTTTGTTTTTGTTAACATAAGTCTACTCGTATCAGTGACTCGAATTCGATTAGAGTAAAACATATTTTATAAAGTACTTAGTAATATCTGATTTCTGTTATATTTAAATATTTATGTTAACGTATGGTTACCTAGTTAATAAAACAATGCGCAGCTAACCCTCGTGGTCTAATCGCTAGCCAATAAATGTACCTCATCGTTACATTAACAAGAGGAGTAGGTACCTACTTTTTTCAAAGATTTTAACTTTAAATAATTGACTGACCATATAACTTGTACCATGCAAGTGAAGTACCTAAGTATGTATCAATAAAACGCAAATACGATTCGAAACGTTGCGTTGTATTGGTTGGCGAGTGTCACGTCGCCTCGTCACGACTTCCAAATCGGGAGGTGCTAACTGAGTTCCGATAACTATTTATTTGTAGTATTTCACTCATAATATCCACTACCGAACAACTTATTGTAGGATTTGTAAAGATCAAATGGACGCTATGAAAATGGGTTTCTTTTCAAGGTAGTCTGCGTGTTGTACTCATGTTGAAGTGTGACCACGGAGTTAGGTTAGGATCTATAGATCCGGATGGACCCGGAGTGTAACCGTCGGCCCGCGGCGCCGCGCCAAAGCTCAAATACCGAGAACAGGGGATGTTCAAACGATTCCGTATTATGAGTTAGTGAGTGATCTGATCACTGATCTATGACAAATGATGTATGAACATTATTGTCTATACTATCTATTTCATTAATAGACGCCTCTGAGTAGTAGGTGGTAGATGTAGGCCAGTTAAACTACTTTCTTCCAAAACATAGACTAAAGTTAATATCCAATTTGCTCGGTAACCACTTGATTTATATTTTTCCAAAACACTTAACAAACACTTTACACGGTACTGATAATCTTCAGTGGGATGAGAGGCACAAGAGGCCGCCAGTGAGACGATACAGGCTTATGTACTTTACTGTTACTAAATTTAACCGAGTAATGTCTTCATTTCAATTATGAAGGGGCTCCAGTAAGTAAGCTAAACTGGGTCGAAATAAATAAGTAAATAATAATCAATAGTAATCGGTCGGTCCGTTTTAATATAACTAGCTGTGTCCTCAATCAGGAGGGACTTGGAGCCCGCGGGATATCGAGCGGTACAGCGCGTGGGTACAGTCGGCAAATAAAACGCTACGCACTGTGAAACTAAATACCAAGTTATAAAAGTTTGTATATGACAAGGTTCTTAGTACGCTCATCTGGTCGACCAAATCAAATCCACTGTTGAACGCACTAGGAACTATCCTATTCAAACTTCTATGACGATTTCGAATTTATAATTGAACGAAGTACTGAAGTGTGCGGACTGTACGCTGAAAGAGCAGTCCAGCTTGGTACCTTCCCGCTGAAAAGTAAAATCATCTAATCGGATCACATTGTGTGTCGTGTCGTTGCTTGTATGGGAACTTCTTCTGTGTAATGTACTATTATTAATGTAGGTCTGTGCACAAAGTTGGCGCGATTGTATGCGGTCACTGAAAGATATCGGAATCGATCATAGTAGGTATAACCTATGCGAGGTGTCCTGCGACAGCCCGTTAGTAACGTTCACAGGTAACGTTAGTATCGTCCTACGGTTCATAAGCAGTTGGTTGGTTTGGCCGACATCCATTAAAGGACCCGAAGTAGGTACATTCATTCACTATACATATTACTAGCAGCGCCCTGCGGTTTTACCCACGCTGTGCCCGTTCCCATGGGAATTTCGGGATGAAAAATAGCCCCTTCCCCCTGCCTGTTGATTATCTATTACAAAAAGAATTATTAAAATCGGACTGATAATTTCCCGAGATTAGCTCGAACATACGACATATAAAGAAACAAACTTATTTTTTTTTATATTATAATCTAATATATATATATTACTAGCTGCGCCCCGCGGTTTCACTCGCGTTGTACCCGTTCCCGCGGGAATTTCGGGATGAAAAATAGATGTTGGCCGATTCTCAGACCTACTCAATATGCTCACAAAATTTCATGAGAATCGGTCGAGCCGTTTCGGAGGAGTACGCGAACGAACACTGTGACACGAGAATTTTATATATAAGAAGATTATCTAATAATATTATATATTAGATTAGACTGCCGGTGGCCCGCGGTTTCACTCGCGTTCTGCCCGTTGCTGTGAGAATTAAGACATGAGTAAACTGTTTGTTGGTGAAAACCGCATGAAAATCCGTTCAGTAGTTTTAGAGAAAATAAATTATTTAATTATTTACGTACAGACAGACAGTTCTTGTAGACTTTGTTTTATAGTTTGTAAGAATTAGGGCAGTATGTTTGGATTTAAAACTTACTTGGGTAGGTGTATCGTAGAAAAGGTTCTGCTTTGAAATTTATTATTCCTATTATACAATTCTAAATGACCTACAGAAAGTACAAACCAAATACGGCACACTTCCTCTACTGTTATAAATAGATTTTATTACTTCTAGTTTGCGGCTACCCATACCCTACATCTAGGTTGTTTTACTGAGTTATTTGAAGTGTTTCGGAAAAGGTTAGGTTAGGTTTCCGCGTGCGAGTGCAGCCTCAGCGTGCTGATACATAATTATGTAAAATGATGAGCTGTAGTGGTGTTTGTTTGAACGCGGTCTCCAAGGCTCTGCGGCGTCCGCGCCGTCACGCCATTGTCGGACTAGAGACGCTAAAATGGCGCTTCATGATCACTATAATACCTCATAGAAAAACTTCATAAACAATCGCTTAAAAAGTGGATGTTAAAAAAGTTACACGAATGTCAAGTAAGACGCATCCGTGTTACGAATGTGACGTGTGAGCACGTTCCAGTAGGTAGATGATAAAATACATTTGTTTTATTCTATCAGTGAATACTTTAGTTATTCTCATGATCCGTTAACGCTTGTTTGGAAATTCCGCCCGCGCGTGCCTCACGGACCTGTTCTGTGTTAGATTTTGATTGTTCTGAGGTAGACATTGATTAATTGTGCACTCGGCAATGAGGCTTGAGAACTATTTGAGACGAACCGGTTTTAATGAAATCGCGGTCAGTAACCGATGCGATTTTTCCATTTTTGTTTGTTATATAGCTGAATGTAGTCGATCGTTGTTGCTTTGATCGGAAGAACGTGTTTCAGTAAATCTATGTACGTTGGAGCGTCATTTTAGGCGCTTGAAGTTAGGTGATGACGTTGCTTATCAGCGTTATCAGAGGATAGCGGCTCAGTCGCGCGCTGTCGGCCGCAGCGGGCGCCCGCGCGCTCCCCGTCCGCGCCCCGCCCGCCCGTCTCCCGCCCGCCCCGCTACATTCCGTAAGTACTGACTATCCGCTATCTGGTACACCACACACAACACTCTAAACCCCAACTATTTCTGTGAGTCAAGGCACCAAGGTCACCTCATCCCAATGTAAATTTGTCTCGACTTAATGTGTAAGATGGAGGATAAGGTTATCGTTGGGCCCGCGAAGCCTGAGTTTCGTCAGCGCGCGGCAAACATTGCGAGATGCGCGCGCGCCGCGCCGAGGACACGCGCCAGAGGCTCCACGGAGCGCCGCGCCGCGCCACGCCGGGCGCCGGCGCCGCGACGCTTATTAACATTTAGGCACCGAGTCCAAACTCGGCTCGCGTCCATTCGCGACCGATGTTTGCTTTTAGTTCGTGATAATTATTTACATTGTGAATAAAACAATGGCGGTAATTTTGCCGCATGTCGCTGAAGGCGCGCCTAAGTAGTCGGCTGCTAATCGACTTACCGTCGAGAACACTCGGAGAGGTTACGACTCGGACTGATTAGTCAGGAGTCAACCGACTGTGAACGGTTGGAGCTCCCGAGCCGTGCGCGTTCGGGACGCTATTGTTTATTGATAAAAAGTTAATGAGCACCTTCCTCTTACTTTGTATCCTCCCTTTGGTTCTGGGTTGACTAGACACAGACATTTGAGTAATTTAAAATGGTTATACCATAATTTCTGAATACGTTTGGTTATGATCAGTTAACCCACGAACTCGATCGTATTGCCGAATGTAGATATAACGTATTGTTAGTTGGTTGACATACTCGAGTTCATTTGGTTTACTTATTGTCTGTAAGGCCACAGATGCGTTAGCAGTTACTATGTAAAGGTAACAGTTACCGGTTCTGCTCGTAGTTTGTTTACAGCGGTAAGTCGCTGCCTAATGATTTGAGATGTCTCATTAAAGTTAAAAGTAAGTAACGATTTGCTATTTTCAAGTTCAATGCGATCTAGACATAGTTATATTTGAAAGGAATAATATGTACGGTGAACAAAAATGTCAAATGGTTTTACAGCGGGAACTATTACACCGTTTCTTCCATTTGGAAGTTCACTAAACCATTTCTTTAAATATTATATGACTAGGAACTTGTAGCTTAGAAGCCCTAAAAGGTACATTAAAATAATTGGCATTTGCACAACAAAGTGTGCTAAAATAAGATTACAATTTATTGTATATTCTTACTTCATACATTAAAGATTAAAGCAATTTTATTTTGAGAACAAGTAATCGGTTAACATGATTAAGTCGTGATGTTAACGGCGGAAGAATATTGAACGAAATCAAAGGGAGTTCTGTACCGGAGTCTTCCTTGCTTACCGGTCAATTATTTATGTACCAACCATTTGTAAACAAAGTAGTGTTCTGGAAACAGCTAATTAGCGGCAGCGGAGGCCAAACTAGATCAACAGTTTACAGACTCAAAGCGACGCCGAACATATCAAACCCAAAGTGTTTGACAAACAAATAAAAATATCCCGCGGAGGAACTGGGGCTGCTTTCAAACAACTCATTGATATGAGTTCACCGCGAGTTGGATTCACTGTTTTTCCTTGTTATTGCTTAACAACATTATTTAACTAATTGATAGCTGGAAATTGCTTCAGTTTTAAGAAAATAGGATCGTATGAAAAATACAATTTAGAAAATGAGAAAGACCCTTTTATGATAATTGCCAAATTTAATATCGTAAATCCTAAACTTTAAGATAAATGATATCTAAAAAGTAATCCCTCTGGCTCTTAATACGAACCGTATCAATTTTAACGAGCCATTCAAAATAATATACTCGTAGATCCCGGTCAAGTACCAACCAAGTCTTCACTTGCATTATTAATAAATATCGATGGACGTAAAATCATCAACAGTGGCGAACGCGTTTGATCTCCGGAGTGCAGAGAAACAAACATTTTTAGACTAGATTGATTAACTTATTTACGTTTTCTTTGTAGCGCTCGTGACGTAGTTTGTCTGAGCAATGTTGACTCATCGGGATTGTTAAGCAACGTACACCTCGGCCACCACGTGGATGGGTAGCCGTTACTGGCATACCGAGTGTCGAAGGGCAAGTTCTAATGTCGGTCTCGTTCGTTTCAATCCTTTGAGCATGTCCTGCCTCCGAGGTTGGAGCACGTTTGTTAGTCGAATACAAATGTCGGTCTATTTAACTCTCTCCATTCCTCTCTCGCAGGTCATATCTTCACGTATTTAGTAATTTGTGATTATGACGTTTCTTAATGATTGACCATAATTTAATTTGCATGTTTTATAACTAATCATTTGTTAAATGCCGCGTCGACCGATAGCAAACTGCTATTAATCGCTGCTTCGTCGGTAAGGCAGGGCGCTACTTGCGGTTCATATGCAGTCAAAATAATGACATATATGTATACTAAATAACTAATGTTTGTTGTGTTTTTTTTGTTTTATTCAATTACTTATATAATATAAGTAATTGAATAAACAATATCCATGTATGACAAATAAACTTGATATAAAGTTGAAGTATGAGTAGGTACCTACTTGATAAAATACGATACATATTCCAGGATTTTTTGTCCCAGGTAACAGGTTTTCTTATTAACACCTTGCCACCACTTTATCACACCAGTACTTCCATCTGGATATAACCAACTATGCAATACTGAGCAAGAGGGTTGCGTTACTAGTGCAGGGAAAGAAATAGTGGCTTCCAGAATATCGGTTCGAGTGATATTGCGAGCGAGGCGTTCGGAGATTCCTGGCTGATGCCTTCATTGAGTCGCCTCTGGGCCTCGCTCCCCGGTCTCTAGGCTCCCCTTGGCTCCCCGCTCAGGGCATCGGTTCAAAGCTCTAATTTCAAATGTTTCACAATTTCAACACAAAATGTCGCAGTTGTTCTTGTTTCGGTCTCAGTTTTCTATTACAATGGCATCATTTATAATTCAACTGCTAGACCAATTCCCTCTGCCGTGGAAAGTTGTTTCAATAAAAACATTTGGTTCAAAAAATGACGGAGGAAATTCAGTTCGCGACGGCGCGCGGCGCGGTAGGCTAGTTGTTATTTTTGTCAGTCTTTTGTTTTGTTGTGGAATTTAATGTATATTTGTTATCTGAAACAATTTGTTGATTAGAAACGTTACGCAATGATTACTTGATTAGCAGGTAGGAGTCGGCGTTATCGGAGGCGTCGTAAAGTGATTATTCAATGGAGTGGCTGTCGCTGTTTATTGCTACTGGATTTAGATTGTTGCGAGTTCCTTTGAGATCGTGCACTGAGGTTACCTTTGTGCGGGACTTGAGTCCACGTACGATGAAACTAATTACATAATGAGTACTGAATAGAGGTGCACATAGCCCCAAGCCACAGCTGTACCGACGTACCCTTTCAGACTCACAGTCGTATGTTGCAAGTTCTCAGCTTGATATCAAGTGATCTCGAGCAGACTCCTCTTTACATCACATGACAAACGATCGCAATAAAGCAGTTAGCCTCCCAGATAAGTCGCCCAGATGCCTCGGTCAGTTTCTCAGAAGTAGATACTTTACTTGCAGCGCTCGAGATGGTTGCATACCAACTGCATCTGATTGTCCTTCATGTTAATGCGCCGAGTTACCTACGGACGGCTACATAACAGTGCGCGGCAGACGTCACGAGCTATCCACTAACATGATGCATTTTAACTAAATGACACGGAAAGCATCGCATTATCAACCAAATGTTTTGGATGATTTTTTTGTCGGATGGAAGTAGTTTTTATTTAACAAAGTAATTACAAACTTTGACAGAGTGGTCTACAAAAGTGAAGGTCACCGGTGACCGGTTCTTGTCAGTTTTTCATTATTCATTTTTACTTACACACTCTATATGCTTCTTCAAAATAATATCGGTAATTTAACGGTAATTAACAGATTTTTACCATATAAATAGTCAATTTATTTATTAAAATACGAGTATGTACTGATATCCTCAGTAAGATAGGCATTTGCCCATCTGTGGGACGTTATAGGCCATACTTTTTTAGGAGTTGCCCATTAGAGGAACGTCCATTTTTAAAAGGGTAATGGTTTCAGCCGGGTTCCGTAGCATCCGTAACCAAGTTCACGAGCCGTGTCCTTTCAGCGTCCAAAGTCAATAGAAACAGAATTAATATTAACGCTCCAACGAGTCTGTTGACGATTGATTCACTGAATGTGTTGAAGCTTGCGATAGATTACATTATCATACATTGAGTTGTGTTCTTATAGTCTACGGTGTGCACGGTGGTAGATATTACAGATAGATACTTCAGCAGGGATGATATTGATAGTCTGGTATCAATATTTCGATACTGACTATTAATCATTATTATCAATTTTACAACAATATCGATACATGTCCTTTGGGGAGCGAATTTTAATTCAGGATAAGACGTGTATTGTTGAATGTAGTTACCAATATAAATATAATTATTCCAGATTAAGCGCGTTCACAAAAACATTCATCTCTTAAGCTTTATTACTCGTACATATAGGAAAAGAGGCCAAATAGGCAAAAGGGGATTACGAGTAGTTTTGTTGAAATCTTGACTAACCAAAGCGAATCGAGGCGGCAGTCGCTAGTACCTATACAAAAAGCATGAATGTTTTTTGTTCGTCTATTGGTTTAGCTCGCAGACATGTTGAACTTCTAGGTTTGGCGCTTTTGTATATTACAATTTTAACTTGTTTTCCAGTTCAAATAAAAACGCAAAACTGTTTTATATGCAGCATTCGAACGCATGTGGCTGGGGATTGTGGTATGAAGTGAAACGTACAGGAGTACCTGCATTGGAACTAACATATTCATAGATAAAGGAGTTATTCAAATAGCTAGTTTTCTCTTCACCACACGCCGGTGCATGCAGGAGGCTTGCCTAATGACAGTTACGCGGATGTAACTATAACGGTCATACTCGGAGTAGAACAATGGCTGATAATAATCAAATATGTTTTTTCTTTCAAATCAATGAGATGTAATGACTAACCTTCGCACAAATTGTTTGAGGAAAACTTCAGTTTTATTTAGTGTTGGCGTGGACGCGCTCCCACCTAGTTGTTGAGTTTGGCTGTGATACTTACTATTAGAGGATATGTACCTTTGTAAAGTATTTTTCCATACATTTAGTCCAGAAGGGTTAGTTACATGTTGCAGCGGCGGTGATGGTGGCTAGCGAATTTTCTGAAAGAACCCAACGTTTTAGAGTAATATTCCATGTACGAGTACATTTATTTAAACCAGCTGATGATGTCGCTGCACTGCGGGTTGACTATCATACCTCCTTAGGACACAAGCGACGCATACATTTTACTGGAAATATTTTGAAGTTGTATGTTTTTTAAATCTGGGATGTCGTGTTTGAAATTAAGTACAAATAAAATTCTACGCTTTTTCCATGATGTAATTACTATGGTGTAATACACTCGTAGGTACAAACTCCTACTCATGTTGAATACTTATACCTGTTAATCACTCAGCCATTAATTTTCAATAACATGCACAGCCACGAGCCGCCAGATGATCCGTTAAGCTCGGTTATCGGTAATCTTTTTAAATAATATTAAATGATTTAATCGTAACGTGTTCGCCGCAATGAATCGACAATTAAATTAATTTTACTTGTATTTCTCCGTGGACGGGGCGTCGGGGCGTGCAATAATAAACCATAAATACACAGTTATAAATCAAATGTTTGTTTGTGTGTCGGTGACGCTTTAATTAACTCGTGTTGTGGCACCGAACTACCGAAATATGAACACGGAATGCCGCGACGTCTCGTCATTCCAAAACCTAAAATAATATTACCACATACTTAAAGTGTAATGTGACTGATTTGTTTCGTTTAAAGGAACGGTTGGCTCGTGGGACCATTATGTGGTCACACTGGAAACTATAAGTGCCTGCAAAGAGGTTTGTTTTTAACTACCATAAAGGACCGTTCACAATTATTGCATGCATCGTCTCGAACTCCGGACTATACCTTAAACGTAGTTTCGTATAATCACAAATCCCGTCGTCATACAATTGCTAAAATAACAATTTACGTTACAGTGTTACAGCCAGACGTTATGATTACACTCCCACCGACTAGCCCTGTAGTCAAGTTTCCACCTCATTAGTCCTCTCGCGGCTTTTCATACTTCAAATGATTCATACGGATGTGTAGGACCATTGAGTTTTAATGCACTAGTGTAGGACTACAACCTTATGTACTCCAAACTCTATTCATATACATATCAACATCAACAATATTAGGCGTTAACTATATGTATAATTCCACAACGATAGGCAATGTGCTATTTCTGTACAACTAGGCAAATTCTATATAATAAATCCAACAGTTTGTTATATTTCGTTGATAATTTGGGATAAATTGGGATCGTAATAGCTGTAAATGCAACTCAAACACGGAAGGCTGTTAGAGTATCCATTGGCCGCATTTATCAAATGGCGTGATTACGATAGGGATATTTTTGAAAAACAGGATGCCGTACTTTAGCTCTTACATTTTAATTTCGTGTTTTTTAGGGTTCCGTAGCCAAATGGCAAAAAACGAAACCCTTATAGAATCATCATGTCTACCTATTCTGTTGAAACTTGGTAAGTATTGTAGTTGAAATTCTGTTGAAACTTGGTAGATGTATTTTTTTTAAAAGATTTTCACACGAGAATATAAAAATAACATTAAATTTTGGGGGTTCCCATACTGAAAACTGAAACTAATTTTTTTTCAAAAATGATATTGAGGATTCTAATATCATTTTTTTTCTAAACTGAACAGTTTGCGCGAGAGACACTTCCGAAGTGGTAAAATGTGTATCCCCACCCTGTAACTTCTCAAATAAGAGACTGATAAAACTATAAAAAATATATGATGTACTTTACCATGCAAACTTCCACCGAAAATTGGTTTGAACGAGATCTAGCAAGTAGTTTTTTTTAACCGCAATTTACCTTTCATTCAATCAACTCAAATACCTACTACAAGAACTACAAGAAGTTTTATATTACGTTATTTGCTGCTACGGAACCCTTCATGGGTCAGTCCGACTCGCACTCGCCGCTTTTTTTAAAATATGGCAGTCGTTGCACCGTGGCAGCCCTCATCTAGTTCAAGTACCTAATCTCATTCTGAGGGAATTCAATTACTTCGCATGCCTAATATTATTCATCGATTTATTTATTATGTCATTCTTTACTTCTATTTTACTAAACTATAGTCTGTGTTTGAGAATAATACCTAATTATACTGTACAGATAAACTAGTACAGCGGTCCGCCGCGGTATCAACCCGCTGCGCCTCGAGTGTACTCAAATCACTCAACTCGACTTGCCACGCTTATCGCATCTTTGTCTCCATGACAATTTCTATTCCATCGACGTGTCAAAATGTCTTAAAATCATCAATGCCGTATTCTAAGTTGATCCCTCTGCGTAAAGGTTTATGGATCGTTTTCGCTTGTATTGTGCGATCGGTTAATGTTTTTCGGTTGAGTGGTATTTAGGTCAGGGGCGTGGGGTCGCGGCTTCTGGGCTGGTTCGTGTGCCAGGTAGTGTTCACTGTACTGCCTACTGGGACATGCAGGACAGAAATAGAATTCTCCTATTATTAATAATAATACAGCTCTTACTTTGAGAAGGATACTTTCTTTTTACTTTTGTAGGTACGTTGTCAATTACTTTATGAATATACTTACCTACCTATCTATATTCAAGGTATAGTTTCAAAATGTGCAGTGTTCAACTATGCAAAACAAATGACTAGAGTTACAAAATCAATGTTTTGACAACTTCTTCTTCTTCATCGAGTGGATGGTCAACCTGACCAATCCTGGTGTCAGAGTTATTGAGCCGCCAAAGGCCTCTGACATAGCAGTTTTGATAACGGATCTCCATTACCTAAGGCGATCCGTGTTATGATACGCCAGAGAACTCAACATTCCATTCCATCTTCATTAGGAGCTAGAATAAAAACAGCTCAGCAACTTTATAGATAAGTATGGCCTACAATACTTCAAACTCCTTATTGTGTGTAGCCGAGTTGCTTGGCATGTGCTGCCTCAGTGATAACCGCCGCCTGGGAGGTCGGCTATCTGTGAGATACATGAGTACCTAGACTTTATCATTTTTCATTGTAATACAGTTGCAGTTGAGATGATGCCACACATTGATACAGGGTACACCCGGGCTGTACTCGTAATCTCACATGAGGTTTGAAACCAAATCTGACGTAAATTTCACTTACTCATTAATATTAAACGTAGTATTTATTACAACTGTCGCCCGACCGCTGAGGTGGTTTACTGAAATAACATTTTCATAGGTTGACTGTACAAAAAAATATGGTTTTTAGTACGAATTAAGAAAGTTTGGAATTTGTGAATGAGAGAAACAAAACTTTTATATTAATGAAAGGGAGCTCGTTTTTATTTGGTAAAACTAAAGTAAAGTAATTATTAGCTTCAATTACCTACACAACATAAAATTGACCATCAAACTACTTCCATAATTGTAAATGCTGAGATGAAAGTAGTTGCACTAATACTATACCGGCGGTCTGCAGAAACTGTAATCCCGGGCCGTCCGTGGAGCGTGGAGATTGGTTCGCGAAGGCGGCGGCTTGCCCCGGGGCGCCTTGTACGGATGCTAATGCTTTGCCGATATCTCGGCTCGGAGGACATCTTGCTTAAAGGCCTGTGGACGGAAATAGCTGGTTACTTACGGCACTGTACACCGATGACTCGACTGTACGTATACATACGTATATAATCTATACTAATATTATAAAGCTGAAGAGTTTGTTTTGTTTGTTTGTTTGTTTGTTTGTTTGTTTGTTTGTTTGTTTAAACGCGCTAATCTCAGAAACTACTGAACCGATTTGAATAATTCTTTCACTGTTAGATAGTCTATTTATCGAGGAAGGCTATAGGCTACATTTTATCCCGAAATTCCCACGGGAACGGGCACAACGCGGGTAAAACCGCGGGGCGCTGCTAGTATAATAATAAAGAAATAAAAACACCCGGATAATTCACACACCGTCAATTAGACCCAAACTAAACTTTAGGCTTGTATTATGGAATGTAACTGACTGATTATATTGACTATCTATATATAATATCGACTTTTCAAGCAGTTTACATAACATTAACAGAAATCTAACCGATTATGTTCCTTCTACAGTTGGCGAGCGTGACATTACAAGTATCTTAACTATAATAGTAAATGTATAAAGTCATAGTGTAGCTATTCACGTGTCATTTCAATGAAGGTTTCCACGGTAATCCTAAAGATTTCCACGGCTGCAATCTTTATTTACTGGCCTACAAATAAATTAAGCCAACGTTCTAGATACAGGGTGTCCTCAGTGGTCGTCCCGTGCCTTGAAACTTGCTGATCACTCCAATCAGTACATAATAACTTCTCCAAACGGTTAAAGGCCGAAGAAAACATATTTTATCGCATAATAAAACGGTATCAGGAGTTAATTAGATTATCTGATAGGCACGTCGCTTATCGCTTATCGTCTTTACACTGCGTCCTGTCCTGGAGATAAGGCCCGTGACACACTGGCGCCTGCGCTACGTCACCGCATCGCTTATCATTGCATTATCGTATCTGCACTTGTATCTTGATAGTCATCACAATCGTTTATTGATATTCGTAGATATGTCGAAAATGAAGGAGCATCTTAGTTCTAATCTTAGTCAAATAAGATATATTATTTATCTTATTTGACAGATTAGACTAATAAACTAACTATATTAATAATTGAACAAAATAATCTTTAGACCGTGGTAAATATACTTTATGTAGCAGTGAGAACTGGACATGAAACGTTTAACAGACATTTTCGTATTTCATAAATCGTTTCGTCCGTCACACTCAGACTTGTTGTCAGTTAGACTAAAGGATCGTGTACATCAACAACCGTCGCTAGCGAGACAGGCTCCCCTGCGTTGAACACGCCCCTCTAGACTGCCTGCACTATCTGCGATGGTCCTAGGACTTAGGAATTGGGAAGTGGCTGTAGTGTTATTATGATAATGTCAATACCAACGCATTGAAACGATTAAGAAGTATGCAACTAGCATGTAACAGTTCTTGCACACTGTATGTAACATGGCGCAGGGATACATGATTATATGCGCTTTGATGCCTCGGTGTACTCGTAGTTAACGTAATAGACACAAACAATGGACTGAAGGAATGAATGCTTTTCATTTGTTATTCCATTAATCTGAAATGAGATTATTAGGAGAAGTCAACGTCCGTTATCAGTTTGTAATCAATTACTTGCGATGGAACAAACACGCTAACTAAATTAGTTTTTTAAATAATTTGAATTCTTATAAAGTCTATCGATGAACCGTGAATGCGACAAAGTATCAGTTATATTTATTTCTTAAATTAAAAGTTTACCGGTACCGTTTCTCGTCCTCTGTTATATTAGTAATGTCTCAGTCATGATATATGTTTATGTAAACAGGCCTTACATTAGTTAGATGTTATTCAAAATGTTCCTATAAGTCAGTACTAATTTGACAGCACTGTTATTACAAGGTAGTTGAGGAATGCCGGTTGAAGACGTGACGCGACGTGAGTGAGTGGTCACCATGTCGTCACTGATAACTCGCGCGTGGACAAAATGGGAACCAACTCATAACCATTGCACTGGAATATTCAGCAGTCAGTTAAGGTTTTCGAACGCACCTTAATAACTTCTCTTAGAGGAAGTGACGCAATTAGCCGATCAGCAAAATGGTTTGTTCATTCATTCAAAGCGATGGCGATTCAAGTGCGATATTGTTTAAATAAGGTCACGGTATGAATTGAAACGCAAACCTAAACTAATCTGCTTGGATCTTGAGACGCCATCTAAGAGGTCATGGTATGGCTACAGGGAACTGTATTTAAAGCCGACGTGTCTTTATGTAAGACGACGAAAACGGGAACTTAACTATCATGTGGGCGGTTAATAACTGAAGCTGTGCTAAGAATATACTATTGATTTGACTTCTAATTCGGTGGTTTTTCGTTTAGAGCCCTTTGTTAAACGAGACCTCTATTAGGTCGTGGGCAGTGATTCGGTTGCTGGTCACAAATTGGTTACGAAACTAAGCTACCAGGCTGCTGGTTAGTACTGAGCTGCCTTCATACAACTGTATACATTTAGTTAGTGTCTATTAACATAGGCCCTCCTTCACACCAGCCACCACACATGTTTGCTTTGATAATACGCGTAATATATTATCAACGATGCTATATTATCAATTACTATCATTTCATTACATACTCGTAGTATAAAACTACGTCGCCCTCCGCGTGTGTCTGTGTCTAAGCTAAGATCTTCTTAACCACGCAACGGATTTTGATACAGTTTTCACTGTCTTTTACAAATTTTATTCCCGTAGGTTTATATGTAACAAAACATTCCAAAAAAATAGGGGTCCGTACACAACTTGCGAAAAAGTAACCCAAGCGCCAAGGTATGCAAAAATGCTTAAATTGGCGTGCGTTGCTAAAACTATTGATTATAAATAATAATAATAATATTCTACATATTTAAGGTACTTATTATTGCCTAATCCCGCAATGTCTATGTCTATTATTTTCTAGTCTAGTTAAATAAGCACAATAACCGATTTTTGTTAAAAATTCAGTCTTGATTAACCGAAGCAAAGTCAGGGCAATGTACATAATGTCCGAATGTTACTCATTGTGTCTTTTGTTGCTCGAATATAACAATCAATTTTAATGTATTCTATTATAGTGTTAGTTGCATTACAAATGTTCCAACAGAAGTACCTATATGTACAAAACATAGATCCTGTTTCATAATTGGCTCCCCAATTTCTTCATGTGACTAATGTATTAAATATGGTTGCCTTCTTATTGTTCAGATTCCGTTTGATCAGTTACTTAAAGTAACATCCACGGAAGAGCAAAGTACTTACTGCGAGTAATATCTAATTTTACTTTTTCTACTTGAAAAAGTGAACCTAAAGTTATATTTCTAAAATACTGCCACAATCAAGGTTTCCTTTTTCGGTTGAATCGATAGTTTTAAATTGATGCTTGCAAGATCTGATTGAGGTTTCTGTGAGATAGGAATCGTTTCAGACTAATAATAGAGTCGCTGTAACAATATCGAGTCACGCGATGTTTTTGCTATCGAATACTAAGTAGCGATTGTATGACGGTTGCAGTTTTTAATCGTATAATGACAGTAATAGAAGTGCCTTCCCTTCGAGATGATACTGGGTAGAAACGGGGCCGGACTAGTGACGTGTTATTGAATATAACTTGTTAAGGTGCGTTTGCGTACGTAGCGAGCGAACGAATGACGAGCGAGCGAGAAAAAAATAAGAAAACCGAGTGCTTCCTCAATTCTACTTCCACTGCGCATTTTTCATTGTTTTGGGACATCATGCCTTCGTTGTTTTGGGACTGTTTTTTCAAGATATTCTTTTTCTCAGATTTGTTTTAAGCGACAGGAGGGTCTTACTCTAGTTATTAGTTCGTTTGTTACTCGTAATGCCAGTCGCGTTACGTTACGTTACGTAACACCCTTCTGAAGCCGGCGTAAAGTAAACGCTCTCTACAAACATGTTAATCGATCCATCAGTTTCGCCATGAATCTCTCAGTTTGAGTGAAGTATGTTTTGATGCATCGACTAAGGTTCAAATAGCGATTGAACAGTTTATTTAACGAGTGGTGTAATGGGTGCGGTGCGCGCATTATTTGAGTTAGTGATTATATCTGTATGATGATCAATTCCACTCGTATAATGATGATACCGCTTGCGAATGCGGTACCGGTACAACTGTGTACAACAATGAGTCCATGCACAAAGTGCCGGCTAGCGGTAAAGTCAGTGGATTAGGTGCATTACATATATAGACACACACAGCACAGAATACAGACACTAGGGGCTCCGTATGTTGGTGTACCTCATAAAAAGTGAGGCTGATGATTCGATGACCCCTTTTGATGATTTCCAATAATGGTCTGTATGTACACGTATGTAACTCCACCGAGCCCGTCCGCATATCGCACTCGATTATTTCCGCGCCCTCCGCCGGCCGCCATGGTTTACTCGACGTCTGTTCTCTTGTAAAACTAATCCCATCAAAAACATTCTGTAAAAAACTAGCCATGTCTCGATGGAGCTGCTTGTTTATCTCTAAAAAGTAATGAAATCTAGACAAAGTCGTGCCAAGTTTTAAGGTTCCTTACTGCGATTTCTTTATTATTATTTACAGTTAATGTGTGACTTTTAACTCTGTACCAAATTTCAGCTCTCTAAGTTTATGGGAAGTACTAGTTCTATTTTGATGATCATGAGTGAGTGAGTGATTAAATGCTAAACTTTGGTTTCGCCTTACTTCGGAACTAAATGACCTACAGACTTGAAATTTTTTATTTTACGTATGTGATTATAGCTTACTAGATGACGAAAATTTCTACGTTCTGGTCTTATCCAGAGGTTCTCAAATAGGGGCCTGAAAATGCGGCGAAATGGTTCCAGTAAAGGATGGCTAGGATGGTACGGCGATAGTGTTTGCTTCGCGCTCGACTTGGCATCCGGGGCATTGCCGTGCCCCCGGATGTACGGAGGCGGAATATTGTTTGTTAATCATGATATTATATTTAACTAGTCCGTTGATAATATTATAATGTGCCAATAACAGTAGCGTGGATCTGGATCGGGAACTTGCTGTGAATGAAAGTAGTTTATGAAATCATATCGTTTTCAACCTATTGACATAGGTATTCATGAGAATTATCATAGATAGGTACAGTAGTACATCCGAGGGGTGCTGCTAGTTCTCCACAAAAAAGAAATTTTCATAACTTTAAAAAAAAACATATAAGTAAGTAAAAAATAAACAATTCATAAGAAATATTAATGTATTATTCCATCACAGAATTACCATTAAAATAAAATTCGTTAATAGGAATAGTGTGATAAATGCTAAGAGCCGAGACCTTTTAGCGAGAAGATATATTATAAAAGAGATAAAATAATTGAAATACATTTCAAAATATTCCACTTAAGTTTCTGATTTCATGTCACTTCTAGATGGCTTCTAATTCGTTATTGTGAGATTAGTACTCTAGACTAGTAGACTAGTACAGATTTAAAGACCAGCCAGCCTTTAGATCGACTTATTTGACGCAGTCAAGTGTACAACAGTCCGTTTTAGTCTTAGTCAGTAAAAGTCTGTGAAAGAGAGAAAAGTGACGCGTACCAATGCGATACCATTGGTAATCACTGCGCAGGCGATGTTATCGTTCGTGTAGTGTATGGCTAGACTCTGTATAACAATTTTAAAAAAACAACGAAACAAACAAACCCTCTTACAATATACACTTCACTTTTGATAAAAAAATTACTTTCAAATAAACACTACGGTTAGTATTAGTTTGGTGGTACTATTTCAAAGTATTAAGTTAGACTTAAAAGTAAATTATACCGCGAGTGAACTTTGTTTGAGATCGGTTTAGTGCAATCAGCGAGGTTCGCGGTCTGCCATAGTTGGAGCCGAACTATAGCGGCCTATTTTTATCAAGTTGTTCGCCGCATGCAAGATGCGTGGTCCGCAATATATGCGAATAGTACGGTCTGGTTCCGAAGCATAACTCACGGCAGCTGTAACCCAACGCACCATCTACCGCGGAGACGACGTGCGCAGACCGAAGTAAGTTGAAACAAGTTCGGCGACCGCATTCACTATAAGTGATCAACTGATCACTCACCAATGTTTTCCACAGTTCGATTTTGTTTTATCAGGACAAAAAGTTAATAACTTAAGGTAATGGAAAGCGCCTCGGGCGCGGCCAGCGGTCGCCACTTGGAACTCTGTCTCAGTAAAAGTATTTTACGCCAACCCTTTGAGAGTCACCCGAGAAAGGGATTTGCAAAAAGTAGCCGTTATAATGAAATATTGACGTTCACTTATCAGGCGCCGACAAAGGGTCTATTGATGGTTTAATACAAAAATAATATCGTGATATTGTGAAAAGAAATTGTTTTGTTACTGAAATATGTTGGCTGACTGAACAGCTTCCAATTAGTAACGCTGTACATATAAAAAACAACATGGGAATATTGTAAAATAAAAATGTTTTATGCTGCATTTCTCTGTTCTGTCCATATTATTTTATTTAAAGCATTGTATCCGCGAAGCATTTTCACTTTCTACAAGAACAAATGTTCCCGACACGGTCCACGATAATAAATGAAAACGCAGCTTTGGAATGCACGAAGAAGTACTTACCGCGTAACTTCTCTATTTGGTGTTGCAGGTGTGTTTATTATTAACTTCTTAATTACAACACGTAATGTACAACATACTACTCCATCCCGCTATAAGTATCACATTGTGGCGCACTTGTTTAGCCACCAAGTTATAATTGTGGGAATATAAGTGGAGTCGGTCGGCCGGTTCGCGCGTCATTCCGAATGTGCATTTGCCGGAGATTCCTCCCCCGCTATGCTTTGACTTTGGGACGAGCCTCCGTGATGTACCGCTGTGCCACTAAGCCCAGGAATTTAACAGAATCGCCGGAATCTGCCATACAACAAACAAACACACTACACACACACGTGTTTACAATACACAATTTCACTAGAACCGCCTTACTGCTCGTTTGCAAATCTGGCTGAACACGTGTTTACTTAATAGCGTATTTACTAACCGGTTGGCCATTAACTTTGTCGAGTGTACACAGACGAGCCCTAATTTATAGCGATATAAAATATTTGTCGGATCGTTTGCGATCTACTCGAATAATGTGAGCTTATTTGTATGGATTCTTGCGAATTCAATATAACTACGCCGAAGACACTGCTTCTGCGAGTTATCAATTTATATTAACACTAGCATCGTCCCGCGGTTTTACCTTCGCTGTGCTCGTTCCCGTGGGAATTACGGGATGAAAAATAGCCTATACCCTTCCCGTTGAATGTGGCTATCTATTACAAAAAGAATTATCCAAATCGAACGGGTAATTCCCGAAGTTAGCTCGAACATACCAACAAACAAACACACTTACAAATTTTTCCTTTTTATAATATAAGTATAGATTAAGTCTGACTTGACTTCCCAGAGGACGTCAATAATGAACACCTAACAAAATGGGTGCATTCTTCATTAAAAAGTAAAGGTAGGAGCAAAATGTGTAGCCTACGAGTATCTATGCTACTTCTTCTTCTTGTCGAGTAGGTCAGTGGCCAACCCTGGTGTCGGAATTTTAAGACCGCCTCAAGGCCTCCGACATGGTCTAACGATTGAAACAACCGGGACCGACTGCTTCACGTGCCCTCCGAAGCACGGTAGCGCTCAGATAGAAATGCCCCTATCGGCCACCCATCCAAGTAGGGATAGCTGCTTAATTTTTCTTACTGAATACAATTGACAAACTAGCGGCGATCTCCTCCCCAGTATGCGTCCAATGAGGTTCCATAAACACTAGTATATGTAAAGCATTTTATGTTTTGAGTAATATTCCCACCACAAAGTTGTATGAAGTTAGTTATGTTAACAGAATCTCGTTAGACTAACATACATACTCGTACATGAAGTTTTGTTCAAAGTTTTCATTTGTGTGTTTTGCATTTAAATAGAATGCTCCGCCGCGGCCACAGGTATTGAAATATACTGATGTTATATCTTCACCATTGTATTATATCAAATGCATGCTTAAGGACACCTCGGTGGTCTAGTGGCATGTGCACTCGCCTGCCAAGACTGAGGTCCCTGGTTCAATTCCCTGGTCGAATGAAAACATGTTTCCTACTTTTCAAACATGGCTAGAGTTTAAATCACCAACCCGCATTTGGCAAGCGTGGTGATTACGCCTAATTCACCTCACTGTACTGATATCTTCGGTGAGATGAGACGCCTTTGCCCAGCAGTGGGACATGACAGGCTGATACTTTACTACTATACTATGCTTTAGCCTTGATAATTATCATTAGTTTTTCCAGAGGACGGACGGCTCAAATCTAGTGGCAACTTTAGAAACTATGGTTTTGTGATTATATCTTCGCTTCGGTCACATTTTAGGATATTTTAAATATATTAGTGTCCATTATACATTTGTCAAGTGGTTCGAGTAAGTACATGAACAATGAATCAGATCCGGCTAGTGAGGGCCCTCTCCACTACAGATTGTTACTTTTGAATAACCTAGAAGCCAAACAAACATAATGAAATTGTACCTTTTATATTGTATTCATTCAGAAAACCAATAAGTGTTCTTCATGTCTATTCATATTACAATACCCTACATTCAGGTTTGCGAGATGGTATAAATATCTGAATTACTTTTCAATTGGCCGTCCACCCATACTCTGTGCAAAAGTATGTATGTACATATGGTATGTTCAATTTTTACTTCAAAATAATTAAACCGAACGACGAGAATAGAAATAGGCATCTATTCGAATTATACAAATCGAAACCATACGGCAGAAACCCTGGGAATTTGGATAAAACAATCTAAATATAATCATTTATACATTTGTTAGATGGAGATTACACCTTGGAAACGGATAAAGGCTACTTTTTACCTGGATTACCTCGGAAACGGGGCGCTGCGGGGATGGACTGCATCTAATGTCGTTTTATTCAGAGGATAGGATAGAATGCAGGGAGACTTATGTTATAACACTTTTAGAAACTTGATGGGTGTCATTTTGGTTCGAAAATTGTGTTAAATTTAAAAGTGTGCTAAAGTTTAATCATATTCATATAGATGAGAGATATAGACGAAATCTCTATACACTCATTTCATTCAAACAAAATGTGGAGGATTTATAAGGACCGATCTTCTCACTGTAGAATAATTCGGAAGATAATTGAGAAACTGATCTTCTCATAAAAGTTTCTCAGCCGACGCACATGTTGATGATGTTTCATAAATTATGAAATAGGTAGATACACTTTAGTGAAGTCTGTTGGAGTTGTTCCACATGGGTGGAGATCCCAGGGGGGGGGGGGGGGGTGCCCATTCGTATTTCGTCTTTGGTCGACTATATGTTTTGCGACCAAATACCACCGAATAATGATACATTAATGATTATTTGGTCGGTCCCAGTCGTTTCAATCGTTACACCGTGGTGAAACTCGGGGCGGTCTAAAAACTGACATAAGGGTTGGCCACTAACCTACTCATATTTATACGATATAGGTATTTTTAAAGTTTTTAGATGGTTATTAGTTAAAAATTCAAACCATCGGGTCGGAGTTTTCAACCAAAGATAACTTCTTCCAATGAGGGAAAGGGATCAACTTACACTGGTCGCTTGCCAATTGCAGGCTACAGCTGAAGGCCGTCGTTTAGACAAAGGTACACGAAGTATGAAGTGTAAAACAGCAAGTTGAAGGTATACAGACCATACCGATTTTGACACATAGTCATTAACAGTCTTGACACGGTCGTTTAAGGAAGAGCTATTTCAATTTTAGAGAAAACCATCTTTAAATCGGACATTCTTAAATACTTAAGAGAAATATCACGTTTGTTACTTTTGCATACGACTCTTAGTTAATAAATCTACTACTAAACGTTACTACTGAGCACTAACCATTACTCATAAATAATGCCGCATCTACATCTACTGTGAGCAGTCATTATAGGGTCTTATTCTAGTAAAGGAATGGCGCCTTCAGCTCCGCGTGTCATGTATCTGAACCAATTTGACGCTGAACTTACGGACAGCTTTTCCTTTATCTGCGTCAGTCCAGCGTCTAATGGATATTCCATCCTAACAGCTGTTTTCTGAAACAAAGCTTGTCTTAGCTCAGCCAAGCTTTAAATAGGTTTAATGCGATTTGGAGTTAAATTGGGTATTGCAATTGCAATTTCGTGTAGAATTCCAGCAGTACGACGAGATGTTTTGGTGGGCACGTTACATTGTCATTTACGATTGTTTCAATCGTAAGACCATCTCACAGGTTTAAAAACTACCACATTAGAGTTGACCACTAACATAATTCAAACTTACTTTAGTATACCGCATTATAATTTCGATGCAACTACTCGACTAATGGAGTGGTTCAACAGAAGGCGGTATCTGCGAGTGTCGTCGGGTCGCTGTTTGAGGAATTCATTAAATCGTTCAAGTAGTAGGCGGCGGCGGCGGCGGCGACGGCGCGCTGCACTTCCGATGCAAGGCGGAGCTCGCGGGGTGCGCGGCTTCCTGTTCCATGTTCCAATTTTAACTCATTGAAAGCTAGAATGTTCTCCACTAATATGTTGCTGTCAAATATTTTTTTTTTAATTTTTAGTAATATTATTTATGTATGTAAAAATATCTTATGAACCGAGTCGGTAGGGATGGACATTCAAATTAAACTGTTTAAAAATATGTAAATTCTAATAAAATGTGTCCGTTTTTAATTCAATGTTGAACTCAGAAATGTTATTACTCCTTGAAGTAAGCCCGCATTAAGCCCGAACAGGCACTCGGATGGAGCCTGGATTACTTAATGAACAGGATTATTAAACACTTACCCTAGGCTTACGGCTCGCGTTAACTTTACGAAAATAATATTTTAGTTAAAATGTTGCTAAATGTTAAATAATTGAATGTTATAAACGTGTGATGGATGTTTATTAAATTCTACAAAGTTTACAAAGTTGATAATGAATTGATAATCTTCAATTATTCAGTAGTTCGGCGTGATTGCTATATTACAACAACGTATAATTATGAAGTTCTTAATTGAAATAATTACTCTCCTAATTAACTAGTTAAGTAAATAATTAACTTTACGTTTCTTTTTACAACTCTCTTAGTCTTGTGTATTACAAAATTATCGAATCACGTGGACTAGGAACTTCATAATATTTTATGCTGGCTAAAATAGTTTAAATAAGTACTATGAGGGCTCGCTCGAAGACGTCGCTCATCAGTACACGGAATAAGTCTAGACCTCTCTTTAAATATTTCCTTAAAACAATCCGGCGCCACTGTAGGTCATTAAATTATATTGTGTGTTTAAAAAGTTGAGGTCCCAGATTATCCATAATGGGAGCCATAATGATTAGTGGATGCCGTTGTTGTTTGGCGAGGAGCGCGCGGCACGCAGGCGCGCGCAACAGTTAGCCCGCGCGCCGCGCGCCGCGGCACTCGCGCCGCAGCCGTCGCGCTCTCGCTCCGCGCCGCCCGCGCCCACCAACTTGCAAAGTCTCGCGACTCGCGATCCGACCGCGAACTCGGTTGCCGCGCGATTCCATCCCTTCGCTACTTCTTCAGGTAACAAATAAACAACCATTTTTAAGAGGAACGTATGAAAGTTTTATGAATGTTTATGAGCGTTTTATGATTTAGTAGGTTGAAGGATCGGAGTACTTGTATCAACAAAGTTGTCGATTTGTTTAGAATCGGAAGCGGAAAAAGCGATTTCGGTTTCCAATTAGGTACTTCTCGTTAGATTGTTTAGGAGTTTCACGAACACTTGAAACGATTTAGATTTTTGCCGAAAGAAAAGTATTTCTGGAAGTTAATAGAAATTTTGTTCGTTTCATGGATAACTTCAAATCGTATATTCCTCTAGTTGAAGAGAAAGAAAAAAAAAGTTACTTCAAGAGAAAAAAATCGGAATTGGAATCGCAAATTTAGGTTGTTCATACTCTTTTTAATCAAAATTAAAAAGCAAGGAGAACGTTATTTCCGGAAGGGACAAAGAAGAATAGAGATACCAGTCTGAACCCTCCCAATGGTTCATATAAAGTAACTAGCAGCGCCCCGCGGCTTCACCCGCGCTCTTCCCGCATCGGAATTCCCAATCTAAATCAATCTCTTGAGTGTAGAGAGAGCTAATCACTACAAACATTTAAAAAAACAGTCGGGTAATAATTCCTTAGCCGAGCGCGCGCAAAAAAAAAGTTAAAAGTAAAGCCTGTTTTCTCCCACAACTGGGCAAAGGCCTCTCATCTCACTGAAGATATCAGTTCAGTGAGGATAAGGCGTAAAAAAATACATTATTGATTTTGATCATGTAAACGCGAGTTAAAATACATAGGTATACATTTGGTATAATATAATTTGATATACTTACGCCTATTGAGTCACTTGCAAAATACTTGGGGTAGGTAAAAATTAAGAAAACAGCGTCCTGAGTAGTTCTTCCGATTCGAATAATTGATAGCCACATTGAAGAGACACATAGCCTGCAATTTTTATCCCAAAATTCACACGAGAACGGCCCAAGAAGGGTAAAACCGCGGCAGACTGCTAGTGTTACTGAGGCACGAGTGTCTCACTCACACTTGCAAAACTTCAAACTTTAACTGAGGCTCCGCCACCAGGGCTCGTAAGTCATTTCTGACATGAACGCCGCTCAAAGGGCTCGTCATTGATTCCCCGAGCGCATCTAATTGCACCCCTCGCCCTCTGACGAACAAGGCTCTTAATAAAATAAACGAACTCTCGCTTCATATCAAAGCATATACCTAGAGGGGAAACGTGTCGTTGCATCCCGCATATTCACGATCATAAGCTGGTGTCCTATATAATATACTAGCGACGGCCCTCGCTTCGCTTCGGGTGAAAGGGCCAACCCCCTGTTAGGGGTAGAATTTAGCAAAGTCGTTTCTTAGTGCTCAATTACATCATCAAATCAAATCAAAATGCCATCAAAGTGCCCTTGTACCAAATTTCAAGTTTCTAGGTACAGTAGTTTCAGCTGTATGTTGATATATAAGTTAGTGAGTCAGTCAGTCAGGTTTGCGTTTTATTTATATAGATTGTCGCTAATTTACCTCCTCTTTTGCCGCCGTCACGATATGGAATTACTTATTAAATATTTACAATAACGAAATACTTCGGTTGTGTTCTATTATGAGACACACTTGGAAGAAGGCTTTAGGGTGATTCTCATAATATAGGTGACGCAGCACTGAATCCCGCCAAGACGAGCAAAGAAGAGGCACGGCCGTACCACTATATTATTTATTATTATACATAGACCAAAGACATTATTTGTTGTTATTTTTTTCTTTAACCTATATCGTAATATAGTGTTAGTAGGATGCTCCTAGACAGATGGGAGACAGGTTTCAACGAAATAGCAGGTCCAGGATGCCCGCAGGCCCCAAGGTTGACCTGACCTGACCTGACTCTATGGCGGAAAGAGCTGGCCGATTCTTATAAGGATTGGGAGAAGTTAGCTATGGAAAGAGATACATGGAAGGAATTGAAGGAGACCTTTGCCCAGCAGTGGGACAGCGAGGTTACGTAAAACAACCTATATGGCCCCATTGTTGGGCAAAAGTCTCCCTCAAACGCTTCCAACCCTCCCTGTACTTCGCGGTCTCCCTTTTTTTGTCGATACATAAAAATAAATAGTACACATTCATACATGGATAATTTGACCCCAACTAAGCTCGAAGCTTGTATCTTGGAATCGAACTGACTGATACTATAACTTATACGGGTACATACAAAAATACTTCATATGAATTTATTTTATTATCAAGCTGTATTTCTTTTGCCTCGTCTCAAAGTCGGTGGTACTCGTAGAACGGCCGAGTATTATCACAGACACATAAATATTCTTTATCTTGTTCAATTGGAAAGCACTTACGGCTTGTAAATATAGTACGGTACTTCACACCTTTTAAAAGGGACTTAAATGGGTTGTAAGAGTATGAGATATGACAAAGGAGATATTTCTAACAACAGTGACTTGCGCCTTCCCAAACATCCCACGCCACCGGCATCAAGAATCGCCTGCGCATATCATCGCCCAGACTTGTAAAGTCCTTAAGAATTAATGAAACTAATCCGAGTCCGTCCAGCCATCTAGCCAATTTCCTTTATAAAAATATTCTTTCACCGACATATCACAAAATTAACTTTACTCTTTTTCCTGTATACCCAAATATGATTTTTATCAGGGAATTTGAAGATTGTATTTTCATATTCCGTTGTTACATTTTCCGTAAAATGTTTTAATCATAACTTGAGGAAGCTATCGATCCTCGATTTAAGACCGACAGAAAAATAAAACAAAATTCGTCGAAGAGCTTGGAAATTACCGAGGATGGGGGCACACATACATGTTTACATTTGTGTGTACATGTGTACCATATGCTCGATATACTTTCCTTAGTCCGCGATGAGACTGTTCCGCTCCTGAATCCAACTAGTATCTATTCCTAGAAATTACCACGTTTTAATAAACAATACCTTCAAACTTCAAACTTCAGCTTTATCACATTAGTACCCATAGATCCAAATCACTATCTCCATCTCACCATGAACAATATCTAATCTCGAGTCCGAGCTCTCCGTCATTGTTGTCTCTCGTTGCGAGCCGAAAGGATACTTACTTATCTGTTGGGGATTATTTCCGAACTAATTTCCATCCCGTAAGTTCCCCCGGGAGCTGCTGTCCACGCTGCGGTCATCGGTTACGGATTATTTCGTTATAACTTCCAACTATTTAGATTGCTCGATGGAACAAAAACGAGATATTCTGATTACATTTCAGTCGTATTCTGAATCATCTCGACTCTATTGCGAGTCTCGAGAATAGGGAATTTTTGATGGCCGCCTCTGAGTACTTAATACTAATTGAAGATTTCATCTCGCCTTGTAATCTTTCTGCGAGTCGGAGTAAAAACACATTTTTCCACAATCTAAAGACGCGGCGGAAAATTTAAAAGCTTATTAAAGAATTTTCTATATTCGTTATTCGGTTAAAGTTTCGGGGAATTATTGTTTCCGTTTTACTTTAATAAGTTATCTCTCAGTGGAATTAAATTAAGTGGATTGAAACAAAACCTCGGCTTTAGCTTGAAATACTAAAATATCGCAAGGTGGTCAACTGGGCCCGCAGAGCACTGAGCACACGGGCTAAGTCGACCATTTTTTTTTCTTTACGGGCGATTCGACCCAATGGTCAACCCAGCCCGCTTACTTACCGCCTAAGAGTCAATTCAGCCCGCGGGCGTAGGTACTATTCGGTAGGTTAGGGTTATTTTTTTTTTATCGACTGAACCTGTGGGCTGAGCAGGCCCTTATCGGTAAATAGTAGTCGTGTGATTAGTGTGGGTCGAGTCACCTATGAAAAAAAACGGAGTGGGTAACTGAACCTGCGGGCTCAGTGCTCTGCAGGCCCAGTTGACCACCAAGCGTAAAATATCAGTTCTTATAGCGACGAACACTACATGAATCTTTTAGCAAACGCCAAACTCCTAGGTATATGTATTATATTTCTAGAAAAAGCTTCATAATATTGAAAGAGTTCAAAGAACTTGAATAAAATAGAATATTTTCTTTTCTTAGAAATCTTTAAAAAGCAAAACAGTACCTCAATAATACCCGTACTAGGCACATCTGAAATCCCTTCCAAAGAATATTTCTCGGAATACCTACATTCAGGTCTAAGTTCGTAGTTTACCTTTTAGCCACTGCTCGAACTTGGCAATCAAATTGATTACACAATTAAAATACCTACCGATAACATTGTTAGTTCGGGATTCGATTAGAGATGTGCCAGTGTAATGTGTGCGAATGACGTGCGAGTGGTATATCTGTTTCTTCAAAACGACTTTATATGTATGTATATTATTTATTACTTTATATGTGTATACTTATGGCCGAGTTTTCCATAGACAATGTCATCTATACTACAGGGAAAAAACATTAGTGATAGGGGAAAAATTAAAAATCACAAATACAAAAAAAGGTCTAGTTGGATAATTAGCCATATTATATCAAAAGATAAGTGGGAGGGGTACGAAAGAAAAATCACAATACAAAAAAAATAACAGCATTTTCGCTATCAAATGGTTTATCCCTTTCCGACATACGCTAGTTTACCGAAGAGCAAGAGAAACAAAGCACTTTTAAACAGTGTTTAGCTATAGGGCGTTTATGAATAAGGCGGTAGTTAGATAATTAGTCAAAACATTAGTGAAAATGAAAAATGTCTGATTGGATAGTTAGCCATATTATGTCAAAAAATAACTGGGTAACTGGGCTTATTGCAGGTAAATTCAAATCGTTCGTTCAAGACGTTTTATTGACTAAAGCGTACTATATAGCATTACTGATTACATTGAGGACAAATATGTCTGGAGTCAAATTTCTACACCAGCAAACACAACCTGATTTTGACATGTAATATTTACTTATAAGCATTAAATTGTATTATACCTTGATTAAAAAAAAATAACCAGCAGAGTTTGCCCATTCTTCTCTGCTGATGTTCTTCCGAATGGGTGGTACGTTCAAAAGAGCCTCTATGGGGCCAAAACTGAATAAAAATATTTGACTTTGACTTTAAAGTAGAAATATATTGTCTCGTCTACATCCTATGAGTACTTATCTCACCTAGGTTTTGATTTGGTAATGGCGGCCATTTGCAAATTAAATCAAACTAATTCTGTACTGTGACGTCGCGTCGCGTCGTATGTATCGTGTTATATGTTGGCGAGGCAAAGTTTGCGATTCTTCAACGGGTTTTAAAGCTTCTTATTTATATACAGAACTATTGAGATCAGTCAGTATGGCAAGTCTGCTACTAAAGATACGAAGATCTTTTCTTAGGACGTTGTTATCCTTTAGCATCTACAGTGAAGCATGTTAACATTCGGGGAGGAAAATAATTTGAATACTAGCTTGTGTAAAGACCCAGTGGAATTCGATAATCTAAGCTACCATTGACGGGCGAAGTCTCTATGTCACTCTGAATTCGTTGAATACGGCATTCATCTATAAAACTTGAAGAGTTTGGGTTCTAATCTATTTGTTATGAATTGGATCGCCATATGTAAAAGTAAGTTTATCGCCTTTCAATTCATCCCGAAATTCTCACGGTAACAAAAACATTGAGGGCAAAACCGCGGGTCGCAGTTAGAAAAGTTATAAAATCTTTCATATTCAGCGTCGAGTGGGGTTGGGACCTTGCACTTGTTACGGAATACGTAATCAAACATTACTTATTCAAACATTCTTAGTTTGTTGAAGTCATTATTCAATAATAATAATTTATTTAAGGGCTCACAAAATTACAATGTGATTTATGATAACGAATTTGTATAAACGATTATATTTATTCGAGTGATATAAACCTGATATGAATAGTTAAATGAAAACATGTAATGACACCTTATTCAAATATGAATAATCTCAAATAGGTTACGTTCGCTGTTTGTCTTTATTTTTATAATAAGCATTAGTGAGTTTATAGCGACACACAGGCGAAGCCTAGTAATGGCACTCCTAAAGCCGCGACTTCACTTAAAGGCTAGAGATACCGCAAAACAAACCACAATAATTTCGACTTTTTGACGTTAGTGTATAATACGCAGATAAATAATGAGGCATACAAATACAATGGGAGTGAATGTTGGAATATGATCCGATGGGTTGAACCAGGATGTTCTGCAGATGATTGCTCGGAATAGAAAACAAGTATTTTCATTCACGGAGGACATTTATTTCGTCTTGGTAATCAGTGAAGTGATCTCCACTGTTCACTCGGTTGAAGTGTTGTCATCTACCGCGAGACCGAACGGGAGCTCGCTCGCTATTCAGAGTATATTGACAACCAGTTCCAGTCTCTCTTCACCGGTAATCTCAGATAGTTTTGTCAAGTCTTGATATTGCTTTTAGGTAAATAAACGTCGAATTATAATGCCCGCTTCTGTTTGAGTCCAGGTATCCGAGGCACTTCGTTGTTTCTTATTTTACATAAAGTCAGTGTTAAAACTTTATCCGCTATCGATTCCGGCCGTCAATGAAAACGCATCTTTAATAATGCGCAGTGAGGTGTCGATACGAAGGAATACATCGAACGTGACGTGAACGTGACGTGTCATGACAATTCCGGCGGGACGGAGCCGCTCCGTAGACGAAACCGCAGGCGTTTTTCATCGCACACGGCCGGGACACCACCGTCCGCCGGTCATCTGGGATGTTCCATTTACCAACGTTTACAAGTCCATGACGTTTACTAACACATTGACAGTTAAACGTCTTTCTCTCTCGGCAATCTAGATTGCAGTCAACTAACAAGTTTTAACAATGTTTGTATGTAAAGAAATATATTTTTTCAATCTTTTATTTTACCAAATGGGCTAATTTTTTTTCTCAAAGATCTTTTTATTATCTTCTTATCGGAAAATGCCCCGATAAAGGGTTCATCGAGGGCAAAACATACTGGCTAGATAATAAATAGTTAATCTTCAATTATGATTGTGTTTAGTTTCAATTGTCAAACATAATATACCTAACAAGAAAAAAACATATGCGTAAAAGTCACCGAGACATAAAAAGATAACCAAATCCAACACGGTGGCAAATTGCGGATTACTGGAGTCGCGTCACGAGCCTCCGAATTGGATTAGTGCCCGACTCCTCAAGATCACTACGGGCGTGGACTACGAGCTCACTAGGCAACAGCTGTTTCAATATTTATTTCCTCGTAATCGCGTTCTTGAAACGACTCAAGCAGTTCGCCTGTTTTATAGTACTTACGTGTGAAGTACACGCATTTACGGCGGCATGTAGTGTCGGAATGGTTTAGTGACACCAATTTTCCTGTTTCCCTCCGAAAATCCGAACACAGTTTAGTCATCTGTAAAGTGATGCGATAAGCGTAGCTTTAACATTTTACTTTGATTTAAGTTAATGTTAACATTGATAAAAAAGGTAATGCTCATAAATCACAATGAACCTAAAGCGCCCGTGAAGAGTCCTCATCGCGCCGACAGCGGCTCGTCCCCGCGTGAAGTGCGTTCGATTACTCCCGAAGCCGGACAGAAACCTTTGAGAGCCTCATATCTATTATTACTTCATAACAACTCGACTGTGAAAATCACTATTTATTGTCAACCTTATTGTGATATAAATAAATTCCCGGTAAAAAGAGTCCCCCTCACTAGTTCCTTTTGCCATTTAAATGGTAAAAAGGATTTGATATTTATTTCGTTCCTCCCGCCCGAGGACGTGCCGCTCGCCGCTCGCGTCGTGACGCCCGATCGATGACGTCACAAGCATCTAATTACACCTGCCTTTTAGAATTATCTTATCTATATATGAGGTAAATAACGTAGTAGAAATATGTGTTATTGAAAATAACGCTAAATATTATTATGATAGCTATTGGAACATTTCAGGAGCACTTGGCAGGTAGCAGGATGCAGAGAAATTGGATGATTCGATTAGACGGGCGGCGGGAGCGCCACTGTTCCTGCAATTATTGGTTAATTCAATCATTGGATGTCCCCCGGCCTAACAGCGGGGCGCGAGCGGGCCCACCGGCGGGCCCTGCCCGACTCTCCGATAGCCTATTTACAAATATTTCAAGTTGCCATGTTGGCCGTTGGCGAGTTGTTGAGATGTTGCCGAAGTTCGCGATCTCCGACGCACCGATACTAGATTACGTTCGTTCACGCTCATTGGGTCGGCCCGGCGGCGGGCGGCTCCAACTCCAACTAATGTTCCGAAGTTTTGATTCTTACCTGCGTCCGCGGAGGACTCAAGTACTTACTGCGTAGGAATACAAGTAGGATAGACAAGTGAGTGTGCGGTACTTGATAGTATTATGTCGGAATTATTCAATCTGAGATTGATTCAATGCTAGTCTGCTAGTTTTCACCACGTAATTCAGGTTCTAGGTGAGACTGTAAAGACTATAAAAGATATAGAACACCTGGACTACATTAATTCAGTTAAATCTATTCATTAATCCATGGTGATCGTAATATTGTTTATGATATACTCCTACATGGTAACCGCATTGTTTCAACAACTGACACTCTCTAGTCATTACAAAAACTATTCCTCAGAGCGAATCAAAGTTTCATCCTGTGACTGTGCCGCGAGCTTCAGCCAAACCATGTGGAAACGAACCGCGAAACTCAACCTTATCTCTATAATAATAAGGACCCACAACACGAGCGGTACCACAGTTGATGGATTTATATAAGGTTTTACAGGAGCATCGATAGAAATAACATTACACAAGGAAAATGTTGATGGGTTTCTTTTAAGATATCATGTTGTATCTCGTTATTGACGTTTGGGCCATTGTTTATTTTTAATTAAAAACACCAAATGTAAATAATTGATAGCAAGCTTGTTAGTGAATTATTGGCCATTGATTTATTCGTGCGATTTTCGGGGGATATCGGCATCATAATGTTCAAATATACGTTTACAAACTGTTCTGGTAGATTCTCTTTCTTTAACTTAAGAGCTGGGCTCTTGTCGATGGAGTTTGGCTTTTGGATTTGAATTTCCACTTTTCTCTATCTTCTGCCATCATCTTCAGCTGCATATGCCCTTCTTGGCCTTCACCTTCCTCTCATTGCCTCTATGTGTCCTTCTGCTATAGTTTTTATAAAGTCGTCGTGTCGTCAAAGAGTCAAAAGATCTTAACTTGGTAGATTAAGATATACAAAATAAACTCTTCGTCTTTTTTATATTAGCACAGATTTACCAATCCCCATTCTCCCCGTCATTTCGTTGCCACTTTTCCCCGCTTGACATCAAACATACAACTAAGCTCTCGTTTTCAATATATTCAGTAACAGTTTTATCTCGTCATATGTCAGGGAGGAGGGGGTTAGTGGGGGGGGGGGGGGGGGTACCTGTCACGTTCCACTTATTGGTTTTACCAAATACTGTTTGATGCAAATATCTCGGGCCCGAGACGGGTGCCGTCACCACACGACAGCATTTCACTCTTGACGCGCCATCCACATAGTTTAGCTACAAGTATATTGACATATTCCAGATTCACGAAATCTTTTTTATATTCTGAACACACTTTAGTCGAGACAGTAGTTAGACACTCTTCTAGTCTAAGAAAACATATTATGTTACTTTTCAGGTGTTATAGTTTTACTAGTCACACCCCGCGGTATTAACCGCATTGTACCCGTTCCCGCGAGAATTTCGGGATAATGTATCCCATGTGTTATTCTGATGTATAATCTATATTACTGTAAAGTTTCATTCAAATCCATCCAGCAGTTTTTCGTGAAAGAGTAACATACATACGTACTCGTACATACATACATACTCGTACATACATCCTCACAAAATTTCGCATTTATAATATTAGTAGGATTTGTAGTTATGTTCTCTTCGAACAAGTGAGTCTTATCTAGAGTACGTCGTACAGCTCCGAAATAATTCTCTTTATTTACCCTAAAGTCCCTCGGGTACCTGTAATCACTAATCAAATTGGATTCTATTCATTAAAGTTTCGACTTCGTTTCGTAAACTCTGATTGAAATATCTTCAGTTATTGTTGCTACACGCGATCGGTTTGTTTTAACTTGTATTAGTTTCGTGGAGACATTCCAGACGGTTCTAGGAAAACACTTTATTGAATTGTTAAAGTTACTCTTTGAGTTATCGTCGGCTCTTGATAAAACACGGCTATTGTCCGGTCTCTATTCCCTCCAGTCACGCGAAATGCTTTGGATTTTTTCTTTATTTTGCACTCTAAGTGCATCCATTAGTTTAAGGGCACTTTGGGATCACTATAAGTAATTAGAAAGAGCTAAAAAGTTTTCAGTATATTGAGACTTGAACCGAACCATATATGTTAATAACTTTAGTTATTATACTTGTACAGGGTGTATACTATACTAGGAAATTATGGATAAATGTTCAATGATACCGAACTGAGCTTACTCTTCACCCCTTCAATCAATGAAGTAGTTTAATCTTAAACGCGTAATTCATAGTTGGAGTTACCTACTTTATAATACGTATTATTAGTAAGGATTAACACAACCGTTCGCTCCCCAATCCACGCGCAATCTACGTAACACAAATTAGTTTTAGTTCCTCGTTACGTTGAATGGAAGGTTCAAGCGCGTGTTGACGGCGGCCCCAACACATACTCGAAGGTAATAGCTCCCCTTGACCTAGCGTCGTTACATAACCGAAAATTGTTATTAATACATGTGCCGCGAGGGCCCGCGCCCGCCGGCCCGCTCGGGGTGCGCTTGGTAGGGCTTCTCGTTCGGTCCCCTATAATTTATCGCCATGGCAGCTCGTAGATAGTTTACTGTTTTGTTTTATTTTATTTCCTTCAACAAAACACGGTTATACTACGTGTGGTAAGGTTGTGATAACCTCACCCGAAAATGTTATCTTACGGTCCGATAGAATAGTACTCATGTATTATAAAACATCTTGGAAATATTCAATAGAAAGTATTATTTTAGCTTTGTATCAAAAAACTTCGACCTTTTTAACCTACTTCCAAAAGTTAGTACTCTTTTAATACGGTAAAACGTATATTTTAAACATAAATTGAACTAGTGCAAATATTTTATTACGTTAAAATACTATCTGAATATGTCTTCCACAAGCCGTGTCGCGCTAACCTTGGCTCCAGCATAATGTGTGGATATTTGGCGCGGTTCAAGGCAGCTGGCCGGGTGCCAGAGGGTCAGGCCCCCGCGCCCCACCCCGCCCCCGCCCCGCCCCGCCCCGCATAAAAACAAATAAAACCCCGTTCGCTCCAGAGGCTCCCATATGACTGCCCTCCAAACTCGATGAATATCCGCTAAATCCAAGTTCTTGCCAATTACGGAGCGCACCGCAAATCCGGCTCATCTCGTACTCGATGCCGATATTAAGCGACTCGCTGCCAACTTACCAGGGATTACCGTGCGCCTACAGGTTCGGCACAATTTAGTTAATTAGTCGACTAGCCCGCGCGCGGCGCGTATGTGTGAGTCAGTCAAAGATAGGTCCCCCCTGATGACTATTATGACTACATTGATTGCCTATTCAGTCGAACTATGTCCCCGTTGTTATATGAGTACCAGTTCAGTTTGATTATCACCAACATATCTTTATTAAGAGTCATACCAAAAGTTCTTTCACGTAAATTGGAAACTTCTTTAATATTGAATAAAGTGAGAAACTTCCCGATTCAATGACAAGTGCTCATGTAAAAGTTGGGCACTTCCTGTCAGTATACATGTTAAAGTTGTTATCGGCTTACAGGCCATTTAATAATTTAAACAAGACAAGGTTCTAACTCTGCTCCACATTTTTTGGCCAGTATAAAAGAGCTTGTTTCACCGCTCTACACTCGAGTGCAGTTAATCCCCAGATTGTGGAGTGAACACAATATCGCTGGTATCTCGACGGCCGCCACACGCGCATGGAAAAGTTAAATTGTTCCCCGAACAGTCGCTTTAATTAATAAACTAAAATTGGCTTCATTAGAGTTTGTAAGAATCAAAACTTACTATGTTTCATTTCAAAGCAATGATTGAATCTTTGGTAACACATAGAGAATACACACAGTGTACATATACACTACTGTGAGATAACCTAGTCGCAGACGGACCTTAGCCTTTTGTTTGGGAATAAGGGAGATATTGTTAGATCAGTTGGCATACATTTTTGGAGATTTTTCCGCTCTGTTTGTAATCCAAGCATATATTATATTGCTCGGGCCGCTATCGGTCACGGTCACTTCATACTCCCGGCGACTCTTGTGCGCTATTACTTGGCGGTTGCCAAGTTTTGTATTTATTTTGACAAAATAAGACAATATATTCGTTTACTAGTCGAAACACAATGTACCCATTTGCAAGATTTAGATTTTTAGATTACTTTTATTTTATAAGCGTTTGCGTTTTGTCTATAGAGTGCGCATTCTCAAAGTGTTCTTATTGTTAAGTATGCTCACCTGGACACGACTGACGGAGGCTGCTACGCGACGCGATGTGTCGTATCGTGACGCGCTCGCCGCTCACGTAGGACAACGGGTCATATTACACAGTTTTCTGTTAATTATCTGTGTTCTACGTAACTTTGTCAAAGTAACAGGAGCCAAGTTGGCGGTGCCCGGCTCGCACGTCGCTCGGCGCCAGAAAAATGCTGTAATTAAGGCAACTCGATATTTTGTGGCCGGCGTTAATTAGACACAGTTACACGCGGATAGAGTTACTCGTACACTCGATATTTTAAACATTGTCATTGTTTCAGTGTCTTAATCCAATTAGAAAAGTTTATTCTGTTTTTCACTGTACTGATAAATGAAGTAAGAATCGAGGGGGAGTGAGTGAAGTAGCGGACCGGAGTATATAGTAAAATGCGAAGGTGATTTTATACAATTTTATTTTTTTGATGGATTATATCTATTTGTATGCATCACTTCAGTGGGCAGGTAGCCTTACTAGTGGTTAATATTGTATGCTTTCATAATCGTAAAAACAATTAAAATAAAATCATCAAAAAAAGTTGTACTCGGGTCCGGATTTGTCGCTGAAACGAAATAAACATGGCCGCTTGCAAGCCGAAGGGACCTTCGCTAAACATCTTATTAAAAAGTAATTAAACTCTCGCCGTGTTTCGAATCAAATTGACGAAAGAAAGAATTCACCGAAAAATAACATTTTGTTTGGAATTCCATTTAGGAGTTTGAATTACGTGAAGTAATTAAAGTGTCGGCGCTCTGATGATCGTGAGGATGTACCGTGACCCTGGTGGGGCCACGGGAATAGGGTCATCCGACACTCCGATATCACTGCGCGATGCAACGTATTTGTCGACATATTTTATGCAATTTCAAAGAAAGTAAAGTTGCCGTGGGTCATTCGCTTAAACCGCAACGCATACGAGTATAATATCAAGCGTAAGGAGTGTATAGTTAGTACGCAACGCACCGACCGACAGATGAAAACGGTATTATTGTTTAACAACAATATTTTCGCCGAATGTAAATAAAATATCAATTTCAGTATCGAAGTACTTGACAATAAATACGACCGATCCAAACGAAACAAGCGCGTCACACCGGGCGGGGGCCGGGCTGCTGCCCGCGCGGGGACTGCCGTGGGCCTACTTTATAACAAATTATGAGCCTCTTATCCTGTGCAAACACTTATTTAATTACCCGGCTTCATAATAGCATGTGTGTGCGCCTGATGGGGGCAGCCCCCCCCCCCCCGCACCCGGGAGGGGCATAATTGAAGGAAATTCAGAACGATTGGGTTATATTACACACCCGTGTTCGAGATTATTAGCCGGCGCCACGCGACTCTCACCCCTACCCTTTTGTCTTAAGATCCGTTACGTTAAAATTTTACAGCATTTGCAAATTGAAGAAATTTTAATTGTAACATTTAATTTGCTCGCTCGCACCTTTATGGGCCTTTATTAATGATCTAGTAGATATTATGTTTATTCCAGTTTTCACGTCAACTCGAAGTTTCGTTAATGTTTCATCTTTGCTCCGGAGCCGGGCTTTATGTACGTTTAATCATCGAGGAAAGTTGGAAATTCTAATTTGAGACTTTACAGCTTTTACCTAGCCTTTTGCAAAATAACGTGGAAATAAATCTTGGGATATAACGAGACCAAAAGTTGTAGACTGCAATAAGAAATGATTCATCTGGAATGAACATATCTGTGTATTCGAAGTTATTAATATCTATTCGTAATAATAGGCTTTCTATTTTGGTGTGGTCTGGGGTCGCGCCAGTGACCTGTAGCCGCCCCGCTACGCCGCTACAGGGCTACATCGCTACGCGTCCGCTGAATGAACGTGGATTAACGCCTATCAAACAAATGGCGTAGCGCTACGACACCTCGTAGCCACTTACAAATTGTGATATGCTTATCTCGTAAACGCATGCCTCGGTTAGCTCATTTTATATTCGCCTATCGGAGGGTACAATCTAGCGCAAACGGTTGTTACCACACATACAAAGCAGTTACGTAATATCAAATGAAACTTTCAATCAGAACTCTTCCCCACCACCATACATAATGCAAACTAGTTAACTACCTAAGGAGGTGAATTAATAGAATTTTCTCGGAAGTTGGGCTAAATTTAAATAATTTAATATTTTCACGTTCATGTCATTTTATGGGGAGTAAAACCACAGGTAAAACTAACAAATTATATTCAGACTTATCGATTACCCGCCCAATCTCATCTTACTTAGTAATTATTTATAAATCAAAAGCAATTGAGTGAATCAATAAGAGTTATTTATAACAATACTAGCAGCGCCCCGCGGTTTTACCCGTGTTGTGCCCGTTCCCGTGGGAATTTCGGGAATTTTTTAAAATAAAAACCTTCCTCTTGAATCACTCTACCTATTACAAAAAACCGCATCAAAATCCGTTGCGTAATTTTAAAGATTTAAGCATACAGACAGACAAACAGACACGACTTTATTTTATACTATGTAGTGATTACTGTAGTTCCATCGACTAGTCGAGTAGGGTCGGAGTGATTACAGCTCGGGAAAGAAATCACGAGTGTCGCGGAGGGCCTCGGGGACGGCGCGGGGCTAGCGCGGGGCCAGCGCGGGTCCCGGCGGGGTCCGGGTGGGCGCCGGGACACGTCCTTAGAGGGTTCACTATGGGACATGCCAAGCGTACTAAAGCTATTTACGAAACGTATTTGTACTATAATTAATCGAATATCAAATTATAAAATCTTTCAAAATCAGACTACTAGAAATGTATTATTAAACAGTTAGGAAGGCGCTTTAAAAGATTTATTTTATAAGACAGTTAATAGAGAGGGGATGTTGCACAACTCGCACAAGGGGTCTGCAAGATTTACTGAATTTGGTGGTACGTTCAAAAGAGCCTCTTGGGGCCAAAACTGAATAAAAATATTTATCTTTGACTTTGATCCTAGTTTGGGCCACCTAATCATTTTCCATGTTTGTGGAGTCGTTTAGGGTGCTTTTTAGTACACTCAAAAATATAATAAATACTATTTTTGTTTAAGTTTTCTATGACAAGGTTTTATTTTGGTTTTCGATAACACGTAGACTGAACCATCATATTCTCTAGATTTGTTCATCTTGGTACCACTCAAATGCCACGTATTGTACAACAGTAATTTAATCCCGATAACTTAGTAAAGCCCATATAGTCCACGGACACGCGCTCGCCCGCGGCTTCGACCGGCATCGTGGTCGTTGTTGTAATTTGGCACCGAACCCGAATCAATACGCGGCGCAATGCGGTGGGAAATGAAGGATAATGCAAACTAAATACTAGGGAAAGCATTTCAGGGTATAGTAGGGAGGGAAAGTTTTAGAGGTACTCACTTCCCTTTAAGTCTAGCTGGTCTCCGTCAAATGTACTCACGCGCAACGTTTCCAGTGAGTACACTAAATAAAGGGACTGGCAACTGGTTGGCCTCAAATTAAGAAAAGCTTCTGCCCAACAATGGGATGATACGCGCCCGCAATTCTACCTGCATTTAGAATGTGGTAGCACAGTTTGTGTTTCCGCTTTGACTGCATTCAACAAATATTTCCTGTGGCTTACGACGTAGTATTGTATGTTCGAGCAGAAACCTGCGGTTTTACCGCGTTTTACACTTTCCAGTGCAGGATGAAAAACAGATTTCAGTACATACAGTGTGATTGGCCATCCATACAAATACAAAATATCACCCTGTTAACGATAGCTTCATTCATTCGGTGATTATGTTTTAATATAGGCCATCACACCCAAAGCAAACACGCACCTCACTCGTCCGACTGTACAGAAAGTGTCTACCAACCGCAAACCTAGTACTTCGTCAAACACGTTACATATTACCTCCTGCTAACCTATTAATTTACCTTTGAAGCTAAAACAAAGAGGTCACACATCAAAGCCGGCGGGACCCTGAATTAGTTGTAACTTATGAACACACGTTAAAGGACTGAGGCCACGACCGCAACAGTCTATGGACTGACTGGTTTGACGCGAGTCAAACTGTTTTAGTCTGTTCATGTTGAGGGCTAAGACTTGAGCAGTACAACTTTTTTAGTTTACCTGACAAAAAAAGCCTGTCCCAAACAATTAAAAAATCTAACAATTTTTTAATATGTTTTTAAAGACAAGACTGTCTGGCTATAGTCTTGCCTATCTATTGCTCAGTTCCCTTCGTGGCTCTACATGACGCACTGGGTTATCGCAGTCAATAGTTAATGATCTCGCATAATTTTCGTTTGACGAGAAGTCTTAATATTTATGTATTCTCTTACGATATAACGTGGATTGCCACCGTATTCAATTAATTAGTTTCATAATGTTTTAAATGAAATCTCTGCATTTGAGGTCATTTGCACTTAGAATTAGCCTTTAAATTAAGGGAATGAAGGTGATAACATTCAATACGATTATTTGTCGAATGAATAATGAATACACACGCAGATGGCAGGTCTTGGAAGTTCTAGTGCTTAGAGTCAACTTAATGTAAGTGTTCGTTAATGTTATGTGGTGTGACTCGCACCAAGAGTGTATAGTCGTCCCATCAAAATGTTATTAACACATTAGAATTTATTCACATTATAAAATATAAACATTCTCTTTGCCCTGTAAGCAGGTAATAGAAGTTTAAGGATACGATATTTAAGTATAGTCAAAATTCTCATAGACTGACTGTATCTATCTGCTATTTAACGATACTGTACCTACCTGGCGGCGTGTCCCCGCCCGAACCCTCCGCGAGCTCATTGAATACATTACGAGTATCGCAGTTTACACATGTAACGTGGAATTTAATTAAAAATATTCCCTAAACAAAGTATACGTACGTCGTACATGTTTAGAGAATCTCAACCCTTCGGAATTATATTATTTTTTCTTATTTAAAATTGAGTTTCGATATGGAATATGAGATGACATTTCTCTGGTAATAACCGACAAATAAGATCGTCCGCGGAAGAGCGAAGTGCTTACAGACGTTGGCACAGTATTTGAGAACGCAAGTTTCGGGGGCAGCGGGTTCGATTCCTGTCCCAAGTCAAGAATGATGCAAACATTCTTGAATGGGCAAACACACTTGAATGTACAAACATACTTGCTCGCGACGAGGTATAATACCTATTATTATTGCCAATTATTCATGTAAATTATTAGTAGTATCAGTTAGTTAGATTCCATTGTACAAGTTTTGAGTTTAATTTTGGTCTGTGTGTGGTTGACTGTGTGATTAGTTCTGCACATATTAATTTTGGTTGGTGTTCGCCACGTGAATCTGTTGTATTGGGTGTCCTGTCGATAACGCCGATGTTAGTTGGGCGTTAGTGAATCTGACACGTATCGCGGAGTCAATTAGCCGGCCATTACGAGTATGCATCAGCGGACGGAGCCTGCGGCCGACCCCGTTGTTGACACTCTCCTGGTTACATAACTATATATTAAACGGTTGACCCTAGCCTACACGCTTGGCATAATAAGTTATTTGGAACTACAGTTCTGAATAGTTATAGGTACGAATAAATATTAAAATTCAACTACTCGTATATTCATTGAAAATATTATGTATGCTTTTTGGACTTTCTAGATTTGAAGAATTGAAACTGAACCTGTAAGCTAGTATAGAGTGTGAGACCACCTTATCTACCTATAAGGTTGTCTTTAACATAGTCGGCTACACAGCGATGAGTAGTAGCGCTTATTTCAAACAAACATTGTACTATTGCTCAATAAAAGAACTTAAAAGGGGTATTTAAAATGCTGTATCATGTCTAAAATTCAATTAAGCTGGTGAGTTACGCGGTAGTCAGCTGTCCGAGTGTTTCACGGGCCGGCGGCTCCGCCCCCGCGCCCCGGCTGCCCCGCCCTCGCCCTGGGCGCGCAACAAGCGTGCCGTGAACAGCCGGGTGCGTTGCCTTCAACGTTTTTCAATTTTCTTTCAAACGCACGCAATTTTTGGGATTTTCCTGGGAAATGTTTAGATATTTACTAAAGAGGTGAAAGTTGTAAAGATAAGTAAATTTGGTAAGGCTTGTTTTTTGATAACAAGAATTCTGTATTAAAGTTAGGCCCGCTCTGTTTCGGAACAACCAGTTTTGTTTGACAATAATACTTGAATGTGTTGATACGAGCCGCTGACGCCTCGACGCTCGACGCATGCATTATACATCGATAATCGAAGCCGCCCGATAGCAGCGCCTCTTGAACAATCGATCGCTATCACCACTTTACAACCTGTAATCCACGATTTTATCACTCACACCAACAATCGAACCATTTTCAACTCAATTGTTCGTCCATTAAAGATCAAAGTTGAAGTAGTTAACGTTATCTCCACCATCTGATATTGAATTAGAAAGACAGAGAATCCTTGCCAAGCCGTGAGAGTACTTGCCGCGTTGTGGCAGTTATAAAACTGGTAAGTTTTTAAAGAATGTTTCGATAGCAATTTCAGTTAAATCGGCTGAGCCGTTCTCATGTTCCAACGAGACAAACGAACAATGCTTCATTTTATGTGAGAAGATTACGATGTATTGCTCCGTCTTCGGGCATTAAAATTGCCACTTCAGCCGCCGACGAAACCATGCTACGTAACCGGTTACGTGGGAAGAATTTTTTTTCTTGCTACGAAACCAGTTACGTACAAAGAAGTTTTTTTCTTCCTACGAAACTGGTTACGTACGATCGCCTACGAAACCAATGCTACGTAACCAGTTACGTGGGAAGAATTATTTTTCTTGCTACGAAACCTGTTTGTGACACATCTTTGCATTTGTGGATAAGGGACAAAAACATTTTTGCATTTTTTTAACACAGGAGAACCACGATAAACGCATCCAGTAGAAGGCTTCCGGTCCATTAGAACTTAATCCCAAAATGTCTGATATCGGTACGACTTAATCTCACAATGATTGATACCAACAAGCCTATATTTCAAAACGAATTTGTCCCGTAATGCCTGAAATTTTAAATGTTAATTATCTTACCTCTTTTGTCTATTCCGGAACGTTTGTTCTAAAAAAAAAATAACCCTAACCTACCGAATAGTAAGAAAATAATGATCTGTAACCAGTTACGTAAAAACAATTTTCTTACTGTTCGGTAGGTTAGGGTTATTATTTTTTTGTGTTCCTGTTGAAAAAAAATCCTTCTACGAAACCAGTTTCGTAGGAAGAAAAAAACTTCTTTGTACGTAACTGGTTTCGTAGCAAGAAAAAAAAATCTTCCCACGTAACCGGTTACGTAGCATGGTTTCGTCGGCGGCCGAAGCCAAAATTGCAATGAGTTGACGTTAGAGTGCAGCAGATATTCTTCTGTTATTGTCTGAAATTAATAGACGTGAGTGTTATCAATCTATCGTTTACTGTCTGAATGTGGTTGAGCCAGAGTCTCTACCAGATCAAAAATAAACGACAACAATAAAAGTGAAACAAGCCAGACAAATACAAATAGGTACCACAAAAATATACTTAAATATGAGCAAATTGCAAATCAGTTTATAAAGAAACCCTTTTACCTTGATTGCAAGCAAATGATGTCCTCGGGCATATTAATATTAACTTTTGGTGAAAATATGCGAGTTACCGGGCAATACCGGCGAAGAGCATTCGTTTGGAGTCGGACAAGCATTTCCATAAAGATGACTCACGTGTTTAGTAGAAGTTTCGAATGGTATTTAATATTGTTGGGACTCACTCGATTGAAACGTTTCCTTTCGGTAGTTCTCCTACGCACGCAGCGGGGAGCAGTAGTGAGCAGTAGTCTGCGCGAATGGCCGTTCTTTTGTTAATACGAAACGAATTTAGACGGATATCTTAAATCGCTTTTAACTGTACGGTGGATTATGAATGCTGAGTTTACCTGCTTCGAGTTTACCTGTCAAGTTTAACTATATGTGGCCTCGAGCGTATTCGAAAGTCACCTGCGACACTCAGAAGATAGATTGTACAATAAGTAATGGCTATCCCTGCATTAAATATTTATTACATAATGTTTATGAAAGGTCACGAGACGAGCCGACACATTGATAACTCGACACACGCATAAGTAATGTGTTGTTGTATTAATTTTATACGGCTATCAATTAATCGGCAGGTCGTAATCCGCCGTCGCGGCGCGCCGCTCTTGTTTACGATCAATTGTATTTAACGTCTAGTGTGCACTCGCCCTATAACTTTATTGCTGATCTTAAAAATAAAATAAAACGCCAAATTAAAACTATCTTGTATGTTGACGTGATACTAAATAAAGCACGGTCGTTGTAGCCGGAACATAACATATAGCAGTGTGGTTCACATTCAGTATTAATATTATGCACAGAGGTGCAACTTATGACTTAGAAATAACTTCCGCTCCGATAAAGTGGTTAATTAACAAGTGAAGTACATCGGGAAGCTCTCGAGAGTAGATTTATATTACTGAGCGCAACATAAAGGCAAACGCAACCTCACTATTTATAGAGATGTTTGATGAGATTGTGAAGTGTAAGTATCAGCTGTTCCACTGTTCAGCTGTCGAGATGGAGCTGACGCCGTCGCGGGATCACTGAAACTTTCTCCTTCTTCAAAAACATTTTAAATTTTAATCGCGTGACCGAATTGTTTCGGCTCCGGTTCGACCGAACAAGCATCTTCCATTAAAAGGTACAGAGTTCGAGTCTCGTGTAATAATGAATGATGGATAGAACGCGCCGGGAAGTAACGCACACCGCCGATGTGTTTTCATTAACTTTTATAAATGATTTCAAGCTCGGGTACACCGTTTATTAATATTTAATATTTTTATTTGGAATTTTGAGAACATGGGGTGTACTCGTACGTGTGTCAGTAGGCGAGTACGTGCTTGTCCACGTTGAAAGCGCGGGCGCGGGCGCGATGGAGGGCGCGGGAAACGTCGCGAGCTCGTGTTCACGTTAACCGCCAGGCGTTCGCGCGAGTGTGACGTATTGTCAGAGGTCGTAAACATATCAGGAAACATTATACTAAATGAAACGGGTCTGTATCGCGGTGAGTTCACACTAAATGTTGTCTATTCGTTTCTAAGTGACAGGAGTAATTTTAAATATTTGTATATATAGACCTTCCGCTGTCACTCAATTTAGATCTCATATAAGTAAACTATTATTAGAAAAATGTTATTATTCTGTCTCAGATTTCCTAAATGATTCCTGTTTATAGTTATTTCATAGTTGTTTGTATATTTTATAGTTGTTTATGGTTAGTTATGTTTATGTTTTTTATTTTTATATAATAATATTATTACATAATTAGTTACTTTATGTTTACGTTATAAGTTTCTTCTTTAAATTCGTATGCCAAAAGGCGGAATATGAGTTTTAAAAAAACAATGTAACCCGTATTCGAACAAATAAATAATTTTGATTTGATTTGATTTGATTCAGTCCTGATTTTAGTAATAAGTCCATGGGTTGAACTTACCTGACGTCGCGAGTAAATCGCGCGCGCCACCGCGCTAGTTTGACGTGAACACACACAAACGTCTCAAGCGTTTGAAATTGGAGCGAGCCAGTGGTCCGATTTTGCAAAGTTGGGACATAGGGCTTCAAAATCATTTTTTTGTATTCTTTGCATGGAAACAAACATTTTATGTTCCAATTGGAAAACTATCAGAAGAAGCTGCAGAGTCTAGAAACAAAGATTTCAGAAGGTACCGTGAAAGTCATTCACGTAAAATTAACCGGACTGCTTGTAATCAGGATATTATTAATAACTTGTTGATTAGTTCTGATCCCTATATATCAACAAAGAGGCATAAAATAATTCGTGTACATAAAATGCTTTCAGAAGACGCGAAAGCATTGCTATTACCTGATAGTTTTGATAAAGATGATGAGCAAGAAAACATTGAATTTATAAATGTAGAAACTATCATCGAAGGACAATGACAGGAAAATTTGATTTGTGTAATTTACTTTTTTTAAGTGCTTGTTTTTAAGTCTGTGTGAGTGGAATATGCCTCTTGGGGACACCACTTAAAAAATAACGCACTTTATTCTCTACCTCTGGGGTGGTGTGGAAATGAGAATGAAAAGTGAAATTTCTCAAAAATCGGGGCAAATCGAGGGTTGGCATATAGCTTTTAATTTAGCACTAAAATAGTGATATCCAAATCTGAAAACCATATTTTGAGACATTTTGAGACTTTCAAGATATTCGAAATAATGTGTTTTTTTCCATACAAAAAATAATTCAATGACGTATATCTCGAAAAATATAAGGTTTAATCAAAAATTACCATCTATAAAAACATCTTGTATTTAATAGCAAAACCCAAATATGCAATAAAAATATTAAAAATACAAAGTAAATTTTCGCGATTGCCTATGTCCACTACGAGCGATTTTCGGACCATTGTGGAGCGCGCCGCGCGCGCTAGTCGCTAGTTAGCTCGCTACTTACACCGCACTCGCGTTTTGAACGTGAACACTTGGATATCACGTCATATGTTTGATATTTCGTGACCGCGCCCGCCACCGCGCCCGCGAGTCAACGTGGGCAAGCACTTAGTGCGAGCTCCCCGCGACGTCACGTGTGGTTTCAGGGGGGTTTTACACCGGGGATGTGTTACGTAGTTATGTTGCGAGCATTTAAAAGCCTAGTTGGAAATTGTATGGCCATTTCTAGAGGCTATTTAAATGGAGTGCTCCGCCGCCGCCGCGAACCGATACGGCCACACAAATTGAATTATTATATAGCGCACCGATAGCTACCATCCACAGTGGTCCAGAGCACCCATTAATAGTACGTTTCCTTTTACCTAAAATTAAGTTAACTTCCACCAGTGCTTTGATGAGTCAATTGACATCATCAGCTAAAGTAGCATACATTTTTAGATTGAAAAGAACCCAACAATCCTTGTGTAAGTCACTATTAGATGTATTATAGAGCTTAGGGTCTAGCCATGGTCTAGTCTAGCCTATAAAAACATGCGAAGAAACGCACACCAGAGAAGACGCCTAACAGTCATTAGTCTATTTTTAGATTGAATGGAAACAGTGTTGACTGGCTGAACCCGGCTATGGCTTTAATCTGCAGTAGTCCTAATAGTTAGCGAGTGGCGTTACGTTGAGGTGATCGGTTATTAGTGGACACACGTGTGTGTTGCGAGTGATTATGACGTCATTGACACGCGCCGATAATGATGCACTAACGATGATGCGTTAAGTGGGAAAGTTTGAACTAGATATTTAGTTCCCAGCTATCAAACCATTCGAGCGCGATAGCAACGTTACATAGCGATAGTGGCACAGATGTGGTGATCCACCAATCAGACCGAGTGTAGAATAGCAACGTAACATAGCGATAGTGGCACAGATGTGGTGATCCACCAATCAGACCGAGTGTAGAATAGCAACGTAACATAGCGATAGTGGCACAGATGTGGTGATCCACCAATCAGACCGAGTGTAGAATAGCAACGTGACATAGCGATAGTGGCACAGATGTGGTGATCCACCAATCAGACCGAGTGTAGAATAGCAACGTGACATAGCGATAGTGGCACAGATGTGGTGATCCACCAATCAGACAGAGTGTAGAATAGCAACGTAACATAGCGATAGTGGCACAGATGTGGTGATCCACCAATCAGACCGAGTGTAGAATAGCAACGTAACATAGCGATAGTGGCACAGATGTGGTGATCCACCAATCAGACCGAGTGTAGAATAGCAACGTGACATAGCGATAGTGGCACAGATGTGGTGATCCACCAATCAGACCGAGTGTAGAATAGCAACGTGACATAGCGATAGTGGCACAGATGTGGTGATCCACCAATCAGACCGAGTGTAGAATAGCAACGTGACATAGCGATAGTGGCACAGATGTGGTGATCCACCAATCAGACCGAGTGTAGAATAGCAACGTGACATAGCGATAGTGGCACAGATGTGGTGATCCACCAATCAGACCGAGTGTAGAATAGTAACGTAACATAGCGATAGTGGCACAGATGTGGTGATCCACCAATCAGACCGAGTGTAGAATAGCAACGTGACATAGCGATAGTGGCACAGATGTGGTGATCCACCAATCAGACCGAGTGTAGAATAGCAACGTGACATAGCGATAGTGGCACAGATGTGGTGATCCACCAATCAGACCGAGTGTAGAATAGTAACGTAACATAGCGATAGTGGCACAGATGTGGTGATCCACCAATCAGACCGAGTGTAGAATAGCAACGTAACATAGCGATAGTGGCACAGATGTGGTGATCCACCAATCAGACAGAGTGTAGAATAGCAACGTAACATAGCGATAGTGGCACAGATGTGGTGATCCACCAATCAGACCGAGTGTAGAATAGCAACGTAACATAGCGATAGTGGCACAGATGTGGTGATCCACCAATCAGACCGAGTGTAGAATAGCAACGTGACATAGCGATAGTGGCACAGATGTGGTGATCCACCAATCAGACCGAGTGTAGAATAGCAACGTGACATAGCGATAGTGGCACAGATGTGGTGATCCACCAATCAGACCGAGTGTAGAATAGCAACGTGACATAGCGATAGTGGCACAGATGTGGTGATCCACCAATCAGACCGAGTGTAGAATAGTAACGTAACATAGCGATAGTGGCACAGATGTGGTGATCCACCAATCAGACCGAGTGTAGAATAGCAACGTAACATAGCGATAGTGGCACAGATGTGGTGATCCACCAATCAGACCGAGTGTAGAATAGCAACGTAACATAGCTCTGATGTAAAGGCTCGCTTCTTGAAGTAAATAATAAACTAAGTTAAAGTAAAATGGTGTTTATAAGTTTATAGAGAATTTATTCAACGTCCAAACAGACGTAAATAAAAACTAGTAAATTAGAATAAACATTAAACGAAGCTCGAACTCCAATGCCGTGCCGAAGTGTGGAACTGGAAAAATATCCAGCACATGACAAACACAAAGAGGGAATTGAAAATAACACGGTTTGATGAAATACTATTGAATAACAAACGGGACATTTAATTGATGGTTTGATTGAACGTTTGGCCCTTTACAACGAATGGGGCTTTGTTCCGTGCTCTTTGTTATGCGAAATATTTTACTCACTTTAAAGTAAATGGAACTGGGGTCGGGGGAATTGCGTTGTATGTGTCTGAGAAATTGAAGGTTTTGCTGTAATTCTGTTTAAACTACGTTTTATTTCTTACATTTGTGGTCTATTATATGAGGGTGGTCGTTTAAAAACTTGTGTACACAAATTCAAATTATTTATTTGTTCATAAACATGGGTACCATCTTAGGTGGTAGTCATTGTATAGTGTTCACATTGGTGACCTTACAAGATGCGAAGTGCGTATGTGAACTGATTTCTTAGACTGATTTATTCTTTTCACTAAATCATTGATGAAGTTTCCAATTAAGTCTATAGTAACCTGTGAGACCCAAACTGAACTCGCCAAAGACATACATTTGTTTCAATACTTTCTAGATCGTTCAATCAAAATTATAAATTCTTCGAATACTTTCTAGATCCAAATAAATACAATATTATACTTCATTTAATTTTTCTCTCTGTTTGGATACATTACCCTCCGCTCCTGTACAAATAAAAACGCCATTTAAATGCAAATACGAGTCGTGTGAACCCCAAAATGCTCTCATGACCCACAGCGGAGGCAAAGAGGATATTTGACCCGGGACGAATAGGAATGTGACGAATCGACTCCCACGGCTAATGTCAACTTTGAAAGTATTTATGAGTTAAAAGGATCTTAGATCGTACAGCCTCATATATGCTTGAATACTCAAAAGCTACTAGAGGTTCGTTTGATCTTATGTAATTTGCCAAATCATTTCAATAATTTTATGAAGGATTGGACTACAAGAAATAAGAGTGATTAAAATCATAGTAAATTGATTGGTGTTTAAGTATTTTTGAATATACTTGAATTTTCATGGATTATTAGTGTACTCGTATAAGGGCCTTCAAACTAGTTGAGCTCCTACTTATAAAGTATTGTGTATGTGTCTGCGAGTGTGGAATTATGTGTCTGTGTGTGTGTGACTTACCTTGTTAGGCTACACCTAAAATAGGAAAGTTATTTTACCTAATAAGTTCTGGTATTTCTGAAAATAGAGGTTTAGTATCTACAAGATGACGGTACTCGTTACTATATGAAAAAAAACAAAATCATTAATTCAAAATATTTATAACTCGTACAGCGCACACAGAGCAACTCGCCCGGTCCTGTCCGTGTTGCTCTATGAAAGTGCATAAAAGATTACAATGAGACACGATATTTGATCAAAGATTCGTCCCTATCGATGTAAATTTATTTATTTATTTATTTATTTATTTAGTGTTAGGAGGTCCAACAGCTTGACCACTTATTCTAAAAAAGTACAGCATATCTTAACAGAAAGCCAATTATAGGTCCTCACGGATAGAAAACAGTTTTAAAGGAACAATACAAGAGCTTGAACATTAAATTACAAAATTACGTTATACATATACATTAAACTGGTGATCAACGACAATACACCATTGAGAAAAGAAAAAAAAAGAATAAATTGTTTTTAATCTTAATAACAATAACTAAATCTTAATAATAATAAACAAAACAATAATCTTTATACGTTAAGCGTAACGGTATAACTTTACGTCATCAAAAATATACCGGTATTTCAGTCCTTGATGCGACCAGAAAATTTCACGTTTTGGCGGTAGATCACGTTTGGGTGAAATGCCGCAACAAGTGAAGTTTTAACTGGAAAACGTTTATTCAATGAGATAATAATACACTTAATCCTAATTTAACTTTGCTTGAACTTCTCCACCAGTGAAGAAAAACTCTCGCTTGAATGATTACAAGGAACAAGAGGAAAGAAGTTATTGTTTAGTTTAAGTTAAGAATGAGCAGAGCGGTGGGGGAGCGCCCTGCGCAAACACGGGGCTCCGGTCTCGGGGCCCGCGGCCCTCGAGCCCGCTGCGCAGTGGGCTTTTCATCTCCTCTGTAGAATAAAGGCCTTATATACTCGTATCTTGCCGAAATCAAACAACGAGACGAAACTGATATGTAACGAGATATGTCAATACTTGCGTGAAGCATTATTACCCATCTATTATCGACAAGCCCGTTGGCACAGTGGCAGTGAGAGCGCTTACTGTGTCGGGGGTTGCGGGTTCGATTCCCGCCCGGAGTCAACAATATGTGAAGACATTTGTTGGCGACGACGTCTGGGTGTCAATTATATATTCTTATTAAATATTTGTGTATTATATCAGTGAGTTAGATTCCATATTACAAGCTTAGAGCTTAGTTTGGGTCTAATTAACCGTGTGTGTTTGTCCGAAAAAAAAATAAAAAATTATTAAGTCTCCTCCTCCGACACTGCGGAGTGCCGCAGTGACTCTATTTGAATAATAACTTTCAAACTATAATTCCCAATTTTTCTTCCAAAAATAATTGCTAGACGCCGTTCCGTCGCATTCGCAGTCCGTGCATTGTACATCCTCAAAAGAATATGTTTTTTATGTTTCCTACGAGTTTCCTTAACATGTTGTATTCAAATCCTTTTACCAAAGTCCTCGCTCCGTCAAACGGCTTGAAAAATCATTACATATTCTCGACAGCCCCGAGTCGGTTCAAAAATAAAGGCATGCAGGTTCCTGCACGCTCTGTTGGAGGTGAATGAGGAGTGGAACCAGTCGGGGCCGAGTGGCGGGCGGGACTGCGCTAATGAGATCAACAATCAACGGCCACTGGGAAATAATACGTGCTACATTATCGTTTATCTCACCTGTGAGGTGCTCCTATAGAACTGAACAGTTCAGTGACTCACGAACCGTCCCAGCCTTTACAAACAGTACCGTGGTACTTCTTACAACGAAAGACTTCCGAAGGCAAACACTAATTTGTATTTCGTTTGTTCCAGATTCTTCCGTGTACATATATCATCATCCCATCTCCGTGTCAGTGTTAGTGCTTTCTTCTTAGACTTGACGTTAGACTTTTGTGTTGTGTCAGTATTTAGTGTAAGTGATGTAAACTAGACTAGTAGTAACTGTGTTTTAAGATACTTTTGTGCGATAGAGACGCAATGTTGGGGGTTGGTTAGTGAGTGCGTGGTGCGAGGGAGACGTAAGATGTCGCTCCCGATGAAGCGGTCGTTCAGCTCGGAGGGGGGCGCCTCCTCGAAGCGTGACTGGAAGATGAGGCTCAGTCTGCGCAGCCGCAGCGGACACAGCGTCGTAAGTACTCACAACACACAGCACACAGACTTTTTTATTTCAAACTAATAACCAACCAACATTATTCATCAACATTAAACATATTTCAATATCTATACTCACATTTAACACTTATATCTTGCGGTTTTAAAGATTAGGGTACTTTTCAGATATACAAAATCCCATATTTTCAAGAAAAACGTTTCTCTATCATAGTTCTCAAAGCATCGGATCTTTTGTTCCTGTTAAAATTATATAATGACAATAATATTTAAAGCTAAAATCAATCCTAAGTTTAGAGCGACATACTCGTACACCGCACGCCTCGGATACAGGATCATCGAATCGACAGCATTGGTATTATGTAAACAGTATTAATTAACGGGGTACGAGCACGGGCTACAACTGATATTTACCTCATAAATGCGGTGTTTCAACTAAACACCGAAATTTTGGCGCTAATGTTCGTGCATCAAAAGCACTGACTCACCGAGCAAAGTTATTTAGTCAAAATTGAATGTGACGCGCAACACGGACGCACGGAGTTTTACAGAACGTTCGTCCACACTCGCGCGAATAAATTATTTACCTTTTCTAGTGTAATACAATTTAACATACGTTTGAAGTATTCACTGTTAAATGTGAGAGTGGAGTTCTTTTTTTGTTAAATATGAGGAAAAATTAGAGTTTTGTATAACTTGTTTTTAGGGTTCCGCCAAATGGCAAAATATGGAACCCTTATAGATTCGTCATGTCTGTCTGTCTGTCCGTCCATATGTCACAGCCACTTTTCCGAAAAGATAAGATCTATACTTGGTAAGTAGATGTATTCTGTGAACCGCATTAAGAATTTCACACAAAAATACAAAAAATATAATAATTGGTGGTTCCAAAACTGAAAACTCAATATTTTTTTTCATCAAACCCATAAGTTTGGAGTATATAAAGTACCTCAATATCATTTTTGAAGACCTATCCATAGGGATATTTCCTATATAATATTTTTCTTAACTGTATAGTATCGTATCGTAAAAGTAGTTAGAACACTGAGGAGTCTAAAGTAAAACGAAGTTTTCCATAAAAACCTTTATAATGGGTTAACGGGCAATGTTCTTTCTAAAGGACATTCAATACTAGCTGAGAAATCGGCAATGTCACTTCTAAGTGACATCTGAAAACCCTGAAGATCTGTATTTTTTTTCTTTGAAATTTGATTTTATTTTTAATTTACACCTCACAAAACGTTAAATAAAAATATTTGTTCTAATAAGTACCGGAATGGACGAGTGTCCGTTTAAGGGCTAAAGTGGTAAAATGAGCCCCCCCCCCCTGTAACTTCTAAACTAAGAGACTGATAAAACTGAATAATATATTATGATGTACAGTACCATGCAAAGTTCCACCGAATATTGGTTTGAACGAGATTTAGTTAGTAGTTTTTTTAATATGTCATAAATCGTAAACCGCAATTTACCTTTCATTCAATCAACTCAAATCTTCTTACTACAAGAAGAAGTTTTATATTATGTTATTTTCTGCGACGGAACCCATCATGGGCGACTCCGACTCGCACTTTGCCGCTTAATTTAATATGGAAATGAAAAACAGAAACGTATTTTTTAAGATGAGAATAATATAACATTGAGTGAATAATACTCTCATGTTTCTTAGAAATCTTCACAACGTCTCTCATTTATTGCATTAAAAATGGAAAACTTCAAGAAATAAAAGTACTTGTACGAGTATAGCGCCGAGATAGTGAGGTGAGGAGAGCGACTCGTGGGTCAACGGGGACTTGTTCGCCGAGTGACATTAGTTAACTTCTCGTCTGTACGGCTTGTGCAGGTGCATACATACTAAATAAACATTATACAATCTAATGTAATAACTATTGTATTCTTGGTTTCACATGCATTCATTCATGTATTAACTCGCCGATAATTTATATTCACATGAAAATACCATGCGATCAGATTTCATGCCATTATTAAATTAGCAATAGTTACAATTGTAACGATTGTATACTTAGTAAACATAATTTGAATGATTTGAATGAGTTAATACAAATTTGAGCGGTAAAAATGGGCGATAATATATGTATAGGGTAGGTTTATTCTATATTGTATACTAGTGAAAGGTATATGAATACATTCCTCTGGAATTCTTCTGTATTTAAAACACCACCCTGAAAGTAGTTCACCGCCCATTTTCAGGTAGTTAGTACACTTTACAATAAAGCTTTGTCTCTTGATGATTGTAAGTCAGTTATCAGTGAATGTAGGTCCGAAAGGTAATGAATGGATTCCTTCAGAGATTGATATCAACGTCAGGAGGTGTGCGCGACAGGTGGCTGTCTCAGGACGTCGAGGAACGACGGGGCTGCGGAAAGTCCGGGGTTTTTGGCAAAGTATACCCTACGTCAAGACGCCGATAGGGTCAGGCCTATACACGCAAATATTATCTGAGTGCATAGAGTTAACTACGAGTATATACACTTTATTAATAACTAGCAGTGCCCCGCGGTTTTACCCACTTTGTGCCCGTTCCCATGGGAATTTTGGGATTTTTTATACATATAAACCTTCCTCTTGAATTACTCTATTATTATTATTTTAGCCATTACTGTCCCACTGCTGGGCAAAGGCCTCTCCCCTATCCCTCCATGCATCCCTATCCTGGGCCACTTCCCTCCAGTTGCTGAGATATGTGTCGAGTTCATCCCGCCATCGACGCCATTTAAAAAACGCATCAAAATCCGTTGCGTAATTTTAAAGATCTAAGCATACATAGGGACAGAGAGACAGACAGCGCAAAGCGACTTCGTTTTATACTATGTAATGATGATGACAAATATTGATTTTACTTACATCGGGAAATGGTGAATTGTGATACATTGTGTTTTCCCAAAAATTAAATAGTTAAGATAATAATTAGATGAACCGAAAACATAATCGTATTACCTTGGAATCGAGCGTAACGTCCGAGCCGCTTGGCGTCACCGAGCCGTATCGAAGTACATATTCTCATTAGGCGGGAATGGTACAAGTTACTTCATTACCCATTCCAAATAATAAGCATTATTTTGAACTTGATGATGTGAAAGTAACAATGACGTAGTGCGGGATGAGTTTACTGAAACATGCTCTCGGATTAACAAAGGGAAAATTTAACATCTGTGATGGAAACTACCCGTCGCGCGCCGACCGCGCCTCGGGCGCCTCTCGCACGAGTAGTAGGCGCGCTGCGAACACACACAAACAAACGGGGCCATTCTACATCACACATTCACACGAAACCAAGATTCGTTTGTAAAACATCCAGCTCCGGATCAAATATCAAGCAATAATAACAGCCCAAGTCGAACATTATCATATTGTTGTTGAGAGGAGCGTCGCGGAGTGATGTAATATTTATGACAAAGCAATAGTTGGGATGAAAGAGCTGGCGCGGCCCGCGGGCCCGGCGTGGCGCGGGGACGGCCCTTTATGAATTGCAAATAACATGAATTATTTATCGCTTATAACATTATAATTTGTGAACCTTTCGTCACGCCTCCCGCTTCGATATATAACACCTAGTTGAGTAGTTGCACTGCCAGCCAAAACGGGATCGTTCGACGGTCGAAGGTGCCACACCCGATCCGAGCCCGCCACTCGCGGTGACTCCGCCGCAGCTGCCAAAAAGCTACAATTAAACACATTACATTAAAAGCTTCTGTACACACAAACATCTATTTGATGTTCGAAAAGAGCGAGATACAAATCCAATGCAAATAAAATTCTAAGAAATCCGAGGCACCTCTCGGGCAGGGGATTACTCCGTCAATCATTCGACTATAAGTAAAAGGACAACTTTTAATTTGATCAAAAACGCCTTAACGGAAACCGAATTGAAATGTCTTTTGATCAGTACTTGAAGTTGAAATATTTAAGGGCGAGCGGGGGGCGGGGGCGGCCGCGGGACGCCGGAGAATTTTCCGAGACTTTTGTCCGAGAGGGAGGAAATTAGTTACCGACGAAAGTACACGGATTCTCAAAATTTCAAACACTTTTCGATATTGATTCGAGGAGTTTCGGTTGAAGTTTGAGCTAGGTGTACAATAATAGGTGCGGGCGCCGTAGTAATATTAGCGGGAGACAATTTTGACAGGGGACTGTTGTTACTAAGTAGGTAATTGGATTCGGGTCCAGCGGGGACAGGAATACCGGGCCGTTATTAATTTAATGTCACTTGTACGAGTTGTGCCGCGGCGGCGGCGGCGGCGGCCGCGGTGGAGGAGCGCTCCCCGAAGGAAACAAACAGACCTTCATTTGATGATGACTATCTCTCTGATCTTGCTGACGTACATTACTGCGTAGAAGTCGCTTACGAGTATTAATAGAAGTTACTGCATTAATAAGTAACTTCTACTACGAGTAATAGTTAAAATAGATAATTTTCTTAAGAAAAATCGTTGGTACATATGAAGCTTCCGATTCTAACGAGTTCCTATCAAGTCGGCAAACATCCTCCGCGGGTCAGCCTCACGACTCACCGGCGAGTATTAACTTCCATGAGTCACTGAGGAAACTTTGAAGACCTTATTAGCTCCTGACTAGGGTCGGTAGTTGCTCGCAGCCGCCGCCAACAGATCGCCGCGCGCCGATACCGGCGGTTGATTTACGGACGTCGCGGCGGCCCTAGTTGGCACGTCATTATGCCCTTTATTGCCCACAAAACAAGTCCTAGATTCCCGTACGGGCGACTGTTTTGTAAACAAACGGGGCTAATTCGGTACGAGTTGGATCCCGAGTTGTTTTGTTACTTTAGGCTCGACAGCGCGAGAAAGACGCGCTCGTTTTGATCTGCTCCTTTCATGGTTAACGAGTTTCAGATCGGATCTGAGTCGCGGCAGCCCGGCGAGAGCCACGTGCCACTCAGCGTATTTACATTTTATATCTGAGGATTGTAATTATTTTCCTAGTAATTTGCAATTTTTATCTCATCTCCACTTGCTTAAAGGCAAACATAGCTTGGCCGCACCGCACGCGCCGCAGTCGCCGCATTAATCGCTTCTGTTATTGACCTCGCACACCTGGCCGCGCCGCAGTCGTACCCGTCGCAGCGCGCATCGCACTGGATTCCTTTCATTAATAAATCGGTATGGCCGATCGTTGAATGCGAATCATGACTGCGGCGTGGGTAGGTATGTGAGGTTGAATATAACTTCATATAAATAATTCGAATGCGGTGATTGCGCCGCGTGTGGTGCGGCCCAAGTCTGCGTTCACCTTTAAACTTTGATTGCGAAAAACATTGTCGCAAAACTCCACAAATAATTAACCTAATTATTCTGGTATCTAAGCTTGCGTATTAAAGTATATAGAAGTTTGTTGATAACCAGCGGGACGTGCGTAGGACGACACTTAGCAAAGATTACAGACGAGATTACAAGAAAAAGGTTTGGGAAAATACTTTGAAAGTTTTCAAATTACCTTCCGCAGGGATCGGGGGAGCTGCTGTGACCAAACGTGTTTACTGGATGATGTTGTGGAGTCTTCACGTGAGCATTTCATATCAAGGGACCATTTTATGAAGCTATAACAAGTTATAGGCATGAGGTGTACACATACAATACACATAGAACTTGGTCTACCTTACATTTTACATTTTTACCATCTTCATTCCAAAATTCCAATGCAGCTGAAACATATTATTTGGAGTGTATTATTCGAAACACAAAAGAGTTGTGATATTTGTGAAGGGCGGTGCGCGTGAAGGGCGGGCGGAAGTCCGGCGGAGGCGCCCGGGCCGCCCGCCTTGCGTCTGATATCACACTCGTACAGACTATTCACCCGTCAAGAGGACCACCTGTACAGATCCGATATACCAATATAATATGCTCAAATACGTGACTCTTAAATGTTGAACATTTGGCATTGCGAAATGACGGATAACTTTAAGAAATGTTTGAATGCTTGCTGGCTCTTGTGAAATGAGATTATTATTTGTGTTGAATTTGTTGGTATACCTTTTTTCATTAAATAAATCAGTCAAATTAATATAGACAAAGTGATTTTATTGAAAAACAACAAAAGTTCAAAAAAGTAAAACAAATATACAAAATTAAAAAAATAATAACAAAAACACATTGTAAAAAAAGTCTAATAAAGTTAAACGAAAGTCAATAATAATTGTACTGGATGGAGGCTCTGAGGGTCATGCAGTCGACCTCGTCTATCTTGATGGTGTTGAGTTTGACGTTGATGTCTTCCTCGAGCTGCAGCTGCGCCTGCAGTAGGTAGCGCTGCGAGGCGCTTGCCTCGCCCAGCGCTTGCTGCAGCTGCTCGACGGCGGCGCGCAGCTCGCCCGCCTCCCGCACCAGCCCCTGGCACGCGCTGTCCCGCACCAGCTCGAGCCCCGCGCGCTGCGCTCGCCGCCCCAGCCTCGTGTGCACCAGCGCGATGTGCCCCTCCTTCTCTGTCAACGCCTTCTGCAACTGCTCCACATTCTCCTTCATATCGAATATCTTCTTCGTAATCTCCTCATGTAAATGTATCATCTGGTTCATAGCAAATTTCGTCGCAATGATCCTCTCGTTTAATTCGTGGTTACTCTTCTTATAAGCCGATTTGAGGTCGTTGATGACCTGCTTCAGGAGCCCGTCGATGTACATCCGGATCGGTCGGGAGCTGTTCACTTCCTTAGCCGCGTTCCGGATGTTGTTCTCGGAGTAGGCGTCGTACTCGGCGGACGATATGTTGGAAGGGTCCAAGTTTTTGAAGCCTTCGTAAATGGAAAGGCAAAGACTCGAAGAGTTCAAAGACAACAGACCTTTATCGATGTTGATGGCGTCTTGTTTGTAGTGGAGGTCGCGGTCGAGCAGGTGGCGGGCGGCCCTCAGGCGTCGCATCTGCTCGTTCAGCTGCTCGAGCCCTCGACTCAGGATGCTCTGCCCTCCGAGCAGCGTGTCCGCTTCCTCCTGCAGAGCCAGGTCCGCGTCGTCCACCACCAGGTCGATGCCGATCCTTCCGTCCCTCAAGATTAAACATTTACGAGTGATCTGTACGAAGTCTTTGAACGACTTGAGACAGTCTAAAAGGCGTTGTTTGATCATGTATAAATTTTCTAATTCCAAGCAGATTTCTTTTCTTTGTCGGCAAAGTTCTTCCTTGTTGAAGTTGACGTCGTTGATGCGGTCGTCGAGGAGCTTGTCGGTCCTGTCCTTGAGGCTGGTGGCCTTCTCCTTGGTCTCGTCGCGAACCTTCTGGCCGTCGGCGAGCACAAGGTCGGCGAGCTGCTGTTGGTCGAGCGTGTTGCGCAGCCGCTGCGCGGTGACGAGCTGCCACTCGGGCGCGGTGAAGCGCGCCGGCCGCGGCGGCACACCAACCACCGCCTGCTCCGGCAGCCGTTTCTGAACCACATCCCCGCCTATTTTATGTAACAACCCAAACTGATTTTCTTTGAGCATAATACTATTAGTAAGTAAAAAAAAGAAAAATATATATGTAACGATGGTGCAAACTATTTTGACTTTTGGCTTTGGCGTTGTTTGACGGGAGATGTCAATAGATACTCATTAATTTAAAAAGGTTGTGATGATGTTTGATGTTTTCGGTTTTCCACACAAAATTATCCTTTTGGGATAGGTTCACGCGCAATAAACTTATTTTCTAGGAAGCCCATAAACTCGTCGAGTGATGCGAGTTCACGTGACTCCTTACGCGATTCCATGAAATTGGTGTATGTGGCGGAATCTAACTTCTTAGCCATTGAGGTGAACGATGATAGGGTCCCACGAGGTGGTGTCAATGCCGAGGTTGTGCACCGCGTGGAGCGTCTCCAGGCTGACATCATGAAAGCGCTTCAGTTGAAATGATGTAGGCTCTGTCACGTTTGGCTGATTGAGGAATGTTTCAATTTGCTGCGTGAATAATACATGTCGGTTGTTGTACCGATACGTGAGGATTTCCCAGGCGGTGTCGTAGTTTTCCGCTGCAATACTGAGGTGCTGTATGAGGCGCTCCGCTTTTCCCCTAACTTTTCCTTAAAGATGCTGCATCTTTTGAGCCTTACTGAGTACCTTGCTTTTGTGAATGGCATCCGTGAATAAGTCATAAAACGTTCTCCATTGAAGGTAGCTACCGGTAAAAGTAGGTATGTCCAAGGATGTGTAGACTTCTCGGTGTAGGATGATGCCTGAAGTTTTTGGTTGATCGCTCGCTTGGTGCGCTTGTAAGATACTTCGTACGTGTTAAATTCCCCTTCATATCTCATATCCTCCTCTCAGAATGTTGTCAATCTTAATATGCAATTTGTTGATATCATCCCAATGCGATTGGAGATTGCGAAGCTCTAAGTCCCATTTGTCCGTCAAGGTCTCCACATCGAGCCCCTTAATAATTCTACGCAAAGCCCTAAAATATTATGTTCTCTGCAATGATAAGTACTCGTCTAACGGTCCGCTAGGTTCAGTTTCCTTTTCAAATTTTGATTGATTCGATTTTGATGTTCCGGACGCAGACGTAGACGGGTTCACCACGGTTTTAAATGATATAATCCTATGGCGCGTATCATGGTACATTTTTAATGCCTTTTTGTAAATGTTTTCCGAAAAATATTGTTCCGCTTTGGTGGTGAACTTAAAATCGTCCAAAGCCTCATTATTTTGATTAAACTCTACCCAAAGCGTTCAATTTGATGCGCTGATATTGCACTGAGAAATTTATAAATTGATAGTCTGGATCTGATAAGATTGATAGTTAATTGATTTGATATTTTAATCCGGCTCGAAGAAAATGTGGGGTGTAATCCCAGCATTTGGTATTGATATGATAAAATGATACACACGTCTGCGTATGATGATTGATTTAATGCTACTACTTAATTATAAAGATAATTTTGCTGAGTTGACAAGTCCGTACATAACTAAACATAACTAATACACGTATAGAGTGTACGGCGATATGATACATGTACTCGTACAAAGGTTCTATCAAACATTGTTATCTTCATGTTTGTTATTGATTGAAACACTCCGGGTATTAAAATAATTAATTCTGAATAGAAGGTGTAATTAAACACTCATTTATAAATTGCTGTATGTCATTAGTTCAGACGCGGTGGACATTTCATAGTTATTATGTCTGAACATTGTAGACTACCCAACAGAGCTGCGTAAATAAACTATTTCTTCATCGACTTTACCGATACCTTCATATTAGTTTTCGCTCTGAACTATTGTTAAAAACCGAAGTAGTCAAGAACTAGTTACTAGTTAGTGACTTCACAGTTCACAAGTAGGTAACTGACAACTTTACTGATAACCTCAGTAGTCTGTCATTCGCTGTACTGCAAACAGAACTCATTCAAAACTATTTGTGATGGTGGATCTAAATTAAATTTCAAATCTTTATACTTTTAATATCAAATCAATAATCTTTATTTCAAAATTACTTCAATATTCGTTTGTACAACAAATAGCAAGTATTGTCTATGTCAGTGGTGAAAAAGATTCCTGACTGAAAACTGGGCTCATGTCGACAGACTTCTAGCCATTTCCCTCTTTATAATTCCAATTTATTTCGAATGCAAGCAATGACGGCTCACTAGTATACACTATACATATGTCTGTGTACCAACAGACCATGCTAACAATTAATCGTGTCACGGTCCGTTCCGGCCGATGTACCATCTATTTTATTCCGACTACATCAGCCGAGTTCCCATCTGTCCGCGTCGCTGCGATGTCCATCTCATTGTGATTGTGAGCGCCGTTTGTCTTCATTATTTGTGGATCAAGAGTCACAGACGCAACAATCTGCCAATAATCACTCCGACAACGGTGTTGTGAATATTTTTATGGATACATTAAATTACAAGTTTAATTAAAACTTCCAGATTATGATGCTAAATGTTTTGGAGTGAGAGTAACTTTGTTTTCCGTTTGCATCTGTTTCTTCTTAACATACAGTGAGACCGGACACTTCGGTTGATACTTGTACTATGTATATACTTAAATTACTAAATTATTAAGAGAACGCCTGCCCGCCACTGGTGTTAATTTCAAGTAGTTTGCTACACCCTGAGACATAACTACAATATTTAAAGTACTTGGCATACTGTCCCGTTTCGTAATAATAAATGCTATCGCTCATTATTCTACCACAAAAAATCGTTTAATTAACATCACACTGACGTGCACCGAGCCATTACGTTTGATGTCTGTTGGTCCGGAAATAAAGCTTCGGTAATTACATTAAATTAATAATCAAACCAATTAATAATTAACTAGGAAGATGAGAGAGGTATGTGGGACTCATACGCCGCGGAGACGCAAATGCCTACGAAAACCAGCACCGAAGTGTCTCCGCATGCGGATCTCCCCGACGAGCGCTTACCCCGGCGGGAGGTTCCAGTCTGAAACATGCCTGTGGCCCTTCGTAAAGTTTTGATAGCAGCGGGACGCCCCGAGCAACCCGTCCCCGCCCACTTTATCTACATGCACTTGCCTCACAATTAATAGGCAAAATAGAAAGTGGGCAGTGAATAGACCATTTGAACCGACCAACTTAATTATGCATGCACTGATAAAAATACAAGTTATTGAAATATTTATACCTAAAGCAATGGTTACCTAACCTTTTAAAGTTGCAACATGCTACAAAGATTAATTTCTAAGGTTATCATGTTAACGACTACCATACGATCGACTCAAATATCATTAGTTATGTATGCCTTTATGCGGTTCATATATTATTATAGGACTGAAATAAACGTGAATCTCCGTAAATTATACACTAAACTTGTATTGTAAAATCAATTCAATATTTCTGCAAATTACTGGGAACCGACCGTTTCATTATAATTAATCAAAATGTTCAATTAGTATTTATATAAATCACTCAGCGTTAATTGATGTGGGATTTCTGGTCACTCGTGCATTTGTTACAAATAACCGCAAACAGTAGGTTTGCTCGCATAATTGTAATATTGAATGGTCAAATTTATTCAACCGTTCAGTGATATGTATATACTCGCATATATTTTGTTGAAAATGTACACTATTCAAATATTAAGATAGAGCGTATCAAAAGCGTGAAATTAGTAATAGGTATCAATGCTACGAATTTAGCTACGTCAGTGCTACGCTATGCTACAACATTGCTACGATATTTGCATTGCTACGATTTACGATGAACCAAGGGGTCCAAAGCAACGAAAACCCTAATTAAGTTTTTTTGTATTTTGGTGTCTTGTTAATGTAATAACATATATATAAAAGATAATAAAAGAAGTATTTATATATCCGGATGTTTTGGTACCTTCCCAGAGCTACAGGTATTCAGAAAATAACCATTTGCTGTTCCCATAGGAAATCAGACGGGACTTAATACAAATGAGACGGTTATTCAAAATTATACGTTATTCCGATAGGAAAACGGTATTTCAAACAATACAATTATTTTACTTAGTATAATAGATTTATTTATTTTCTCCCAGAGACCCTTCGCTTCGGTTAAACAAGAATGCATCAGATTCCTTATACATTCTTTCAATCACTTTGTTCTCACCGCATGAAAATCCGTTCAGCTTTTTTTTAGTACATATATAAGACGCGTAAAACCGCGGGCTCTGCAAGTATAAAAAAACTCAGACGCAGTGGAGAAATTTGTTTATGTATAAATATCAAATCATGTATTAGTCAAACGTCACAGAAATACGTTGCGGTGTAATTGGTAACGATGATACGGTTATTCGTCTTCCCGTTGGACCCCGCCGCTTCACAAATGCAGCGTCCTTTATTTATAAGGAACGTATAAAGAGACGAATATTTCATGATTGCGCCTGAAAGACGTGTAAACCTCCGAGGACGAGGACGAGGACGTCGAATACAAACCTCTTCGTATTCGAGACGGGAAATGGCGTCCGAATTGGTCCTCGCTCACTTCGGTCCGATGGAGTTACTTATGTTATTTACAAAATATCTGGGAATGATTTTAAATAAATAAATACATAAATAAATAAAAAATTGTTTTGGTTCATAAATCGGTATTTGTAGTACTTTTGTGGAGGTACCGCATATACAATATGGACGTAGTTACACGAGACGATGATGTGTTGTCTCTGATATTGGGGTGACGGTGATGAAAGCGAACAACACAATTAGAATAGTAATAGTTTAAAGTATGAAAAGACTTGCTGTCAAAACAGTAGCAGTTCAAAGTTCTTGCTGTCGCTGTCGCCGCGGGATCCCGTATACGTAAAACCTTATCTGACACGTGACTCTCACAGTCTTTGTTTACAAATCGAAACGGTGAAACTTTACACATAAAATGAGTTCTGGAACGCAATTTGTCGATTTAACAATAAACAAAGTTATTGGGTCTTATTTATACTCGTAAATGGTTTGTCCCTTACATACGCTATTTGCCAAAAAGCAAAATGACAAACATTGTAAGTATTTTGGTTAGAGTTTATGAAAAGGCGGTTAGAGTTTATCCTAACAGAATATTTTCATTTTAAGTTCCGTCTACATGAACCTAAATGTTACTTGAGTCTCATTAGCCTCCCATGAGCGTCACATGACTAATTAGTCGGTCGCTCGCAGGAGTTCGCGGGGGACATGGCCAATTGCTATCAGATTTCAAGTTGGTTTAAATATGTTTTGAAAGTATAGTGAGACAGTGTACCCTCAAAAGCATTAGTATCACCTACGGTATCAGTATTCCTAGAGAAACACCTAAATTATCAGGATAGGTGTTCGTATCCTGATTATTTCATAGCATCACACCACATGTGCGCATGAACCCATCGATTCGTTATGCAAGTTGAAACACTCCATTTAGGAACATGAATATTCATCCAAGACAAACATTTCATTTTTCAGCTTTGAACTGAAAAAAACTCAATCTACACTAGAAAAAGCGTTTGCAGCGTTTTTTAGCCTAAAAATGGACCTCGATAACGTTACGATGACATTTCGTTACAAAGGTGATTGTTAACGTTTTCACCGGGTACATTCAAATTATTTAGTTTTTACACTATACACTACTTGAAATCGTTTTGATTATAAAAACCACGTTCCCGGAGACATTCCTTATATTATAACATAGATTAGTTCCTTGCATCACTCTGCCTTTACCAATGCAAGCCCTTGTACCAATGTGCAGGACGCGCTGCGCGGGCGCCGCTGCGCTTCCCTCCGGTCCGCCGCGACGGCCGCGCGCGCCGGCGACGAGTCCGGCCGCAGCACCCCCTCCGCGCCGCCCCGCGCCTCCCCCTCTCCCGCAGACACCCCCGCGCCCAAGAAGTCCAACTGGGAAGTCATCGAACACTTCTCATCTGGACGGAGCAGGACGAGGACGCCTACTACTGTAAGTACTAATCATAGATTAGGTATTAAGTTACGTCACATGCCTTGTTCACACTGGTGATGAGATTGTGAACAGATCTGTATCTGAATACTAATGTCTGTCGTTACGAAAGTTTAGTAAGCAGGATAGTCTAATGACCTCAAGAGACCTCAACCTGAACCATTATTGAAAAGCAGTTATACTTCACTAGTACTACAAAACGTAAAATCTGCACATTGAACATTATACAGCGTGACTCAAGTGGACAAATATAAGCCGCGTGTTTTGTTAACAACTGAATGATGCTAAAAGTTCCATCAACAAACAATACACCAAGATTGATGTTGATCTGTTGATTGGATCCAATTTAATTGTCACGTGTCGGACGAGCTCGTTAGAGTCGGCCCACGCCCGCGACCGCAACGCTTTCAGCGGCGACCGCGGCTCCTGCTATGGGTGTTGCCACACGTACTGCAACCACACCACGTGGGCTGCCGTATATTTTATATTTAAAGAATAGTTCAATTTACACATACCACATTTTGCCGCCATTGTCGACAACGTGAGTGCTACTTACGACATCGCAGCCTCTTTGCAACCACAAGCAACGCCGCAAACTTCTCAGTACGTAACCCCATCGCAACTACTAGCGATAGCACAACAACATCGACTTCTAGTCACCACAAGGCAAATGCAAGAAGCTGCAGCGATACTATTCACCTGTGACCACAATTTGTCGGTGCGATGTGGCGTGGTTGTGAGACATGTGGATGCACCCTAAACGGACATAATGGCGACATATCATTGATCAACATTCACAGGTTATCAGTGGATGGAACCATTCAAATACAATGTGCTGAACATTAGGGCCGAATATGACTTATGGGCTTGGGACAGTATTCATTGATTATACCGCGTACAAATCAAACGTTGCACAATACGTGTAATCTAGATACTGTTGGATAGGCGTTAATTTTGGTAATTTGCAGAACAAACAGAACGTTGCAGGCACTATCTGTCTCAGTTTGTACGCAGCTTTAACTTATTAATGGTAGAAGTCTTGAACGTCTGTTAGCCGCGTGTAACTTAAGAGTAAAATATGTGGAACAATATGAATGTGCCGCATCCACTTCGCTGCACTGCGATGAAAAGTAGCGCGTTTCATGATTCAGTGCGGTGTCACGTGTCAATTAAAATGTTTAAAGCGGATACGGGTAGTCGATCGGTGCACCGTCGCGTCCTCGAATTGATCCATCAATTAATTCATATTATTTCTGTCGTGTCGGTCCGAGCCTTCCATTTGGCCACTCTCTCGTTTAAGGGTGGTTATGAGTGGTCTATATTTAAAGCCAGTGGAGCACATTCACTCAACTCGGGTAATTAAATTACAACGCTAGAACATTTTAACGTTCGTAGATCGTATACCTGCCATTTGACCGAAGTGGTAGTAAATGTTGTTTACCCCTCATAACACTACAGTAGCTGGTTCACATTAGGTGGCGCCGTCAGTTTAACCAGAACGTTCGATGTTCATTATGAGACTATTCGAGTGTGTTAAACAAAGAAAACAACTTTTTTTATTGCTAAATTTTCCACCTGTATCATTTCAAAATCAGTCTGAGATAAACAGAGTTACTTCCCCGTATAATACGAATATGAATACCGTTGGAGGCCGCCTCGCCCCGATGTGACCCGATGTATATTGATGGAAGTAGTTGATGCGTGAACAGTTGTCAAACTAATCACTTCTGGGTGAAAGCCGCGGAGGTGCTCACCGATGTGGACTCCGGGATACGTTTTATAAAACTTTGCAAATGTATCAAGTTATTTATTAATTTTGATGAGTTATTGCTCTTGTTTCGGGAGGTTGGCGAACAGGTCTATACGATGATGTGAAGGACACTTTACGACGTATTGGGTCACATTATAATAAGAGTATCTATATAAATAAAAAAGATGGCCGATCGTTTTTTTTTCTTTGAACGCGCTTATATCTCAGGAACTTGCACTAAGATTTGAATAATTATTTTTGCCATTACAAAAGCCACATTCATCCACAATCTTAATAGTAGTTTATGCAACTGTCATATAAGGAAGGGTATTAAAACACGAGTGTGAGTTTATGAAACGAGCGCAGCGAGTTTCATAATAGTAACGAGTGTTTTAATACCCGTGTTATATGCAGTTGCATACACTACTTTATCTTCACTAATGCAATTAACCAAACACAATTTTAAAAACAAAACACATTGCGAAACATTAAATTCACGCGTACGTGTATTGTCACAGTGAACTTGCCGCCATTAAAATCTAACCAATGAGAGCGCAGCTGCGCGTAGGGCCAATCAGGAGCGAGCGAGATCTTACCAAAGAGTTTTGTGTATGTAGTTTCGACGAAGTTTTCACGTATAACCCAACTGTTTTCAAAAGCCAGCCTAATATCAAAATTTTATACAACTAGTATGAGGATTTTGACATAAGGCTCGCCAGGTTAATTGGTCGCGTTATAATGATGTTATAATGAGATTTTACGATATCGATGTGGATATTATAACATCATGTGCAATTGCTTAAATTGAGTGTTTTAGTTGTCTGCGCTATAACAGTAGTAATTATAAGTCAAGTATTGGAAACATAAGTAGAATGTTACAACATTAGTGTAGATAAAAGCTATTTTTATACTGAAATTCTTATAAGTATTTTTTTAAATTCAGTATATTCATATAAGTTAAACCGCGGGGCTCTTCTAGTGTAAAGATGAAGTAAATGGGTAAATAGTGAATATTACAGGAATTTCGATATGACAAGGTTTTCAATACGCCTGCACATTTTCATCGGTCATCTGTACTGCGGAAAAACATGAAAGATTCACATTAACATGTTAGTAATGCAGCCTGTACTTCGGTACTTGTGACAATCTCCTCGTAGCATACAGTTTGAGTCTGGGTCGAGTGCGGCGGACAATATGTATTGTCGTGTACAAAGAGGCAATATCGACTGTTGATTGTCGGTGTTTGTGGACGTTCGTCCCGCGTCCCGGCAGGTCCCGCCTCGTCCCGGCTCATCCCGCCTCGTCCCGGTGTTTGCGTTGCGTGCTTTAGCTAAACTCTCAGTCACGAAATAAGGTGAAATATTTGTGACAAGAATACAACGTACTTTTAACTATAACGAACGAGAACGGTTTTGAATGTCGGCGTTATGAAAAGAATATGAACAACAATATATTTATACGAGTACTCCTAAGGTTATGTAAGCTTAAAGGAATGAGTGAGTGGTTTGTGATAGCTGTTACCGCATTGTGGGTTCGATTCCCTCCCGGAGGTAATGCAGTGTGATATAAAAGTTTGTAAATAATATAATTAGGCACTTAAGCGGCCTGTAGTTCTTCAAAGTACGCCAAAGATAGAGAGAGAGAACTTTTACTCCTTTCGCTTACTTACACTCCGCATGGGATGTTGAAGCAAGACATGACGCGAGAAAGTAAAGGAGTGTTATATCGTAGTCTATCTTACTAATAATAAACATGCGAAAATTTTACGATGTATGTACTCGTATGCTTGTCAGTCTAAAAACGACTTGAGATTTGGATAAAACTTTGCAGTATGGAATGTATTCTATTCCAAAGTTCCCGCGGGAACGGGTAAGACTGCGGGGCGCTACTAGTACTTCATAACACTCAAATTAAACAGCAAATCCGAGGGTACGCGATATTCCTATCACTGTGAAGTGACCCGTTTAGATCAAAGGGCCTCTACGGGTACTCACAACAGGACGGGATCCCTCGGTACGCGATGTTATTCCATATGCTATACGGTTTCCTCAATCGGAACAGTATACTGTGCTTTTAAAGGCCAACGCGGACTAGACACTGTACGCAGGGATTCTTAAGTAGGTTGCTATTTTCTATTTTTGCGGGGAAAAATAGAAAATCTTATCCTAAAAATAGGTTTATTAAGAACAAGGTTTCCATTGTTTGTAAATAAATATCATATTGATTGTCATAAAAACCAAGCTGAAATTTGATCTGCTGTCTGAAATGATCAGTAGATATAAGTGGGGTCGACTGTTATAACGTTCACGATGGTGGTATCATATCATAATGACTACTAAGAGTCTATTAGCAAGCTACTATAAATGTTTAACATAAACACGGTGCGAGCCACACACCACTGGCACCACTATATGACTGAGTGAAAACAACTGAATCCATCCGACATTGTGTAATATTTGGCCCAATCGGTCCCGGTGGGGGGTATTGAAGCGCACTTGTGAACTGGTTGGATCGGCTCGGTCGGGGTTTGTTCTGGATGTAGAATACGGCATAGTTTCTACTCGAGGGAATCGCAATACACTCGATCGTATTGTTTGCGTGTCGGGCGATGATTGACTAGTTAGTCTAGTTGGTTATAAGTTTCATTCTGACTAGTTTGCTGCCACAGTTTGCTAAAATGTGTTGAACGAGATCAGTTTTTAAGTCAGACTAATCTACTAACATTATAAATGCGAAAGTTGTGAGGATGGATGTATGTATGAATGATCCACGCTCAGATACAAACGCCACGATCGGCGCCCCATTCCAGAGGGATCGAGCTGCATTGACTAACTTCAATTTGTATCTTTGCTGCGATAACGTTAAGAAGGTAACGTTTTTGTCGCAAAGTTTTAAAGCCGCTCTCTTCACATAATGACTCATGGTCTTTGAAGTAGCTATCGGCAAAAACCGTTGATATAATTCAGTGTACGTTTTCAATATCCGCACGGAGCTCCCGTCCGCCGCTCCTTGTTTCGGAGGCGCCCAATTTCCTCATAATAATAATCTTTATTCAATATGGTGGTATTGTTTTAAAGATGTCGTCAGTACTTCGGATGTGCGTCAAAGGTATAGTTCGAGTGACTAAAGCTAGCACGTTCTCATTTCCTGCTCCTAGGCTCCTTTGGTATGCTATTAACTGTAGATAATCGGCTCTCTTTGGCATTTTTCTCTGGTTTGCAATGTTGCAGCGCCATCATCAAAACAGTTTTTGTAAGGTTTTTAATTCTTTATTTCGAAGATTCTTTTTCACTGAAGGTTCTAGTGAAAAAAATCGACATTAGGATTAAAATTTAAATTACTTTTATATCTTTTTTTCGTTGTATCTGCTTCACACCACGTATTCTTAGACACTCATAGATACGAGGTGACCTGTCAAGCACGCGCCATATCTGTGTTACCGAGCTATACGTTTCAATTCGGGTTGTGATTCGGGTGTGGTTAAATATTTACTCGGGAGAACTTACAAATGGAGGCTGAATATTTTATAGTTTTATTTTTGTCGACAATATTACACTTCGATGGCTCCATTACTGCTGACTCGGTTACCTCGTAATGCTAAATAATATATCAGGCTTTTACTTACCGAGACCATGACAATGTTAAAAATACTTAGAACCATATCATATTAAAATCTATATTACTCGTACTTACATATCAGTGAGAGTTTTCCAATTTTATAATGTGACAAAGTACTAAAAAAGTGCTCGTGTCATTTTTATTTTATCTACTATATAAAAATAAGTCGGGTTTTCCTTCCTGACGCTATAACTCCAGAACGCACGAACCGATTTCCACGGTTTTGCATTCGTTGGAAAGGTCTCGGGCTCCGTGAGGTTTATAGGGAATAAAAATCTCAAAATTCCCACGGGAACGGGGGCGCTGCGGGTGAAACCGCGGGGCCCAGCTAGTTTGCATATAGAAATGCAAAATTGAACCTCGTGACCGTCCCAATAATGAAATCAATGTCAACTCTTGAAGAAGGAAAACAAATCGAGCTGTATTCAACTGACTTCAAGAAACAAAGGATAAGATAAGATAAGATAAGATAAGAATTTTTATTTGTTAAACATGAGTATTGTAAAGGTGGTAAATAACATTATAGTAAAGTATCTTCATGTTCTGCCTGAAGATCAGGCGTACAAATATTATGTATGCTTAAAATTATAACATTTCAATCATATAATAATTAAACATTAAAAACAAGTATTATTAAACTTTATAATATAAAACAAAATTAAAACTATAGAAATATCTAAAAATGGAAAGTAGGAACAAATCAATCAATTTACAATCAGTTATTTCAATTCAATTTATCTTCGAGGAAAGAATGAAGATCATAATATGCTTTATCAAGTAATAAATTTGTTAATTTTCTTTTAAATGCCTTCAAATCTAGTTCTTTTAAATATTTCGGTAATTTATTATAAATTTTAGGAGCTGTACAAAAAATGCTTTTGTTCATTAAAGCTGTGTTGGATGGACGGATACATATGTGATCTTTATTTCTTAAATTTCTAGTGGTTGTATTAGATACACGTGAGAATAATTTTGCGTTCGATTTTACGAAAATAGCAACTTCTAATATGTATAATGAGGTAAGAGTAAGAATTCTATGTTGTTTAAAATATGGTACACAACTATCTGTAATGTGCAGACCAAACATAGCTCTCACACATTGTTTTTGCATTTTAAAAATAGCTAATTTTCCAGTGGAGTTGCCCCAAAATATGATACCATATCTTAATTTGGAAGCGACAATTCCATGATAAGCAGTCAACAACGCAGTAATACTGACCAAGTTACTTAATTTATATAATGCATATGCTGAGCTACTTATTTTTTTGCATAAATCTTCAATATGAGCTTTCCAATTCAATGCGTTATCTATATGAAGACCTAGAAATTTAGCAGTTGTAGTATTTTGTATTGTTATATCTTTATATTGTATATTAAAGTTTGGTAAATTATTATTTACTCTTTGGTTAAAATGTATTATTTGTGTTTTCGATAGATTAATTTTTAAGTTATTGTTATTAAGCCATGAAATTAAAGAGAATAAGGCGTCATTTATGTCTGATTCGTAATTAGTAAAATATTTACATTCTATTATTAGTGTACAATCATCTGCAAAAAGAGAAATTGGGAATTTTAAAGCTTTGGCGAGATCATTTATGTAAATTAAAAATAATAATGGACCTAATACACTTCCCTGGGGTACACCATAGGAAATTTTACCCTTTTTGGATATAAAAAATTCTAGTTTTTTTGTTTTGATGTTTATTTTTGTTATAACTGTTTTTTGGTATCTATCAGAGAGATATGACTCTAGTAATTGTAAGATATTACCTCGAATTCCATATACTTCACACTTTTTAATTAATATTTTATGCACAACATAGTCGAAAGCTTGTGTCATGTCGCACAATAAGGAACACACTGGATTTCGCCTGTCCATATTTGACATCACAAATTGTAAAAAGTCAAAAATTGCTAAATTAATAGATTTATTTTTTCTGAAACCTTTCTGCTCATCACAAAGTATAGAGTTTACTTCTAAATATTGATATATTTCTTTATATAAATATTTTTCAAATATTTTGGAAAAAATTGAGATTAGTGCTATTGGCCTATAATTGTTCATTAATTCATGGTTGCCTTTTTTATGTAACGGTTGAATGACTGTGATCTTTAATTTAGCTGGAAATATACCTGACTCTATGCACATATTTAAAATATGACTTAGATGTTTACTAATAATAGGTCCTACTTCTTTAACTATTTTAGTTGCAATGCCGTCGTCTCCTACACTTTTAGTATTTTTTAATGTTTTAATTATATTATATATATCCAATGGTGAACATGGAGCCATAAACATAGATTTTAGGTTCGGTGCTATATTTGAAGTAACTCTAGTCCCAACATCTGGTGTTGGTGAAATTTTATCTATAAAATGTTTATTAAAATGGTTTGAGATCGTTTTTGGTTCTGTTATATTATTATTGTTAACTAAAATTCTATCGATAAAATTTTGTGGTACATTTAATTTAGATTCATTTATTATATTCCATGTGGATTTAGCTTTATTGTCAGAATTATTTATTTTATGGTTATTTTGTGCCCGTTGAGTGAGTGATATTATTTTTTTGAGTAGTTTACTATATTTCATATATTTCGCCTTATTCTGTCTAGTTGGGTTACGCCTATAATACCATAGTAAATAACGTTTCTTTTTGCTGCACAGTTTTAAACCACGGCTAATCCATTTTGGTTTTCTATTGGTATGAACTGTTGTGAGTTTAAACGGAAAACATAAATCATAAAAAAGCTTAAATTGATCGATAAATGAATCGTAAGCATGATTTGGATTATTCGTTGTGTAAATTTCATTGAAAGTTAAATTTTGTAAACTTGCTTTAAATTTTAATATATTTTCAACAGAGTAATCTCTTTGTTTTTTTCGCCAGTATTTTAAAATGCAGGTTCTTTTGACAGGGACGTTAATAATCTGTGCTGTGTGGTCTGAAAGAGCGAATTCTAAGACTTCTGTAGTACATGTTTTTTTAAAATTATGTGCGATATTATCTATGCAAGTCTGGCTAGCAATTCTTGTAGGTTGTTTAATTGCTAATATCATGTTAAATCGCAGTAATAAGCATTCAAGATCAAGAGACAAGTTATTGTTCTTATTAACGTCAATATTAAAATCTCCTGTTACTATAATATTCTTGTATTTACTTTTATTTATCTCTAATAATACTAGTTCAAATTTAGAAAAAAACGTATTTAGATTATCATGTTTTGGTACTCTATATATACAAACGACAACTATATTATAATGTATTAGTTCTATTGCACAACATTCAAAAATACCAGGTACAGAAAAATTTGCTATATCTAACAATTCCCTAAAATTATGACCAGATCTAACTAGAATACAGGAACCTCCTCTTTTACTATTAGTCCGCGAAAAACAAGCAGCTAAATTATAATTTGGTAAATGTAAATTATTTTCATAACCCATTTTCATAAAATGCTCTGTTAAACAAACTACATCTACAGTTTTATTATTATCTTCTAACTCTTTTAAACTTATTGACAATACATCAGACTTACTTAATAGCCCAGCTATATTTTGATGTAAAACACAAAGTCTCTTAGTCTCGAAATAAATTATTTGCTGAAGCGTCTACAGTATTATTGGAAGTATTATATAACGTTTCTACAGGATCATAATTTTTGCCTATCCAATGAATATAGTCATACACATCGTTCATAATAATTTGCATACCATTTTTGTTGATTCTACCTGAATATCTATTGAAATGTTTTGTATTGTATGATATATTTTTATTAGAATCAATCAAGTAAGCATGTTCGTTAGTATGAATATCAAGGTAGAGCATATTATTGAAGTTTTCAACTCTCCAGTTAAACATTTCGCTGTAATCTCCAAGTTTGAATGTCGGAGAACAGATAATTACATTAGTATGCATAGTATGACTCAGCATGGCTCTTATATCTACTATAAGCTGAAAATAATTTTGCGTTGTCTTGAAATCTTCTTCGCCAATAAAAATAATGCAAAAATCATTTAATGTAAAGTTTTTTACTTTCTCCGTTATATTTTCTAGCATATTTCGTAAATTCGCGTTTGGTGATAGAAATCTACATATCTCAAATTTTTCAGTCTCAAAAGTATTTTCAGCTATTTCTAAAGTCTTACTATATTTGTCATTGCTTATAATATATAGCTTATTCTTCTTTTTAGGCAAATTTAGATTTAGCGTTTCTGCTTGGTTCTTATATTGTTCCGTATTGTATATTTGCATATCATTATTGGTAGTTCCTTTTGTCCGTTTACATTCAGTATCAGTATTCCGTTTCACTTTATCCTTTTTGTTTTTAGAATTTCGCTTTAATATTGGTGAAGCGATATTATTTGTATTCGTGTCTTCATTACTTAAATCCTGTAAAGTATTTATCTTTTTTTCTTGTTCAGTAATTATTTGCTTTAATGACGTGTTTTCCTTAGTAATTTTTATAATTTCTTTATCAGCCGTGTGCAATTTTAGTTTCAGGGTCTCGATTTCAGTTCTGAGATCATTGATGAACGAGGCTTCACTATTTTGAATCGCGCTTTGCATACTCAGTGTTGATAAATCAAAGTTAGGCGAGTCGTACATTGTTGAGTGTAGTACAACATTATCGGTCAAACTTAGTGCTGAAACGGACCTCTTTAGTGGTTTTCGCACTGTTATATTCATATTATTATGATCCATTTTTGCAAAAAAAAAAAAAAAAAAAATATCTTATTCAAATAGTTTCTATCATTGATGCTCTGGTGTCCTCATTGTGAAATATAGGCTTCTAACAAATATTTATCTCTAAAAATAACTGCTCAGCTAGGTGGGGTTCGAACTAAACGAAGGAAGGTATCAATTCACCTGTATGCTTGACGGATGTCTGTCACCGGATACCTCCGCCATTTAAGAACCGGTTCCGTCAGGTGTTTAGGTTTAGGCAAGAGTATTTGTACAGATTGGTTCCGTTTTTAACTGATTTATAAAATTTGGCATTTTTTAAATGTCGCTTGGAGCTGGTTCTCGCTTGAAAAATACGTGAAATACTTTGTTTATAATTTAATGTTCTCGTAGCAATGTGGTTACATTCATATCATAAAAGTATATTTCTCTTTCAAAAGTAATATAAAGTTTCAAAGAAAAAGTAAAAAATGTTTATTACATTTTATAAAAAGCTAGATATTAAAATTCATTCATTTTTACTTATTTTTTGTTGCCGTGTTGTGGGTCGGAAAGACAATTTATTTAATTTAACAATTTCTTGGAAAGCAGAAGGATTAAAACCTAGCTGTAGTATTTTCTATTTCTTGCCGTCGCAGGTTCTGGGAATAAAAAATAGTCCATACCATAAAGGTACGCTTTGAGCAGCATCCGCAGGCAGCAACCACAGGCATTAGGCGCAGTGCAAATTAAATAGAGATTCATAGAAAGGAACCAGTTGTGTTGCTTGAAATCGATAGTTGCTGCCTGCTGCTGCGCCACTGAACATACACCTTAAAGATTGAACGTTGTCACCGTCACCACAGATTACTTAATAGTTACTACGTAACTATTAAGTAATCTGTGGCCGTGTGTGTGCCGTCACCACCAGTTAAATATTAAATGAAGGGGAAAATATCATTTAACAATTATATTTAATTCATGTTTATATTTACTTTTCAAACATAGCTCGCGTTCACCTAGCAGCGGGACATTGCAGGGTAGTACTTTTCTTTTTTTACATTTTGTTACGGATATTATTTTCTTATTCACCAATCAGGGAAAACAAGATTATTGTGACTCCGTGGTTGGTCCACCATGACATAAACCGGTTACCAGCAACAGTTCCGCGACTAAGATACCGCCCTGAGTCTTGAGGCACCCTTTATGCACTTCCATAGATATTTATTCGACTCTAAGAAAGGAGGAAGTTGTCAATTCGTCGGAAATCTTTAATTTATTGGTGGCGCGACCTGGTGGTTCCACAATCATGTCCTAATGAGATAAAGTGGTATGTTATGGAATGGTATGGTTTGGTATGGAATGGTATGGTATGGTAGTGCCATACGCGAAGTAGGTAAACTCGCAGTAGCCATACTCGAAGAAGGTAAACTCGAAAGTATCTCTCTCTCTAAGTATCTCTCTCTAAGTATCTATACAGTAAAGTTTATGGCTTATTTAACTCATGCGTTTATTCATTCTCCACCACATATACCTGTCAGCGGCTTGAGTCGCGGCGATGAACGAATAACACCTTTATTACAAACATTACTTTTAAATACACGTGCGAAGATTTGTAGGAGATTGGAATCTCTATTTTTATATAAAAATATTATTAGGGATGTTTGGGACAAAATGCTTATTTGAACGGTCAGTATTCTTCTTCATCGAGTGGATGGTCAACCTGACCAGTCCTGGTGTCAAAGTTATTGAGCCGTCAGTATTAGAAACCATGATAGTGAGCAAATGGAATTTATGTAAAACAGGGAATTTACTTATCAAAATCAGCGAAAACAGATTCCGTAATTTGCTGGCACAATACAATAGAGCTACTTACATACTTACTCATTATTGCGATCTTCTACAACGCACGCTGCCTAGTGTGCACTAATATTACTTACATTGTTAGTAAGTATCGAAACCACACAGTTTTTGTTAGTGTATCGGTTCGATTATACGAGTACATGTAGTACGCGAGTCGACCGCGTCCTTATACACTATTCATTATTCCGGCGGTCACGGACACTGAGGGCCACCTTGATTCCGATTTGATTTACTTTATTATACGAGTGTATGGGGACTGTGTTTGGTACCGCTTCACGAACTTGTGATGAAAACTACAGCTCACCTGTATGAAGTATTCATTTGTGAGATGTATTAATCAAATTACACTTGACCCGCCTTGTTACTATAGAAAGATACTGCCGAGTTTGTTGCTAACCTATTGATAAAATATATTGTTCTCCTGTAATTGTTTTTCCGAGTACACTCGATTTTAATATATATTATACTATATTTTCTACATGCCGTCTTGTCTATATTCTTACAATGTCCTTATATTTTATAAGTGGTTTTAAAATCTATCAGTATCGTAATCCACATTTTTATGCTGTTAAATGCAAGGCGTTGTTTCGTAACTTGTCAGTCGGTTAAAAGTTATTCGGGCGGCCAGTGGAAGGCCACGACTTTTCATTTTCTTTCGCCAGTTGAGACGGACATTTTCTGTTAACACTTACTGGGGCGTGAGCGCAAGCAGAAGCAACTCGCTTTAAATCTAAAAAACAGCGCTCTGTTTCAATTCAATCATATAATTGTATCATAATTAACAGTTTAAATGCAATCATGGCACTGCAGGGAATTCAATAAAAAGTATTCATCTCGATGGAGGTATTGATAAAATAAATCCGTGTTAGATTTCCGCAGTCGGTAATGGTGTCTGTAATTTGAATGCAATAATAAAAGGCTTGTGAGGGTTTGTGTAGCTGAACAACGATGCCGGCCTCCAATAACCCGGTCCGGTGTTACAACGTACTGTCGCCACAGTTAGTAACAGACTGATTTATCGTTACTTTTCTTTGTCTTTGGCAGTGAAGGGTTGTGATGCATGTCATGACAAGGTTTTGCCTTCGTTTTTCTCTATGCTAAAGACATCTATCTCTCTCTATTGTTATATGAAGATAACTAAAGTGAAAAATAAGGTTATATTAGTCCATAGCGTGCTTGCAGTCTTAATAACTCTAACTAAAAGGATTACTTTCTGAAAAAATATCTCTCTCTTTTTCTTAGTGAAGAGATAAAGGATAGAAGAGCTTTATACTGTTCTTATTTGGCATGTCTCTTAGCACTGATGCATTATGTACTGAGTGTAGGTAGGATCTCGCTCGAATAAATGTGAAAGGAAATGTGGTCGAAGTCTAAAGTCCCCGACTGTACATATTTAATTTTAAGCGGACGCCCGAGTACGGCGTCCATTTTCCATTTCAAGTGGTTGTAATTGAATTTTCTTTTGTTGAAGTTTCAATCGAACATTCCGGCTCAAATTTTAATGTTATTAAAATATTTTTTTGTGCCCGGTTTGAGGTAAAAATATTGGGGATTACTTTGAAAACCGACGTTAATCATAAAAAAAGGTTTGTTTGTGCAGTGTTGTTGGGCGATACAGTGATATAATTTGGTGTACACGTGTCGTAAATAAATCGCCGCGCACACTGTGCGACACAATGCGAGCGACAAAGACGCTCTAACACAAAGCTATCGAGGATCTGACTGAATATATTGAATAGATTCAATATATCCAGTCAACGTTTCTCTGAATCGATTTGCCTGAATAACTTAAATGTTTTGTAAGTAATTATTGTACGATATCAATTAAAGTGAAAACGATTATTTGATACTTTTCAGGGTGTTTATGTTATGTCTATTACTTTTAATTGGGTCATTAGACAATATTGTTTTTTAATAGAAAAATAGTAGATGTTTTTCTCCTTAATTCTATCTCTTCACTGTATAACGATTCAAGCAATAAAGATGCTTATAGCTCGAGAGTATCGCGTCGTATGTGCGATGTCTATCTAGCTTAGATAACGTATTACCCAGTGACGGGCATCAAGTAAACAATAAACGCGCAGCGAGGAGAGACGAAAAGAAACGCGGTATAAATATAGGTCCATTAGTGTGACGTCATCACATGGTCGTGGGCAGTATCTGTCGTCCAGGTGCGAGAGGCGACGAGTGATATTTGAATACTGGAGAGTAATTATACCTTTAAGGGTTATTTCAAGCTAAGGGCCAAGACAGACTCGGATCGGAAAATAACATTCATAACACAAAAAAATCTGACGAATGCAGAACATCTAATTTTTTTCGAGCCGTTTTTTTTGTCGCGATGTGATTATGCTTCTGTATCTATATTGGTATGTCCAAACGGAACTAATCGCCTTAAATCATGTCTACTGTGGCTTTTGAATGAAAAGGAACATTCGAGCGCTGCCGTACTCCACTGAGGCACCGCGCATCGCCGCAAGACCCTAGTTAATTGATATCCACCAAAAGTAACATAGCATAATAGGTGGAAAGGCACTGGACAGTACCTATTCATACTATATTAATTGTATAAGTGTGTAAACAACACCTACATTTCAATACACAACTAAAAAATATTGAAAACAAAAGCCTAAGAAAGACAAACGACAATATTTTCCGATATTTTCCGCGTGGAAATGAATTCGAATCAAACCCGGCTCCGCGGCGGAGGACTCCGAACCGTGAATTGAAAACATATTCCGTATATTTGCGGGAATTCCTGAATATCAAACCGGTTTTTGTTGGATAAAAATTCAATAATTGTTAGCTAGCTTAGTTTTCTCTATTCTAATGAATAGAGAAAATCTCTATTCTAACGAATAGAGAAAACCAAGCTAGCTGAGCGTTTTAAGTAACCCATCTTAGTTCATTGTGATTGTTAAGCAACGTGCAACTTGGCCCTTACTTGGATGGGTGGCCGATAGGGGAATTTATATTTGAGCGGTACCGTGCTTCCTGTTGTTTCAATCGTTGGACCACTCTCGCATGGTCTAACGATTCGAGCCTTCCAGCGAACTAAACCAGGACTCCAACACCAGGATTCGCCACTAACCTGTTCAGACAGGTAAAGAGATATAGGCAAAAACGCCTAGATGGTTAAGTATCTTGGATCGTATCTTTTACAAAAAATAATTATTACCGTTTTTTCAATCATCTGAACCACTGTAGGTGCCTTAGACTGATCGAGGTTTGTTCAAGACCATTGATTTCAAAACAATAGCCGGGGCAGCTATGTTCCGGTATTCATAAAGCAAACCCTTTCAATCTCCGAACACGGCTCGGCAGTCGCTCCTGAGGCCATTCATACGACATTCTATGCAATTAACGAATAAATTGCTTCACCGATTATTCCAATTAACGGGTTGTGCGCCAAACTTTAATAGGAAAACTTAACACTGTCTAAACGGAGGTAAATTAAAATAACTACATATACGAGTTTGGTTTTCTATTATTCTACTTTTGCTGACTTGTAAATAGGTTTAGAAAAGTATTATAGATCCGCCTTTATAACAACTCCCCTTGGAACGTGTTAGTTATCAACACATCACATTATACATGAAAAGAGAATAATACGAGATTTTGTCCTCACGCCAACGTACATCTTGTATTCTGTAGTATGTCTAACTAAAAAGCCCAAAAGCCTCTGGGATGGGTGGCCGTTAGTGGCCGTTAGCGCTACCGTGCTTTGGAAGGTACGTTAAACAAAATAAATGCGTATGTTTGTTACTCTTTCACGCAAAAACTACGGAATGGATTTGAATGAAACTTTACAGTAATATAGGTAATACATCAGAATAACACATTGGGTACATTTTATCAATAAATTCCGACGAGAAAGGGTACAACGCGGTTGAAACCGCGGGGTGCTTGTAGTATAAGTATCAGCTTCTAAATTCGCTTAACTGTTACGATGGCTGATACGTCTCGGAACGTTCGATGCGCCAATAATACGTGCATTCTCCGTTAGCATTGTCTCGAAAATGTCTCATATTCTCTCGCACACACACATACACATGTCACGTACAATGACTGCATCCAGCTGACAGAATATATTCATTGCAGCTCCGTGACCGTCGATGGTAAGCACCTCCGTGAACACTTTGTTTAACGCTGTTCGAACGGATCGAATAGCATTTTTATGCTTACATAGTTGCTGGATGCACTTTTATGATTTCAACGATTCTTATTGTAATAATAGCAGCGCCCCGCGGTTTTACCCACGATGTGTCTGTTCCTATGGGAATTATGGGATAAAAAATAGCCCATAATCTTTACCTTGAATGTGGCTATCCATTAAAAAAAGAATTCATCAAATCGGATTGATAGTCTCTGAAATAAGCGTGCTCAATCAAACTACAAAGCAAAGTCTTCAGCTGTATTATTTGACTCGGGAAGTTGGTTTGTTAGTTTGGAGATACATATTATAGAACTGAAACTGAATTTTGAATAAGTTTATCTCTTTTAATTTTACTTTCGTAATAGGTATTTCGGTCTTCTATTATTAGAACAATGGAGACCAACAAACTTTCCAAAGCACGGCAGTGCTCAGATAGAAATGCTATCGTCTACTCATCGAAGTAGAGCCCGAGCTGCACGTAAATATTCGTCATGAGTTGACATCAGTTAAACTGGGCCACGGGAAGTCAAATGACTGAATGTTCAGCGATTGTCATTTAAAGCTCACTTCCTTCACTCAAACTTATTTCCTTCCACAAAGTGAACAACGAGACCCAAAATATTAACTCTGCTTTATATTTCTCGTCCTTTGCACAGACACAGCGAACTTTTTTAATCACAACATTAATTTGTTCAAAAGTAGCCGTTAAATATAACTCGATAACTTTGTAAACATGTTTTACTTGTGCGATAAAAATGGCTCGAGAATTCCTAGCTCGGAGTTTCGAGGTTTCATATCGTGTTTGTTTTGAGTGTGTATGGAGCGGACAATGTGAACACCTACTCTTCGGACCGATTGTACCCGCTTGCGAGTCAACAACGAAGATACATACGTTGTCGTCTCTACATACTTTCGTAACATTTGAATCACCTGTCGAATTCCAAAAACTAACTCTCAACGTGCATAGTCCGCGATCTCTCTTGCATTTCCCAAACATAAAACTTTTAGTTGCTTTTCGCTTTATGTAGCTTTTAAACATATTACTCGAGAATACCGAACTGAAACTTGTCGCTCGTTAAAAGAGTTTTCATACGAGTGACGTGCAAACTTGTACATAAGCAGAGCGGAGATAACTGGCAGCTCACACTTCGCTTCGTTCGTCTATCGGACTGATTGTCGAAAGAAAGCAAAATGTCCGACGCACGTCATATCGACGAACGGTAAAAATGAATAGGAACTTGTAAATATTGTAGTCATTGACGCGGTGTAAGATGGATTTTATATTGGACATGCTAATTTTTTTGGCGGCGCTGTGGCTATTGGTGTTAGTTATTTTGGTGGTGAACTACGGGTGTATGTGCGTGTGTGTGAGCGTGCTGCAGGCGGTGCGCGCGCTCAACGTGACGCGCTGACTAGCCAGGTACCCTCCACTGTACCTACCTTATGGGAGGCTTGGGTTCGTAACAAGTTGTATTAGAAAGCCAGAAATTCTACAAAACTTACTCGCCTAAAATTAGACCGATACCTACACAATTGTACTAAATAGACCCTTCAATACACACTTATTATTTTCCTTTGGCTGATCCGTGGTCCAAAATCCGATTAAATATTATTTCGTGCGTAATACGTGCAACAGAAACCTAAGAGGCCTGAATCCTAAAAGCCCTATTACCACACGAATTTCTACATTATACTAGATGCACTCCTCGGGCCTGCTCCACGCGCGCCTCTTCCCTCGTTATAACGACCGCCTGTTATAGTACACAACCGTGTCTATGTCAACAGGACTTGACAAATCGGGCAGTAATAGGTATCTTAAGATCAAATTAAAATAACAAACAACACCGTCCACCTCCAAATAGACGGCAACAACAGAATCGGAAATGTACATCTTGAATAACAGGTTTTCAGTTCATAATGCTAGTTTCTATGTACATATTACGAAATAAGGAAGTGCAGTATGATTAATTGTGTTGAGTGATAGAAAACAGCAGTGAATAAGTATTAGTCTGCAATTTCCCAAAGCTGGGTAAAGGCATTGAGAATATCCGTACAGCAAGTTTGCTTTGCTTACTGCCAGTTGGTGTTGTCAACCGCGAGCCATGTTTATAAGATTAAGAAAGAAAATAGAAAATCAATGCCGTTAGAAAATCATAACAAATCAAACCCTTTTTTAATTATCCTATCTCAATATTAATTGCAATTGAACAATGTTTACTTCAAAGGGCCTGAAGCCCTGCATTCAGTTTAGTCCAACAAACGTGATTTATTTTAAACCCTTCATAAAGGACACTCGACTATTGTTGAAAGGTCTCCTCACTTCACATTGTTCGCGCGAACTCCCTCGACTCTGTAAAATGCTTTACAAGGATGTAGTCGCGCGGAGTCCGGTCTGCACGAGCGCCCCTCTCACAGAGGGAATGCATACTTAAGGGCAATTTCTACGAAACTGATTTTAAATGTTATTTCATATCGTGTTTATTCGGTTCTAGACTCTATCCGTCTTGTTAATAAACGCTCTCTAACTAAAATACTGTCAGAAATTGTTTTGTCTCTATTACTGATAGCGGGATCTTATTACAGATGAGCCGTGATAACGTTTTACCGAAATTGTATTAATATAAGAGTGACTTATATCAATACGATTATCTTGATCTTGATCTTGACCTGATCTGATGATAATTCTGATCTCTGATCCGTTCTCTTGTATTCGTGGCGGAACCCAGGCGGGCAACGGCTAAAGCACGACGGCTGTGACACCCTCTAGGACCTGAGTACTACGCAAGGGCGGCCGGCGACTGATTTAGGGTGGTTGGACCGAGATTTAGGGATTGAAAACGTTTTTCGTGTGTAATATATATTCTCAATTGTTAAATAATGGTAGGTTTATATTGTAGTTTGCCTAAAGGATTAATTTTGAAAAAGTCACAACACATATTTATATCGATTCCCGCCCGGAGTCAACAATATGTAAAGACATAGTTGTTGGCGACGACGTCTGGGTGTTCATTATATATTCTTATAAAGTATTTGTGTATATATATGTAGTAGTATCAGTGAGTTAGATTCCATAACACAAGCTTAGAGCTTACTTTGGGTCTAATTAACCGTGTGTGATTTGTCCAGGTAGGTATATTATATTATTATATAAATCTGTAAAAATGAATTTTTGTTCGTCTTACTAAACCTGTAGAACGGCTAGGGCGATTCGGCTAATTTTATTATTGAATGATATGTCCGGAGGAAATGAAACAGGCACAAGCGACGGAGTTAACGCATTGGTTTTCAACATAACAGCAAAGACATCACGTCTGGAAGATAAGCGGTATCAATGCAGATGAAACTGTAGTGCACAGCTAGTGAATGACAAAGATAAAAGTTTAGTATGTAGTGACAGACAGCATCCCTCGATGAAAAATGCAGACTGCTGGTCCCCTCAGACTGTAAAACATAATAACAAATAATAATTTGAAGTTTAGTTCGTAAAAAATCTACGTTCTTTTAAAAAACGCTTATAGAGGGCCACTCTTGCGCCCGGGCAAAGGTATTTACCGCTCTGCGTACTCTCTACGTGCTTAAAAATAAAAATAAAACGTGGCATTTATGTATTAATCCCGATTATTCCAATCGACGATGTCGCCCAAACCTTTAGGCGGCCTTACGAGTACTTTGGGTGGTAAAACATTTATGCCAGATTTGGCCTACAATTTATTGACTAACCTTCTTAATTTATTCATTTCAATGTGTTTATAAACTCGTATCAATTTGGTGTGTCGAAATATTCCTTTATAGTGCCGGCAGCGTCCCGCGGATCTACCCGCGCTGCAACCTATAAACCTTACAACTCATGACTCAAGACAATCATGAATATTATCAAATCTGCCTCATAATACCAGATATTTGCACTTGCCAAAACACTATAAATTCTTTACCTTTACAAAATATACTACACACCACCCCGCGGTGTCGGCGGCTTTGTGCTCGTCTCTGTGACAATTTGGAGTGAAAATTAGTATAGCCTTTACCTTAATCTTGAATATGGCTATCCAACGCAACAATAAATATTTAAATCCGACCAAATCCGATGAGTTCCGAATGTAAGCGAGTTCAAACAAACAAGAAATCTTGAATGTGTTAGTATAGACAGGGTATTGATAAAGCTGTATGAAGTTGTTTGTCGTGTAATCTGTAACGCGCTCGTTCACCTTCCAGCTCGCATGTGCCGTGACAGGTGTCGCGCCGCATCTCCACACGGAGGCGCCAGCTCGGGTAAACAACTACGAGCCCTTTATGATATTCATTATGTCACTTACATTACACTTGAGCCGGTGAATTCTGTTGTTTACAAGTCACTTTGAAGTAAATCGATTTTTACTCGGTTACTGTTCGAACGATTATATACGATTAGCTTCATATTATGTTCGTGTTTCAAATTACCTTCTCGTTCGTGTCTCGGCCCGAGCCCGGCCCGCTCCCGCTTCGGCCCGGCATAAATTATCCTTTGAACGGCAACTTTAAATAAACATGATTAAAATCTCTGTCGATGCAAGTAATGCGGTATCTATATGATTTTTTACGAAGAGAACCGTCTTTTCACGGTAGCTAAATTTATTGCAGAGTGCTCCAGCAACGTTTAACTTTACTTAAAATGGTTGCTATTTCAATATATTGAGTTTCTTTATGCGAGTAGCGACTTTTGATTAAACATTTAAAATTGTCGATTGACATAGATAAGCGGAATCAAAAGAAATGTTAATTTATTAAGTTAGTAACTTGTATGAGTGGCGTGACCACCCAAGACTATGTTAAAAGCGTGGACAGAGCACCGTCACTTGCCATTGGTCAAAGTTAATCGACGAGTGGTTATTTTATGCATATAGACGTAATTTGGCAGGCTTCCCTGTTGGTCTTCAGCCCTCGGTCTGAACTCTCTTTTTAATAGTTTTGAGGGAATCCTTTCAAGCATGGTTCGGGTGTGGTGTCTCAATTGTATGCGCCATATCGTCCTGATTGTACTAGTGATAAGCTATTCCTGTAATGGACATTGCAATTCTTTTGTCGAGATGTTTTTATTTTGTGTGAAGTACCAAGGTTTGCAATGTAGGGTCAGTCACAAAAGACGATTTAACCAATCCCGAGATAAAAATAAGTTACAAATAAAATCTTTAATATAATATTAGAATATTCAGTTGAAAGAATACAAAGTGGGTATTAGTACCAATCTATAAATATGATTGTTTAATATTTGTTTGTTGGACCAGAAAGCGCGTATCATTCGGTGAAGCGCCATGGTAGAGGGTTGATGTGTGCCGCGGTCCCGTTAGTGAGATGAACCTCTCGCGAGTAGAGTGCGACAAAGATGGATACAAAGTCTGGACGGACCATCCTTCTCTTTCTGACAAGGTGGTTGTGTACAATCCGTCAGTTTCTAAAGAAGCGGTTGAATGCGGTGCGACTTATGATGTGGAGGCAGTAAAGCCGCACGTGAGTTGCCTGTTGCCGCCACTGATGCCTGTTGCGTAGTGATGCGTAGTGATGAGTAGTGACGTGTGGGGGTGTTGCAGGTGGAAGCAGAGGGAGGCGACAAGGGCGCCGTGCCGGTGCTGCCGCTGTGTCCTGCGGGGCGGCCCGACGTCGAGGGCGAGCCGCTACTCAACGAAGGTAAGCACTTTACTACTACTAGGTAAGCCCTTCGCAGCAACGGTCCGGTGGAGTCAGAGTTGCACCTTTCTGAATAATGGCGATGAATCAGCATCGCTTAGTCAAACTATACCACGAGTGCTATACCCTACCTTCTCAGACACTGGCTGAGTCAGTAGGAAGTTTTGCTTAAAAAATTAATCCCCGAGGTTCTACTCGCGTTGTGCCCGTGCACCGCCGGGACATAGAGGTATGAAAAGCTATCAATAGCCTTTCTCTTGAATAACAAGTAACAAACTTCACAAGTCGCGTGTGCCGAGATCACGCTCTATATAACTGTAACAAACCGATTATCCTTCGGAAGTCGACGAGCAGTAATTTATAAATACCTAAACTGTTTACGTTAAAAACGCGACTATTCCAAGATCATTTATTCCTAGGTTACAATGCGAAAAAGTAATAAATATCTAACAGCGATCACTGTCCGATCACTCGTCAACATTCCGGTCGTTATTTCACGAGTGTAGTGATTCATGTTTGTTTACAACGTTAGACAAACGTTCGTCTTCTCAGAAACATTGATATATTCGTCCACGTGTGTACAGATAATTTTTGAAAAATAAATAATCATATTATAAAGAATGCTTATTATCAGTGGAAAAGTTCCAGTAACCTAATTCAAATCTTTGTGAGTACCAACCACAAAGGCTTTGTGTTTTCTACAACTTAGTATAATTCTCAATGTTTTGTCTCAATTAATTAATAGCGCTGTAGTGACAAGAACGAGAAATGCAACGTTGTTTCCTTTAGCACGCTGACTCTGATCCGAAAGTATAGCTTTCAGCTTTCAGCTTTCAGCTTTTAGTTTTCTTTAGGTATGCTTCCAACCCGTGAATCACATCTGAGCATTACTTAACAACAAACACAGCGGTCAAACTCACTTCAAACCAAAAGCTTCACTTTATACATTAGAGCAATTTCGTTTGACACACTCGGAAAGCTCCACACGAGACCGAAGCTTCGTTTACTAAATTAGAATATGTATAATAAATTCACAGAAGTTGCATAGAAATGTAATAAAGGTACGGCTAATAACGGTCACGTGGAAACGGAATAAACATCAAAGTAAAAATGTGTTTCTACTTGTTTCGTCAACAACGCGCGGTCGCCGCGAACTTCTCATGTTGTTGCGCACTTATAGTGATCGCGCCGTACATGTTGCTACGTAATTTGTGCCGGTTAAATTATCCACGAACTTCGCACGAAGAGTTGTGCACACCTTTTAAACCGACTTCAAAAAAAGGAGGAGGTTTATCAATTCGACCGATTCGAATTATACTCGTATATGATCTTTTGTTTCTAATGTTGATTAAATGGTAGCAAGGCCTGTTTAATGTTGCGAGCCATGAGGTAGTCTAGATGCTGCACCACGCTTTTGCCACATTTTATCATGTATAGTGCGTTGTGGACATTGTGGAGCTGGTAAAACCGAATAAAACAAGTGTAGTAATTACTTCGAGTCAGCTTTGTCATCCGGCCAATATTGCAAAACCGGCTATCTATCTTTATGTTTGGTAGGGGCAACTAATATTTTTATTCTACATAATATAATTCCGCAACACTGTCATAACAAATCAATCCTTGTTATTCCAATACATATTTAAAAAATGTTTTCGTATTTTATAAGTACAAGCGTAGGAAAATTTCGGAATAAAATTTTTCGCATATTTAGGTTCACAAGGACACTCATATACTTGCTTTAAGGTATATTTCCGACGACTAAAAATATTAAATTGAAAAAGCTGTTACTACGAAGCAACCAGTTTTCAATCTAAATCTGAAGTTCATTAAATATAAATAACGTACTCAAGTCGACATTCTCATAGAACGCTAACGCCAAATCTTTATTTCCATCTTCAACAAAACGTCCACTTACGATTAAGAACTTAGTTCTAACAGTTGAATCATGTATTAATGCTCTTTCTACTCGTTTCCTCTTCTCCAGTTTCCCGCGCTTGCCACTTGACGCCACGAGTTTTCAGTTAATTCATTGGCACAGAATAAACTTCTAAAACCGCGTACATACTAAGGCGTCAATGCTATGAGCTATGAGCTTTTTTATCGTTCCTTAAAGTATTTTATGAAATGTTAATGAACTTGGGATGTATCACGTTAAAACCAACGTTGCAAGCGGAGCCTGAAAAGACAAGATAGCAAGCAAATTAAGATGTGTCTTTTGAAATAGAAGAAACATGATTTCATTTCATGTTTTTTTTCCTAAATTGCGCCTGCGACCTAGCTCTGATCAGCATTTTAAAAAGATCATCCAGTCAAAATAGATTTTAGCGACGTGTTGAAATGGTTGAATATTGTTGAAATTTACGAGAGACGCCGTTCAGAGACGTCGCGTCTGTGAGAGCATAGGTACGTCGCGGCGCATTGCTGTTGCGTCGGACGTGCGAGTCACAACCTGCCTTACGTGACGTGACGCGCGCACTTACATCGTACCTAATTATTGTATGAGATTCATACTTAATAGTCACACACAGCTTCACAACACCATGTGACACATGCACATGTTGTTGTGAACAACACAGTTGTAATTTTTAAAAACTTTTTTACACTAAATATAAAATATATACAAAAAAAAACATTAAACGTTATGGAAATCGGAATACATGAGAATATATTGGAATGTATTAGTGGTGAAGAGAATCAAACTGGTAAGTTTTTCATTGTTATTTATTGTAATTAAGTATTTTAAGACAATCTATTCTCACTAAAATAAGTTAGGAGTTACTCTCGTACTTCGAATGCTGTGTTTGTTGATCGTTGGTTTGTGGTTCTTATTGGTGAGATGGCTGGTGTAGCATCTGTTTCCACTGTATTATTATAATAGGGGAGCCCACGATGCTAAATGGGGATTTACTCGAGCGTCATAGAGACCTATTAGGTTGCAAAGCTTTTTAGCAACCTTTTCATCGGTGGGGGAAGGGGCTATAGATTTTTAAATATGTAAAAAATACTATTATTATTTATTTAAACGGAAACTTACGTACGACGGAGGCTACTGTATTACTAAGTTCCCGTTTAAATAAATAATAATGACATTAACGTACGTTTCAATGAATAGTAAAAAAATACTGTTGCATAGACATACTCGAGCGCGTCAAATATGGATAGCATCAATGTCCTACGTATTTTTAATAATGTACGTATGTTAATCTGATCATTTGCATGACGCGGTTGTACGAAAGGGGAAAAAATGAAAAAAAAAATTAATCGAGCGCGTCAGGTTTTCTAAGGGGGTGTTAAGTGCACCAAAAAAAGCTCTCATATAATAATCTGACGATTTCGATCTGACGCAAACTGGCGGCCATTATTATAATGCGCAAAGAAAATTCGCCATTTTGAAATACTCAAGCGCGTCAGATTAAGATATATATGGTTCATCTTTATGTTCTAGACGTGCTGTCTCATAATCTGACGATTATGTAAAGGGATACGCCTAACCTGACAAAAAAAAAAGGTTTTTTTTAAATTTTGTAAATCTTACTTACTTAATTAATTGAGAAGCTCAGGAAATAGCATGCAAATATATAAGTGTATGATTTTTAAGTAGAATACTTGTATTTATAATGCTTTTTTTTTTAATATACATTTTTTAATGTTTCTAACGTGAATTTAATTGTTTTTTGTAAAGTTGTTTCACCACAAAATACGCACTTTAAACTAATATCACTCATATTAAATGTTTATAAACTTTAATTCACATTACTAATATTAAAATAACAAAATAAGTCAAAACGTTGGAAACACGTAAATAATACGCCACGAACGAGTCTCTGTGATCAGCTGTGATGGCGTCATGGCAATAAAATCCAGAGTGGGGACGGAGTGAGAGAGTAATATGTAGGTAGAGAAAAACTGAGACAGAAGTAGAAACAAGGAGAGGGAAATGTAGGCATCACCCAGCTGCACGCATTAAACTTTATCGACGATTGTTTATTATTTCGGCTTGCGGAAATCGTCAGATTATATACTTTTCGTTATTCTTGAATTATTTCCTTCAAAATAAAAAAAAATTGCCTACGCTCGAGAATGTCGAGATGACGTTTTTTTTACAACTTTGCTGCCCTCCCCTTTCTTTACGTCACTCTCAAATTGTCAGATTCGTGAAATATACACTTTTAGCATGTAATTAACTCACCCAACCTTAATCTGACGCGCTCGAGAATTTCTGATGATCAATTTTTTTTTACTAATCTGATCCTTTATCCTTCACGGGCGGCCTTATGTATGGGGCATATTTGGTGGAGGTACTTAACCGGATACAAGGTATCCCCCTGTATATTAATCTGCCGCATTTTAGTATCCCCGCTTGGGCTCCCCTACTATTTTATTAGTTATCTCCAAAGAAAACAGTTCTTTCAATTGTCATGAAGTTATTTCTCAATCATGGAGTTCTTCAATCTGGAGTCGGCTGTGTGCCGAAAGCTTTAAGTGTCTGCAACTTTATTCCGTCGTCACAAACTTTTGCTCTCCAACTTCAGTTATAAATATTTGCAACTTTCAATGAATAGCAGGAAGCTGTGTTGGCTCGAGTTTGATTGCGAATTTTTGTACTTTCCTAGTTACGAAACATTGCAAACATTCTATACATACTTGTACTGTAAATAAATAAAATGTTTAAATATGACTTTGTTCGTCACAATTTTTGTGACTAATATTGTTTGGTCCACACATTTGCTCCATTTCAACTCCATTCTCAAATGGAACGAGTCTGTATCGCGTTAGAATGTATAACTTATTTATTAAAATACGTACCCAACGGCGTTTCGAACGGATTACACCGCTCTTGGTCACAGGATGACCAGTCCAGTCCAGATATAGAGGCGATGCAGACCCGTTCCATTTAGTACAATGATTGCAAATCGTGTGAGTTTAAAAAGTATCCATACTCCAACTTTTAAATTTTTGATATTCATATAAATCATAATATAAATAATGTCCGTGTTAAGAGTTTGTTTTAGTTGAATTTACGGTTCATATTTTAATGTTAGTGGTTTACGAACCACCTCCCATCACATAAGTTCCTTTTGTAAAAAATCGTTGTAAAATGTCTATTACTCACTACACATTTCAAATAAACCAAACGGTTGTGTAAGCCAAGAAAGGTAAACCAACTAATTCAATATATTTTCGTTATCAATCCATTCGGATTTATTCATTTCGTCTCACCCGTGACCTTTCGACGCTCAATATTACCACAGAGTGACCGCTGCCCTTTTCTTCCTCCATTCCTCGACCGTGTCTGGTCTAAAATAAAAAGTAGACCAATACCGGAAGGTCAACCAGATTGATATTATTAATAACTGACGGGACGGCTTGACCTACACCTAGTGCTAGGTATTCTTTTGTCCAGCGGTGGGGTATTACAGGCGTATTATTTTTACTTTTTTCTTTAATTCATAATTATACTTGTAAGTTTGATGTTGTCTATTAAGTCCCTTACTCAAGAAAGTAGTATTTTTTCTTAAGAAAGAAGATAATCCTACGTCGGTTTGCCAGCGTTTATCTGAATCGACCAGCACTGGTAGCCAGTTCCAATTTTCTATGCAATGTGCACATTTCTTTGCATCTTTAACTTGTGGAGTTTTAACGCTGTCAAATTATCACAAGTAATGAACGTTGAAAGTAACAAATTCTATGATATAGATCTAATTCAAATCACATACAAATTAATCTGAATTAAACTTGATAACTCCACCAGTTAATTGATTATTGGATTTTGCAGCCCCGATATACAGAACCAGAGCAGAACTGTATCAATTATTAATGATTGCAAGTTTGATTAACTATGCAGAACTATTTATTGATTGTTCAACTTTGCTATTAATATGAGATGCCGGTCGGAAACTAAAACAACAAGCTTTAGAGTGTATTTTTATATCGCGCTCTTTGTTTCCTTTATATTAGGTATTCTTATCGACTATCGAGTCAATGTAGTCAGGTCGATGTTCAATGTTTAGTAATCATCAGTGTTTCAGAATTTGTTGTTTGTGTATTCCCAACTCTCCGTTGAGTACTTTTACTTTGTCATGTAGTGTTGTTTTACTTAAATTGTTCCGTCCAAATAACAAGATTTCAAGGACACGTCGCCGGTGAATACGAATAATAAACTACGCGCGACCGCAGTCGAGGCGACAACGTGTGCATTAATGAGCGGATTACTGAAACCACCACCTCCACCTCCGTCCGACCTCGCGTTAAATATTCAGCCGGTCACCTGAGATCTATATCTTAATTACTATGTTGTACCGTGATATTAGTCAATTTCATTCTCGACGAAAGTTATTAAAAACTAGCGACCCGTCCTCGCTTTGCGTCGGTCAATCAAGCAGATGGTTAATCGATTGCGTGATCTAGAAAGTCTTCAGAAAATGTAGATTACAATATTTCGCTTCAATCATTCTGTGTATTGTTGAAAGCCGTGTATAAATCTGTTCAATATTTTTTCGTTTACGAGAAACATACAGACAAACAGACAAATATGAAGGAGGCTTTTGCCTTTTGACTGCCCAAAATAATTTTGTACTATTAATTATAATTTTCCTGCTGGCATCCGATTGCCTTAGTGATGAAATTATTCACAACATCCATTCACACCAAATCGCTGCTCATTGATCACACTAATCGTAGTAACCCAAGTACTGATAAGTATAATTTGTTCACAACACAGCATGTAAGCAACTCCGCGCCGCTGACGGCACGGGCGCGGCCGTCTACAATTTATTGGTTTCTCCAGACGTTTAATTTCCTGTGAATACGTTTGACGGAACGTCTGATATGTGACGTCATTCGACTTGAGCTCCTCACTGGCCCAGGTTTCCGGCTTGGGAAAGTCGGCTACATTCCCGGTTGTACTGAACGGGGTGCAGCGTCTTTATACGTATCGTGTGCTTATTTATAGGGACGGGTTTCTTACTCGGGTTTGTGTCACCACTACAAGCGTTCATATACATATAACTGAAGTATTAAAAACAGTCAGAATTTAACACGTGATTTCACCTTAATGCGACAATTTGTGAAAGCTTTGTATTCATTGATGAAACATTTTAAATTCATGTTTTTCATAACTTAAGTTATTAAGTTATCAAATCATTCTACTCATTTGTTCTCCTAGGTTTAGGGCAAGGGTATGCTACCACCACTGATGATATCTATCTTACTGTATAGATATCATCAGAACAATAAATTAATCACTACAGGATATTATTATGATAAAACAAACTAAAATTTAGTGTGTTATATTTTTGTTGAAATATCTCAAAACGTAGAAAGCCAGACCAAAAAGTGGTTACAGCAGTAAGTGCATTCCAAAATAGGATTAGTGTCGTGAGCGCTGGGGCTTCATTTCGACTGGCAATGTATGTTGTGGGTAGTGTTGGACGAGTTGAGTGAGCCACATCGGAAGCCGTGGATTAATGTACCGACCCGGCGCGGCGGCGAACACATACTAGAACGTACTATGTTAGGGAGATAAGTGGTGGGTTTCTCATTAGATGAGTTGATCATGTTTTGCGAACTGAGGGATTTGAAAGTCGACTTCGCAATGAAAGTCATTAGTTTAGCTAGCAGTGGTCCGTGGTATTTTTTGCCTTTGTGGGAATCTCGGGCTAAAATGTATAGTTAACTCTTCATTATGAATATCCTGTAACAGTCCTCGAGATTAACAAATGTATACAAAGAAAATCTTGGCTTTTATACATTATAGAAGATGCTTTTCCATTAAAAATGTGCTATGCTAAGGTATTATTTCATAGGTTATCAGTACAGTACTCGCAGTACAGTTGCATAGTACGAGTACATTTATAAGCGCCTTATCTCATTACTTGTGTAGTGGTGCCCTGTGTGTGGTGAGCTGTATGTAATCCGGCCGCTTGCAGCGAATGGGTTTCGTGCTGATGTATAACAGCTTGCTCTCTAAACGGCTTTTATCTAAGCAAACCACAGTTAAATCTGTCCATTTGGCGAACGTTTTTATGAATGATTCATGTTTCATGGGCGCGCGGTATCGGTATATTTTGTTACGTTTTACGCCGCTTTTAAGTGATATCGGAGTCTTTGATTACCTCATTTAATACAGTCTACGGCGCAGCGGTGATATGATACGTCTTATTTATTGTAGGCAACCATCGATTATTGAATCTCTACTTTCCGAATTAAGCTTAAACACTTAATATTATCCATAAATTACTTGTAATGTACTGTCAATTTATCATTATTTACCACAAAGTGAAATAAAAAGAAAAAAGAAAAATATGTATTACGAACAAAAGTATATGGATAAATTTCACATGAAACGATAATTTGTTTCCAAAATATGACAGATAATGTATAAAATCTTTTTTAAAAGATGTAAAAAAAATTATATGCATAATCTGACATGTTGAGGAGTTCAATAAATAATGAAAATATCCAAAATTCTTTACAGAAAGCTAATTTGAACCCGAGTTATGAATGCAAATAGTTCCTTTCAGTCCGAGTCGCAGACAAATTGAATGAGTTGTCATTTATTTTCAAATACCTACGTACTTGAATATAAAATGAAATTCATTAGTGATTTTAATTTGCTTCAATTTTGAACCTCCGTTTGAGAGTGCTCAATCATGGAGCGTCCCATCGGGGCGGCTGCTAATCTGTCGATCAACTGTTACCTTTGAGCTTTGTGTTCGGCGGATTAAATAAAATAATGTCTTTCTATTCTCTTTTTATTTTAATTTAAAAGGCAATTTGAAGGGTTCGCGAGAGGGTCCGATTAGCGCGCCTCCCGGGCGACGGAGAGCCTGCGCTTGTTCCTCGTTACGACCCTCCGCGGAGGGTAACGTCAACGCTTACTTTAAAAGACATAATTTCTCACGTTACGACGTGATTTTCGGACCCGAACGTTCAACGGGATCATCCCAATTAATAACCGGATCCGTCGCCGTGCATAATCTTGCGAACATTATTTGTGATTCTTAAAAGCTTTCATTTCGGATATCGTTCCAGTTGATAGAACAAAAGGGTTGTGTAAACTGTGTCGGTCCATTTTGTGAAGTTGTTGACCCGATCTCGAAAACAAATATTTTTGTTCGTCCCTAAATTGTTTAAAAATATTTTATTACGGAAGTAGCTTGTATTTTTTGGGTGTACCCCAAAGCCGTCGCGTATTCTGATAAGGTATCTGTTGTCACCTCCCCTGCCCCTTTTTACGACGGGAATGTCGGGATACAATACAAAAGTCGACGATTTGCTGAAACGCGCATCATAAATATTCAATTCCGTTACAAACTGATTTGAAATCGTTTGCAGATATTGAAAAGAAATGTATGAATGGCGAAACGATTATTTATGTGTAGCTTCGGGTTAAGTATTTTCATGATATTTTAACGTTTTGTTCATACTCTTTCTGTACCGTGGTTTATTGTGTTTCGCGGCTACTAAAAGTAACTTGTAAATTAGTAACGTCAATAACTTTGTTACGCTTGCATCCATCCACTAGCAGTAATACCGTATTGACAGCAGAGAAACATGTTTAACGTAACTCTTAGTAACTGCGTATTAGGTATGTTGGCTAGGCTCACAAATATGGTCAAAATTGTAAACTTGTGTTTAGTCGACGTCCTGCGATTTCCGTTGTTTATTGCAATAAGCAATATAAATATTGACCACTTTCTATTGAGCTCTTTCTTATTATCAAGACACTTTCTTAGAGAGGACATCTTTTCAAATAAACGGTCACCATCCTACTAATATTTAAACGCGAAAGTTTGTGGGGATGTATGCATGTTTGTTACTAAAACTACTGAAAAAAATTGGATTAAAACTTTACAGTTATATATACATAGGAATAACATATGGTATAAATTTTATTCCGATATTCGCCTGATAACGAGTACAACGCGGCTAGTCATTGATCATGATTGTCGTCTATAAATACAACAATAAATAATATCCATCATCCCTCAATTACAAAATAACGTTATATAGCAACGAGACAAGGGTAGCGGAACGGCGACATAACACCGCCTCAATAAAAGAAACGACTGTTCGAGTGAAAGCAACCGTACAAAGCGGAATAAATCAAGGAATTAATGTCCTCTGTTGATGACTGTTCGACGTGAAGAGTCACTTGTTGCTCGCGAGTCGCGCATTAAAGTGTAATTCGGGCCGCGGGCGGCGGCGGGCGGCGGCGGGCGGCGGCGGCCGGTGTGATCACTTCGCTAATGACGCGCGCAGTGCGACCACACGAGTGATAATAAAATTAACACCGCCTCGGGAACTGAAGAAAAATACGGGAATTATATGGAATTGTATTTCTATTTGTATCGATGAAATCTCTGTTTCCATTGGCGGTGGGATGAACTCAATCCGGTATATTTGATTAATCTCGTCAGCGAATCGGTTCTTGTTAGTATTGATTTTAAAATAAAGTTTCTAGGATTTATTTTCTTCCCTTTTTTTAATCAAAATGTATTTTCATTTCAATTAATACATTGATGTGAAATGGAAATAAAATAGTTTTCCGAATACTCGTATTACGTTGCTACCAGTAGGCCACCAATAAGTGTATCCATAAAGTACTAATTTAGTGCATCGATAGAGCTGAACTATCACTTATCTCTGATACTACTGAGTAAATTGTAGTAATACATAAGTAATACTGAAGATCATAGCGGAAAACTGAATATATACGTACGATAACTATTTGTACCCATTATGAAATGAAAAGCGGTAGCAAATTCAACAGAATCAGTACTATGTATGGAATGGAAGTTATTAAAATTTCCATCGCAGCTCCCGACGTGTGTCAATTCATAACGTTTACGAGATTGATTTCCTGTTGGCGTCTTCATCGAGCTCTTTGAGCTGTTGCGCTAGCGTTTAGTTCGATTCCTGTTCAATACACTTGTGTATTACAGAGAGTCGACGCGCGTGTAATATTTAGTCGTTATGAATTACACTAATCGACTTGAAACTAGGTTTTATGATAACCATTCTGTGCACCCTTTCATAAATCGAATGATTTTTGAAATTGATTCATAATAATATAAATACCACTAAATAACCAATAAATGTCAATAATCGGATATGTAGATAGGAGTAAGAACTACAAATAATATTAGCCTTTAATGTCCCATGCCCGAATAAATGCCTTCAAAAAATATACAACAAAAACATTCACAAGACTTAGCACGTCTTCCTCCGGCTTTCGAGGTCTATAAAAGGATTAGCCTGTGATGCCCCGGTGGCCACTCGGCTCAGAAATATCAATATTAAGAAGTAATCCTAGATCGAGTACTGCCTGGTGCTGCGTGGGCCGTTCGATATGTACGCTTTCAATACAATTTCAATACATTGCGTAGGCTGTATCGGATGGATCGGTTTCAATCTATCTAGCATCTGGGTATTTCTTGACTATTCATAGATTAGTTATTAAAACAAATGCTATCAAAAGTTTTACGATTTTAAATTTAATTCAATGCTGGTTTCTTCAATCTATTTAGGTATTTACATGGCACCATTTATTGGCACGCACTTTCAACCCTATTGTATTAATCGAATCTCAAAAAGTAACGAAATAATATGGTGGCGTGGTGAGCTCCTGTCAACGAAATACATAGTTGTATTCTTCAGGAAGTGTTTCGGGACGCCCTTATAGAACCCCCCACCCCTCTAGGAGGGGCGGTGGAGGGAGGGAGGTGGTCAAAGTTCACACTTTCGAATGTTCCGCTAATAATCTTCCACGCAATGAAAAAATTTCAACAACTCTTACCCGATACACCTTTTCAAATTCCTTTCCATTTTCGAAGTAACGCAATAACGTCTTTAAAAAACGGGAAGGATTTTGAAAAGTGTACAGGGTAAACAATACTGAAAATTGTATAAGCTTTTATTTTGAGAATATATTTTTTTAACGTACGAACCTTTTTAATGATAATGAATACCCAAGTGTAAAGAACTTTACCCAGCTCCCCTCACTAACTGGTGACTTTTCCTAGCTTTTAGCAAGTACCCTAAACCACTTTCTGTATAAATCGCTTATCGTTTAGGTCCCAGGTCACACGCTCATCACCCCCATCATGGTCAATTTTTGAATAGACTATAATTAATTCATCGTTTAGTAATAACTCGTATTGACGGCAATAGAGTACATCGAGTTTCAGTAGTTATGAGGGTTGGATCGACAGAGTGCCCCCGAAACAGTCGGCGAACAATGTTATAGCGGATCCGATTCAGTGTACGTATTCAGAATAAATCATTCAGGCTTATTTGGCAAGTAGGGTCTTTATTTATTGTAGACAATTGGGTTATCTAATAGTGGCCTACTCATAGCGCATTAAATAAATTCTGGAAATATTTATAGGCAACTGGACAAACTTTCTCTTAAATAAAAATACCTAAAATTATATTAAAGTGTGGTGATTACGCCTAATCGCCCTCACCGTACTGGTTTCGAGAGTTGAGAGATGTGAGGCTTTTATCCAGCAGTGGGATATTACAGGTTGTTGTTCAAATCTTAATAATAATTAAAATTCTTAAGAATAATTATCACTTTAAACTCAATAACAGATAAACTTTATTTATAAAGTAAGTTCGAGTGGGTAAATATCCAAACGTAGGCTCATAAAGTATCTAAGGTTAAGTAGATCAATGGTCAATTGGTCAACCCTAGTGTCGGAGTGGTTAGTATAGGTGCGTTGAAATTAATACTGCCTAATGTATTACAGTAGGTAAGTACTAGGAAAATTTTAAGTAAACATAACATGCATACTCGCATTTTAAATAATTGATCACTGTGCGTGCGTTCGAGAGCTTTAATGTTGACTCGCCAGCAATAGTCCCACGCGGTGCACGATGTTACTCAAAATCAATGTTTATTCTTTTTGCCGCGTTCGTATTACGTTTGAGAGTAAGGACTCATGAAGCGGTTTTCACCCGTGCCCGCCGCGATTGCGGGCCGGCAGCCTTTGTAGAATACAGATATTTATGTAAAAAAATTAAAGGACATTTCACGACGCGTTTTACGCCCGCGGCGTGTGCGATTGTTTGCGGGTCCCGCTGCTCCAGCGGTCATCTTGTACCGGCGGGCGCGGGTCGCGGTCCCGCAGCCGCGGCGGGTTGCACCCGCGCGTTCTGCGGTCGGTTGGCGGGTGACCGCGCGATATATGATATGGGATCTCGCATATTAGTATGTTGTTTTTGAAGAGCAGTTTCTGTTTTTCTTAAAAGTTCTAAATAACTACATACGGACATTCGAAAATAATTAAAGAACTTTTCTTCATCCTTCTTTAAGTCATTAATAAGAGTAACAAATAATCCATAACGATCTCTTTCCGCAATCAGTGGATGTATCCAGAACCTTTTAGGCCTTCTTTTTTAATTCTTCTGTGAAGGAAGTATAACGCAACAGCTCGTTTCTGGTGTGTGTCCATGACGGTCTGGAACTCAACTGATCGTTTAACCGCCCGTCTTGCGATTATCAACCGCCAAGTTTGCGGGCGATAATCGCAACCGCGACGGCTGCATAACCGCACAAAACTCCGGTCTCGTGAGTTTTGAAAATAAAACTCCATTCCGCCATCGCGGCGGGCACGGGTGAAAACCGCTTCGTGAGTCCTTACTCTGACACACTCCATCAATTAATGCGTCGGAACATTTCCGTAACATGATTTCACCTTTTTCGCACTTTGATACATTTCAATGCATATTCATTTATTATTCAAGCTTCAACAGATATAAATTCACTTGTACTACTACTAGCCGCGCCCCGTATTACCCACCGTGTTACCCGCATTGTATCCGTTTTCGCGGGAATTTCGGGATAAAATGAATTCCATGTAAGATTCTGATGTTACTTTAAAGTTTGATCTAAATCCGTCCAGTAGGTTTTTCGTGAAAGAGTAACAACAAACATGCATACATCCATGTGTGGGTAATGACGAAACCAGGAGTTTTTTACATTACCTAAGGGTCCATCGTAATTATAAAAACTTGAAATTGTGATGACAGTGTCATGGGATAATATTAAAACTCTTTTAATAACCACACTGCCTATCCAATAATAATGTTTGTAGGTAGGTAGGGACCTAAAGACCACATCGAGTTAGATCATAATATAAACATGCTACCACAAACCGAAGAATCAGAGGCAGAACAGATCAAAGTGAGAGTGAAAACAAATGAGGAAGTTGAATTAAAAGTCACGCTAATAAATTATACGACAAGTTTAATACTTAAACGTTCGTAATACGCATTTGCATTACAATAACAAACTGTTTGAGCAAAAACAGCTGTTTGTCCGTAATGGGCCTCAATTACCAACTTCGACTACTCGCCGCGGCCATTGTGTCGACGGTGTGACTTATCGCTCGCTCTGACTACCGTTTGAGCCCCTCCCGAGACACTTCAGGTTTAATTACTCGCATAAAAAGTTAACTGATCACTTCTATTAATAGAACGTATTTATTATCGCCAGCCAATTATTAGTAGCCAGTTTTATAAACCACTAACATTTGTTAAGTAAGTCAGATTAGTTAGTGATCTATTAAAGTGCTCCAGCATTAATTAATTTGACCATTGCAACAACCAAGACTGACAATTTTACGCATCCCCTCTGAAACATGGTAGGCTTATGAGGCGTTTACATTATTCGGTTAGACTTAAAACAAGGGTTCGTCAAAAGTTAGACGCATATTAAGATATAACATAGTTATTTAGCAAACATTATATTACGTGTCCATAACCGTTCAGAAATCATCTTATTCGATCGCCAATTCGCACAAAATAATGCTAATACCACATTGTTATTCAAGTGTAATGTAATGGAGGACGATAACCCGCCTATTGCCACCCTCAAAGTAAACTGGCGTCCCGTTTATGGTTGTTGGAGCGATAACAAGTTGTTGGATCATAATGATAGTTGTAGAACAGTAATTGTGCTGTTCCCAAACCCCGCGACCACTTGTTGAGACAACCTCGGGCGGGCGAGGGCGCGGACGAGCCTCTTACGGAATCACAAATCGGTGTAAAGTTCGTCTTAAATATTGGGTAACTTCTGTCCAAACCAAGTTGGTTAGTTAGTTCAAATGCCATACCCGTAGTACCCATTTATTAATCTGATCGCGTTGTGCCCGCTCCCGATGGAATGTATGAAAGGAAGCTTATGATTTATTCATATTTCTTAAGTAGTCTTTAACGTGAAAGCATAACACACATCAGCATAACAACATTCTTAAATCCATCCTCACAAACTATCACATCAACAGTATTCAAAAGTAGGATATAATAATATGTGGTATCTTTTTTATTTATTAGTTTCCATTCATCAAGTCGGCCGACGACCTTAATCTTCTTTTTATCGACTAATTTTCCCTAATCATTGATAAAATATATTTTCTAAGCCCAATCAGATTTGTGAAATATATTGAAGTAAAATCTTTAGTTAGACTAAAGATATCTGAATTTCATTCCTCTCTGTTGAACACTTCAGAAACGTATTTTTAAAATAATTGCATGTGATCTAGTTGGAACCCCGGTTGGCTTAGATACAGAATGGCGCACTAATTAAACTATGTAATATTCATTTCACAAAGTTTATTTAATACTTGAACAAAGCTCCTCGTTTGGCGGCACTAGCGGAAGGTGCAGGTGGAATACATTACGGTTGGTTACTGTTCTGTTTGGTCAGTATCATGTCAGTATAGTTAACCTCGCATTCTATGCTAATACGAGTATGATACAACTGAAAAGTTCTTTTATTTTAATTGAAACATTGTTTTTGTATTAGATAGGTAGTTACGTTCAATAGGGAATAACTCATTGTCAAGTGTACTGCTACATTCAAAAGAAGTCCATTAATGAAAGGTTAATTAAACTATTTTAAATTTTATTATTCTATTTTATTTTAAACTATTTATTGTAAACTATTTCAATATCCCGACGGAAATGGGTAAAATCTGAGTGCATCAGGACGCTGTTAGTGGGTTATAAAATTCTAAATAAATAACGGATAAAAGTGGCCAATGGTTAACATTACTGAAAGTACATTCTTTATTCGAAGTAATATTGAAGTCACGGCATGTACCGCCCGGCTCTTTGGCTTGATTGTAATTATTTTTCTAATTAGTAGGAGCAGGTTTCGACGGTATTGGTCGGTCACTTTTTATACTCTTTTCCGCCCAGGGCGGCCGCGGCCCTGGGCGGGCGGCGGCCGGCAAAACAGATTGCCTTCCAAAGAGTCTCCTACTTACCAAAGAGGCTTTGAATGCTTTTTCGGAACTAATACGGACCCGGGTATTACTATATTTCAGATTTGTAATACTTTACTACCTATATATTATTTGTTTATGTTATTTAGTAATTTATTTTGAGTTGAAACAATAATAGCCTAAAGTTGGCACCGTCACTTAATTAGATTAATCTATACTAATATTATAAAGCTGTAGAGTTTGTTTGAACGCGCTAATCTCAGAAACCTATTTGAAAAAATCTTTCAGTGTTGGATAGTCCACTTATCAAGGAAGGCTATAGGCTATTTTTCATCTCAAAATTCCCAAAGGAACGGGCACAACGCGGGTAAAACCGTGGGGAGCTGCTAATATATTAAAAAGTGTCCGAGTATACATGTTTGCCTTAAGTGGCGCCTGGTTAGATAAAAATCCTTAAAGAACTTGCATCCGGACAGTCCCCCAGAGCTCCTGAATAGAGGATGTGTATAGATTAGATTTGACCAAATTGCATCAGTTTGGTATCGTACAATCGGCCTCTCTGACCTCTCAATATTTCTCTATAAAACTTCGGCCGAGTGCAGACGTATTCTTCTAGTCGCGTCAATATGGTTCATGATAAATTATGTGTTTCCACCAGAATTTGGACTTTTCTGTCGCATTGTTACTGACAGTCGTATCAAAAAATAGATGTAATACTACCGGTCCCGGTTGTTCCAGTCATTGGACATATTGGAGGCCTCTATGGCGGTCTTATAATTCGGATACCAAGATTTAGGCACTAACCTAATCGAACTAACTTCTATTAAAACAACCAACCTTTCTCAGGCAGCATACAACATACAATATGCAATACGTTCTAACTTTGAAATGCACTGGAATTGCATAGTTTTGTCATAGCAATACTACCCTCTCACGACACGAGTGAGTTACGAAGCCCGACTCGCGGCGGCCGGAGACGTCTCGCCGCTCGCGGGACTCCTCGCAAACGTTTTGTCTTCTACTTGATTTATACTTTAAACTTTTAACAGATTTTCATATGAGATTGCTCTTTTTCTAGTTACTTCACATATGTTTTCTGTCACATTGGTTTATTAATCCATGTAATAGTCAAAGTTTGAAGTGATATTGGCGCTTCCTTACATATTAGAATAATGCAAAGGTTGCCGGCGCGTCTATCTATCTGTATGCAATAATCTAAGAGTAATGACGAGTAAGGTTGTAGCTATTCATCCTGAAATTCCCACGGGAACGGGTGCAGTAAAAATGCTAGGCAATGCTAATGAACATATATTGTTAAGTAACTTTGTTAGAAGCATTACTATTGGTAAATAGGAAAGATATCAAACCGAATATTTACTGTAACATTTTATTGAGTTGCGATACTACTTTTATGTTCCTCTAAAAAATATAGCATACAGTGGTTCCTCCGAACAATGCATCGCAAGTGGAGTCGTTCGCCCGCGTTTAGCTGACACGGACCCGAAAGTAATCCAATATCCTCTCCACCCGTCATCTCGATAAATGCCTTAAAAATGTATTCAAATCCCCACAGTTTCAGAACATTATTAAATTTTCAACCGCTTTTGTGAAAGGTAAAACAGTGCGCGTGGGACTGTCGAGTTTAGCCGCACCCACTTATAGAGTACGTGCGCGATAAGACAAGATTTCCATTGAAATTTAATTTCGCTGCAGCCTGGAGGCGGCGGCCCCCACCTGCACCAACTCGGGCGCCTTCGGAAACAAAACGAGCACAAAAGTTCACTTCTCAAACATAATAGTGCGATAAAATGTCCCGCATCATGGAGTAGTTCCATAAACTCACTGAATCGTATACAAATTCAATTTGAAGCATTGTTTTGTTAAAATCATAACAAGTAAAATAACATTTGTGCTGCAAATAATAACAATATAAAATACTCGTAACATTGCAAGATTGTTCTAGAGTCTAGAACAATGTACAGTGCAGTTGTTTGAGATGTAACTTGATGTGATTCGAAGCCAATTTGTGCGGGAGAGAGTCGTTGAGACAATACTGCTCGAGTAGTTGTTTGTACTCTCATTATGATGAATAAAGCAGATTGTACGAACAAAGCCATTGTTGCTGGATATATATTGTAATTCAGTGTGGTGCGCCACCTGCCTCCACCTGAACCACCTCTCAATATTGAAAGAGTGAAGTTTGAAACAGATATAACAAGAACGGCGAATTCCATTTAAAGTACTGAATTAATTGAATAGTGTCAGTTCCGGATCTCGACAACAGATTGTATCTATTCCCTCCGTGTGAGTCCCAATGTTTTCATTAAATCAAGGAGAATGGGCCGCCCGGTACTCTGGTACGCCGGTATTTGAAGAAACACAAATGAGAGCAATCGAGCGGCAGTATCGCGTTCAATTTGCTTCGACTATTCAAATAGTTGGCGGGTGTGTACCTCGTGACGTCACCCGCCGCGGTTACCTCCGTCCGACCCAATCTGAGGTTCGACGTCATTCAATTACAGCTGACGAACGCTTTAAACGCACTATTTGAGGGGACATTGAATCTGATCGCGTTTCGTGAGTCTGACATATTTGTAGCGATGCGAGATGCGCAGCGAGCAGCCACCCCGAGGCAAGTGGGTTAGTCTGTGTTCCTCTCAATTTGTCGATAACCGGTCAAGTTTCACCGCGTCTCCCTTATTAATTATGTAGCCGCCGGCGTCCCGCGGTAACTTGTACATTTTTTCCTTCCTCCACCAAGTACTTTAGCTTTTGTTGCACCCGCGGAGCCTCGCCCACCGACAGTGATGGAGTAATCTCGGTAATCTCTCGATAATTATAAAATCCGTGTTATCTTGCTTACCTAATGAGGAGGTTGCTTGTTTGTTTCATGCCTTATTAGAATGTTCGTTTAAGAGCAATTATAAGGAAACTATGACGTTGTTTATTGCTCGGGTTTCTGGAGAGAGATATTCGGTTAGTTTCGGTTATGTAGAGTAGATCGTATGTAGAACTATCACATGCTACTGATGTGAAGATTGATTGAGACACTTTACAGACCAAACACTTTCATAAGAGGTCAGTATTATTATATCTTATGCCAAATAAGGTCGTGAATACCAAGACAAATTGGTATGTCTAACTAACGTCAAACTAACGAAAAACTTCACACCTACTCACCAGTAATAATACACAGACACTGTCATATTACCGTTGCCTGGGTAAGATTTTCGAAAAGGCAATAACAATGCGATAGTGGTAACCAAATTATAGCCTAGATACATGTGGATAACCTTATTGACATAACATAGAAGAGCCGTATACCTAAGACCCAAACTAGCCACCGCCGTGCAGAGGCCGCGGCGCACAGCGGTAGCCGCCGTGTTCCGCCACCTACCCCTAGCCGCGCGCCGGACGTGACCGCGCATCACTTTACCAAACAAACGTTATCGTTCCAATAACATTGTATTACAACATTTGAATAATATTCACTGAACAAGAACACATTAGCATACATCTAAAGGAGTTTTGGTTATCGAAACGACATGATGTGCCTACCTAGGTACAAGCACATAATGTACGACGCTCGTTATTTAGTTTATTAACATTAACATAATGAAATAACAATAAATAGTCTGAGATATGATGAAAAAACCGCCTATTTCCTAGTTTCTGTCGTGCCGGTCGCCCCGGCTCCGAGACGCCCCGAGACGCCGCCCCGGTCACGTACGCATTGTAACTCTCGGTTACGAGTGAAATAAAAGATTTTACACTTGAATTTATTATGTCTACATCTCGCGAACAGTATACATGCTCGTTTACTTAATTTTATTTAGGACTACGGCTGTAAAACTCCTTGCGAGTTGATTGCGAATTGTGATGAATATTATGGGCCGTCGCGACCCGTGTCGGGTTCACTACATTTGGGTGAAGCAATGGAATGGCGTCGTTCGATTTGATGGTGCTGTAAACTGTGACGACGATGGATGGTGTTCAGATACCTGCGCGGCCACGGGGGCCGCGGGCTCGGGTTCAGAATAGACTCCTTAAAGACATATTTTATTTCCAAGACGTTGTCGCGGTTCCTGCGCCCCACATATTAAATAACGATATTCCAAGAATGTGAAAACGTTATCGCCATTTTGAAATTGTTCCGCGAAATTGTATTTATTGTCAGTAAATTGTTTAACTACAAATATTTGTCGGCGTCGCTGATTGGTTTTAGGGATGGTTTAATAAAATGTTATCTATTGACTTTGGAACTCTATTAAACCGCAAATTCCCTTTTGTTTAGAGTTAGTTATTTATCAATATGAAGTTAAATATTGACTGCTATAGAGATGAGAGATAAATAGAGTGTTGTTGTTGGTCCGACGCGCTGCTAATGCGTTCTGAACGACATCGACACTCCATTCAATGTAACGTTATGAGAGCGCTTTGTGTGCGCGCCATTGTGCGCTCTCATCCGCTCACAATGGCGCGATCTGGCCACGAGACGACACTCGATACTCTTTTAATACAACACCTCGGTAATACTATCACGCCAACGCAACGCCGATAGAAAGAAAACTTGGATTTTTCACAGGATTGATAGGTGTTCCCGCTAATGCGTGCTTTGTTCGTCGCGGACATGTCCGCCGCGAGCCCTTGGCCTCCGATACATGATATCTGCGCTCACAGCTTGTAATCTTCTCTGGATGTCTTAAGTAATGAACAGTCTAGACAACTACTCTGTTATGATACAAAAGGCTATTACGGCTTTGTATTCAAATAGACAACCATTATGTTGCCTTTTCTATTTTATTTTGAAAATGATTTTTTGTTCAGCTTTATATTCAAAGGAAGGTTGAACTTTACCTTTTAATAAAGTAAGTGAAGCGAAAAAATGCTTAATTATGAATGAGAGTTTAATTAAAATTAAAATGTAAGCATCCCGAAGTTCTGCCTGAATACAAACCAGTGCGCGTAACAAGTTTAGCGATGTTTAGGTCTGCGGAGGTAATTAGTATGCGCAGAGCTGCGACTCCCGTCTTGGATAAATAATTAATGAGGCGACAAAGAACATCGACCGCCCGCCGTCGCCGCCCGCCGCCGCCGCCGCCCCACATACCTTTCACTAAACATATTGTATTAAGCACCTTCTCACTAAATATGCAAATCAAATTGGTCTTTAAAGCAAACAGTAATAAAATACAAGTAGTTGGTGTGCTGGCTGCTTCTTAAACGTTTCTTTACTTTTATTAGTTTCGGTCGAGTAATAAGGCATAAGTTTTCGATTTTTGTTTCGTAATAACTGTCCGGTTAATCTGATATATCCTTGGGTAGATCGTTTGAGCTCTCGGCCGGTAAAGCCGACTGGGACACGGGTGGACTAAGGACTATCATTTTACCCACTACGGTATTGCACAAGGTAACCGGTCTATCCTTATGATAATCGCGATCTCCTGCTATAATTTGTGATCGCCATTATAAGGAGCATCGCATTTAAAGCCTTTTTTATATGCAGAGTAGTTTTAAGTGTAAGCTATAATATAGTGTATTTTGCAAACATAAAAATGTTATTGCCGATAACAACATTTTCGTAAGCCGTTAAACTAAAGCTATAATAAATAATCAATACAAGTATTAGTAATAGTCGTATCGTATTATAATAATAATGGAAGGTTGACGTAAAACGGCGCAAGTGACAATACAAATAAACCTATTTTATTTCTTCCTTACAGTACAACTTCGATATATTTGGTGTGCCTGTATTATATATTGCAAGTTTTTATTCACAATACATTCTCCGTAAACTGGAGGAAAGAACGAAATAAAATATACTTTAATTTGTAGCAACGTTCACTTTAAAACGTTCATTAAATTTTTAAGTTAAATGCATGTACTCGGAAAGTAATAAAAGACACTATTTTCTACGAAAGACCATCAAAGGTAGTTCTCGTTTAATGAAGAAGTAATAGCGCTTTCACGTCACACAGAGAAAGATGGCCGCTTTCATCATGGAGGCGTTCTTTTTAACCATTTTCTATAATAATGCACAATAAAGAGTGCTTCGTGTATCAAGTTCGCTTGTTTTTATATTTCGTTCGTCGCCGTTCATAGGCCGTCATGATTTATTCGTCCAATCATTACGAGGAAGTTGTACTTGGCACACGATGGAGTCTGTAGGCCAGAAGGCTCGGATACAATCCCGGTTTCATTACCGTCCCGTTGTTTATCTTTATTCCTGTAATAATTCAATTAATTCTCTAATTCTCTAATAATTTTAGGTATTTAACTGATTGGAATATATGCGTTCAATCTTGTGCTTTAGTACATATAGATGTTTACGGTGTTTGTTTTTAATTTAGCTCAATATACCTGAATTTCTTTCTACATATCTATACTAATGAACACCCCAAAAAGCACAATGGTTTGTCTGGTATGTTAGGATAGTATTTCGAGGTAAAATATACATTAAAAAGAATAAAAATAGAATATGCTCAGTAACAAACAATACGAAATAAAAATAGAAAACATTCCTCATTAATATACAAATTGGAATAAGACAATAGATAAGAGAACATACGAATCTGAATAACAATTACGTGGAATTATATGTCTCAATAAAGCTTTTACAAAAATATATCGATTACTAGCTGCGCCCCGCGGTTTCACCCGCTTTGTACCCGTTCCCGCGGGAATTTCGGGATGAAAATTGATGTTGTCAGATTCTCAGGCCTACCCGATATGTACACAAAATTTCATGAGAATCGGTCGAGCCGTTTCAGAGGAGTTCAACCACTCTAATTAGGCTCTAAAATCGTTGGTTTAAATCTTTCGGGTTATTAAGGCTCACCGTGTATAAGATGTACTGGAAAAATCATATAACCTATGAGAATATAAGCCTTATAAAAAACAACGTTATTCCATATTTGAAAATCTTCGGCAAACAGTCACGGAAAATATTGAACGGCACGAAAAAATATCCAACAGCCGTAATCTTTCGAAAAAAGATAACGGAATTACTTCACACTTTCCGTTCTGATATTACATTATGGAGCAATCACCCGATTAGATGAGTTCATGATTAGATGAGTTCATAATGGAGCAATCACCCGATTAGATGAGTTCATAATGAGATGCAAAAACAAATAATCCGAAGATATTTCCCGGGGGAGGGGAGCCTCTATTGAACATGCCCCGACTCGACACCTAGGCTTTTTCTTTTTATAATGTCAATGTGACTTGTTGTCCGTCGATGATATTAGTGATGCCGTCTCTCTTTTATTTAATTCGTTTTGAAATACGATATGGGGACGCACACAGATAAGCTGATCTGAGCCTAATGAGAATGAGTCAATGCCTTTCATAGCAGGAACGTTTAAACTGTTACCCCCAATCTGTTGAGTAGTATCTGTAGACACGAGATTTGCTGAGTTTCTTGCCGATTTTTCTTAGAAAACTTCTTTACGACTTAAAAAGATTAATGTAAAAAAGGTATTTGATGCACCATATTCGACTGTAGCAAGGCTGCAGCTCATTCGGTAACCGTCTTGTGTAAACGCGTATTCGGTTTGTCATATCACGTAACCGACTAATGATATGGAGTAATTGGGTCCATACGGGTTACCGACTAACTTAAATTGGTTATTAGGCTGGAAACCGACAGTGTAATAGACACATGGTTAGCTGAATTAGATTGCAGCATGATTGCAGCTCACATCGCTTCACCGACCAGTAAAACAAGTATTAATGATGTTATTTGGTTGCAGATGGCCAGGGCGAAGCCGGCGTCGGTGGCGGCGGTGAGGAGGAGGAGGCGAGCGACGTGGAGCGCGGCTGCTGCATGGTGCTCTGCGAGCAGCACTGCCCGCCGCCCCTCGCCGAGCTCTGCCGCACCAACCGATTTAGGAACCTTCACGTGAGTACCGCCGCCTACTTCGGAGGCTACGTTACACTGGTCACGCCACCTATCTGTAGTAAGTATATACCAGGGTTGGTCACTAGCCTACTCGAACTTACTTTCTGGACTGCGGTTTACTGAACTGCGGCGGCAGGCTAGGCTGGTTACGGGACCTCCTCCGAGTATGTTCCACTCCCTTACTGAACTGCGGCGGCAGGCTAGGCTGGTTACGGGACCTCCTCCGAGTATGTTCCACTCCCTTACTGAACTGCGGCGGCAGGCTAGGCTGGTTACGGGACCTCCTCCGAGTATGTTCCACTCCCTTACTGAACTGCGGCGGCAGGCTAGGCTGGTTACGGGACCTCCTCCGAGTATGTTCCACTCCCTTACTGCACTGCGGCGGGCAGGCTAGGCTGGTTACGGGACCTCCTCCGAGTATGTTCCACTCCCTTACTGCACTGCGGCGGGCAGGCTAGGCTGATTACGGGACCTCCTCCGAGTATGTTCCACTCCCTTACTGCACTGCGGCGGGCAGGCTAGGCTGGTTACGGGACCTCCTCCGAGTATGTTCCACTCCCTAACTGCACTGCGGCGGGCAGGCTAGGCTGGTTACGGGACCTCCTCCGAGTATGTTCCACTCCCTTACTGAACTAACTGCAGCAGGTTTAGCGATCGTCTCCGGTTGTTTTAATTTTTAAACCGTCTTGGAAGTCTTCAGGCGGTGGCCTCCAAGTCTCTACGAGTATTTTATCTTAAGTAAATTTAAATGTTAACTAAACTAATTAAATTTAGAAAGAAAGAACACAACACAAACATTGATACACTTTACCACTGAAAGTGATGTCGAATATGTACACTGTTAGTGGTTTACCAATTATATTTGGTTCACCACTTTTTTTATGCTAGGTGTAGGTACCAGACCAGAAAATTGTTGAGAACCAGACTCAATTCAAACTCATAAATAATTTTAACCTGTCGTCTCAATCATCATATTTTAATTTTCAAACTCAATTTGATGTAATTGAATCACTCAAACTTTCTTGATTTTACTTTATTAACCGACTTTATTCAGTAATTTGTAATTTCCGTCCGAAACAAGCGGTGGCTCGCCAAACAAAATGAATGTTGACATTTTTCCGTGTAGAAAACCTAATTAAAAATTAATCACCCTGTGATTGAATTTGTTATCAATATAAAGTACTTATAATTAAAACTCGTGATGAAAGATTTGAGATAAACCGTACAAATGACAGTCATGATATGAAGAAGTTTGTACCATAACCGCCCGAGCGTCTCTCGGCTGAGCGTCGATCACCGCTAGATGTCACTGTACGGAGTTAGAACACGCTAACGTTATTATCTGCCGTTTGGGGTGGTCGCAGCAGAGGTGTATGAAGTTATAGCAATCTTTAATATAAAATACAAAAAAAAAGGTAATATTTTTTGAAAGGAGCTGTACATGCGCAGTTCCAGAAAGTTTAATAAATATAAAGAAGATATTATTTTGTTATTTGATAATTAAATAAATATCCTGCTAATATTATAAATTAAAAAAGTTTGTGAACATGGATGTAACTATGTAATGAAAAAAACTACTGGACTGATTTGGATGAAACTTTACAGTAATATAGGTTATACATCAGAATAACACATGGGATACATTTTATCCCGAAATTCCCGCGGGAACGGGAGTAACACTTCAACTATGGAAGATATAAGGCTATCGACATTATATATAATACATATAAAAATCAATACCACTTTTCGTTGTAATTTTATAATTCAAGAACGTGCTCACCTATCCAAACCAAATGTTTAGGCTTTGTTCGGACTATTTAATAGATGGTTTATTTATGTGAAGTTTGCACAAAATCGGTCGAGCGGTCTTAAATTACTACGGGAACGAACACAACGCGGGTAAAACCGCGGGGCGTAAATTATAAATGTGAATTGGAATGATTTTTGATCACCGGCCTTTAGTAAACAACGCGAAAAGCTTTTGTTTAAAAAGAAACCAAATACAAGGTCTGAACTAGAAAGTGGCAAATCAAAGAAAGAATTTATTTGTCACCGTTAGAGCTTCGTAGAAGTTGTTTTTATTTTTTTACAAATTTTATGAAAGTATTAAAGTATATACATTTCATAAAGTTGTACTGATTAAGTTTCGCAACATTACTCAGACGTAGCTTTTTCAAGATGCCACGGCACAAGAGTAAGGAGTATTTCAACAAAGGAGGCTCGGGCTCGTCTCGGGGAATGTCTAGAATAGTCTGAGGCCAGCCGAGGCGGTCGGCCATCATGAGACCCGATCGGGGAGGGTGGTTCTCCACATATAGATAGTTATTTGTGTCAGGACCGCCCCTCAGTTAGTGTTTGTAAACCCTGTTTTATATTAAATAATATTCTTACCTCAAATACCTACGTTACTCGAATTACGACTTATTTAATTTCATATAATTTGGACAACTCATTGTTAAAGTTTGCTTTTTGAGTATACGGGCATTGCTGTCTCTCTGCTCTGTCTTTAATTATCATTGCGTTACTGTTGTATCCAACATAAGCAGAATTTATTCTTATAAAGTCGGTTAATAATGACAAATACAAAATATGTTCTCCTTATAATCCGGACCATATTTGGACGTGAAACAGAATAACTCTATTCACCATTCGTGAGTGAAGTCGACGGGCGAATCGGAAAACTTTTCCTATCAAAGAAGGTTCCGCGAAACGAGTTCGAAAGAATATGAGTTGAGCACCGTGCAGTGACGCGAAGTAGGCGAGATCGTATTGGGCGGTATGTAGGGAGTAGCGTGCAGGCATAGTCAAAGGGTGTGCCAAAGTTGGATAGGTTAGTCCGCGGTGTCGCAGTTATTAGACCGCCTAATGGCCTTTGACATTAAATTTTTTCGACCAAATAAAAGTCACATTAACAAGTTTGCATCATAGATAGCTTTTTAGATTCAATTAAATTTCATTACCAATATTTATTTATTTAATGAATCATCATCAGTGTTGCATATTAAACAATTAAATCTAGAGTTACAAAGTACATTTCTGATATGAACACCAATAAAAGAAGTGTACAGCATTGATAACAAGTAACCACAGAACAATGATAAATATATATATAATATTTAATATTGTATAATAGCTAGAAATCATTTAGTTTGCTTTTTAAATTATGATTTGACCCAAAAATTAACTAGGGCGTAAAGTACAGGTCGCCTCACTTGCCCTGAGATTCGGAGTTACAATGAAATATTCATGGAGTCGAAAGTTTTACGGCATACGTGGAGTTTTGGCGGGAAAAGTTGTAAATGTTCGCGTGGGGAAGTGTACTTGTGTAAGTAAAGACGGGCTTATACTTCTGTTAATGTGCGGGGCAAAGACCTTACAAATCATATATACATATATACTACAGTGAAGAGAATTGTATGATAAAAAACATAATATAAGAATATATTCGACTATCGATATCTCTTGAATAAAATTAATACACGAATAGATATTCATGATACTGTATAAAACATTTATTTGTCGTCAAATCTCAATGTATTCACCACTCAACCCTCGGTTGAGAATAATACCGCTTGATGTCGCTTTACGGAGTTCGTGTATTTCTGCCGTTCAGGGTGGTCGATGCAGGGGTGGAAAGATGTCACCAAACCTACTTACCATGTGTGCATAGAACATATACTCGTACACATGTGACATCTAAGTAATTTCTGAAAGGAGACTGCTAATGGAATTAGTAGGTCCTAATCATTTCCTAAATATCTCCCTTCATTCTAGAGCCTGGTTTGCATGTGTTATGTCGATATGTATATACTTAATTTTGTTTCTAAGTCAAGAGCTATATTTCAGTTTACTAACTTTATAAAATGTAAATGCAACTCGTTCTGTCTGTTTCGCTACGAGAAAAAAAAATCCCATCAAAAACATAACTTGTCATAACGTGTCAGTCAACCGTGAGATACTTGTAATACCAAGTTGGTTAATTTATTCAGTCCCTACTTAAGGGTCCTTCTTTCTCAAGTTGTCATTACGTATAATGTGCTTTTCAATATTAAACATCTTTTGTATTTTTAAAAAATAGATTGAATCTGCCATCGCATGAAAACACAACATAAGTCAATTTAAGATTAATTATGCACCTGACATAGGGCTCCCACACAAAACTTCGATGCGATGCGATGCGAATTCACATCGCAGGAACTTGCGATGCTGTTCCATTAATTAGCGATTCTCATTTAATATATTCATCTCTTTTCTTTGTACTGTAGTAATGGCGATAGATATACCTATTTCAGTTCGTATCGCAGAAATTCGCATCGCAAGTTCCTGCGATGCGAATTCGCATCGCATCGCATCGCAGTTTTGTGTGGGAGCCCATATCTAGAAAACCGGAGCAAAATTGCAAAATATCCTTTTTCCTTAATTTATACGCTAAACACTAATTATATTCAAAATTTGAAGGTTCTATATCTGCTAGAAGTGCCTTAAAGGTTTAGTGATCGGTGAGACAGTCAGTCAGTGTGCAAGTGAGTGACAAAATTAATACATTTTAACTTGTTATCGTTTATAAACTACTCCAATAAAGTGCCCAAATGTGCGTACAGCACTGCGCCTCGCCTCCAAGGAGATTGGACCTAAAGGTCGTGTTGTTATAACACTTCAATTCAAAAGGTCTGAACAAAAACGCTACTTATAAAAGTCGGCGGACGATCACAAATTGTGTCGGATAACAGAACGCTTGTGTTTATGAAAAGCTTTCCCATTGTCAGTTTATCGCGGGTGTTGGGGGCGATGTTGCGCATACAATTACCAACTCCCCCCTCCCACCCCTCCCATGTCTCATCCTTATTTTTTCACAAGTTCAACAAGTTTGATTTTAAGAACATTTGCCAACATTTGATCTCGTAGAGCGGAGATCAAACCTAATGTTTCGGAGCCTTCGAGATACAGATAGCATGGAGAAAGAAACGGGAGGCATTCAGAACTTCCGTTTTCTTATGTCTTTAATTTCTTATTTATAATTTAAAAAAGAATCGCTAAATGTGTTGCTAAGCGCATAACTTCATAACGACTGCACCAAATTGGATGATTCCTTTTTTATTTGTTCGTTATTGTCAGGACAAGTTTTTTATATAAGAAAATAAGTAATCAAAAGCTCAATTCAAGCGTTTTTTTCGTTATAGCTTTTTGCTCGTTTGTTGTTATAGCGGCAATATAAATACATCTGTGAAAATTTCAACTGTCTAGCTATCACCGTTCTTGAGATACAGCCTGGTGACAGACGGCGACGGACGGACGGCGAAGTCTCAGTAGTAGGGTCCCGTTTTTACCCTTTGGGCACGGAATCCTAAAAACGGTGTGAGAACGTTACCACTAAGAGTCAAATCGCGAAAGTTTATACTATTTATATTGATGTTTTTATAACAATATCGAACTCCTACGAACCGTTTAGTATTTAACATAATCCGTATCAAATTATAAAGATAAAGGGTATCCTCCGCGCCCCCGAGCCTCGCGCCGGCTGCGCCTCGACAAAGAAACTTACAGAAAAAAAAATGCATACAAGGAATCCCTATTTTTATGAATACCCTATTATCCCTAATACATATATATTTAATGCATATTTCGCGCAGCGCTAAAGAGAAGTGACGAGAGGATGCTGCGAATATTCATAATTTGTAAAATAAATTATTTATTACGCGCCGCAGAGACAAGTTGCATCCTGCACATTTCATTCGTGGCGAGCCCGCACGCCGGCTGATTACTGGCCGCTATTGAACAGTGATAGGTGACATCTCAGTGAACATACATTTACTTAATTTAATTAATCGTTATTTTCTAAGTCGCTACTTTTTGGCCATAATAGTGATTAGCCTTAATTAACGTTATTAAAGTTGATTTTAGTTAATGCTGTTTATGGAATAATTTGGCTTTTTCTAACTTGATTTATTGATGGCACCATTTTTCTCAGTCTACCAAAAATTTGTTGGTTAGCTTACTACATTGCAAGAATATTAAGGCTTTGAATGTCGTAAACAAAAAAACATGGCTGAAAACATAATATATGTTTCAGCCATGTTTTTTTGTTCAAGATAATAAATGTTGCCTGTGTTTAATGCTTTCTTTGTTATGACCCGGGTTTTTAGGACGAACGGTTTGCAAGTTGAAACTTTTTATAGGATAAGCTTACGTATTAGGTACTACTAGTCTGAATACTTGACTAGCATACACACTTGTTGAGACGTTTGCAAATTAACTGGCAACTTGAATTATACACGAACTTCTTACTTAATATTGCCCGCGTTGTACCCGTTCTCGCAGGGATTTCGGGATAAAATGTATCCCATATGTTATTCTGATGTATAACCTCTATTACTGTAAAGTTTCATCCAAATCCGTTCAGTAGTTTTTGCGTGAAAGAGCAACAAACATACATCCATACATACATCCATCCTCACAAACTTTCGCATTTATAATATTACTAGCAGCGCCCCGCGGTTTTACCCGCGTTGTGCCCGTTCCCGTGGGAATTTCGGGATTTTTTTACATAAAAACCTTCCTCTTGAATCACTTTACCTATTACAAAAAACCGCATCAAAATCCGTTGCGTAATTTTAAAGATTTAAGCATACAGACAGACAAACAGTGTGACAGACACGAAAAAGAGACGACTTTATTTTATACTATGTAATGAAGTAGGATAGAAAAGGTTTCGGAAGTATCAGTGTCAAATATTAATTAAAATAAAACAAAGCGCGGGCTTGTCGAAAGCGAAGTTATACCTTTATTCAACTTTACTATTCCTTTAGCAGATCTCTTTCATCGTTACATCTTGGAATTTAAATCGTTATTTGAATAACTCCCCTAGTTCTTTGTGTTTGCTCAATGGGTGAAACTGTTTGACATTTATGAATGTTTTGTGAAAATTGAAGTGCGAAATTTTTTATTTCGGATTCGGTTGTCCTTTGCGTTTTTAATTGAAATTGCCGCGGAAGTAGTTTGACCGGCGACACGCTGTGCAATTTGATTCATCACTTTATGTATCCTGTGCCATATTCTGTTGGTCTGTCAGTGACTACTATTAACTTAACTCTTGATCCTATGTACGTGTGTAGGACGCATCGTTATCGAAAGCTTTAAGTTTTTTTTAAATTTCTTATTCATATACTTAACAAAAATCTTCTCAAATGACCGGCCAACTTTATAATTATTTATTTTTAATCTATAATAAATAAGTACAAAATTATTTTCCAAAACCAAACTCCCCAGAGAAAAACAACAGTTTAGATGAAACACGAGAGAAATTGAGACCCGATTCAGTTGATATTTGATAATGGTAAGACGAGCCGCCCGCTCGCCGCTCGCCGCTCGCCGCTGGCCGCCCCGGCGCGGCGCGGCGGGCGTACGTACGAACCGGATGTTTAGCTTTTAGTTTAGTTGAGAGGTTTTACCAAATGTTTTTAGATAGTTGTTTCAGCTCTCCTGGGTGTGCTGTATAATCTTGCATTTTTTTGATATTCTGCCTGATTTCCGATTGAGTTTTATTGCATTCACTTTTGGCTTGGATGTTTCTTTTAAACCTGTTCGGGGTGATAATAAGCTATGATTAAAATTAGATAAGACTAACAATTTCGAAATAAATGAAACAATTTTATGAGCACACAAATAGATCAACTCAACAAGTTGTCGTAAATGTATGTCAAAAGCATTACTTAGAGATACGACACAACTTTACTCAACTTATTAGTTCAGCGAGGTGCAATTACGGTTTCATCTGGATTTAGAAATATCTCGGCTCCATCGAGGCGTAGATTCAGGATTTAGTTTGGGGTGGAGGTGGACCATCTCATTTTTGCGAGGGGGAGGGAGGTGTTGTATAAAGGTCTTATAGTTCGTAAAATGACAAAGTATGGTATTAGAAGGTAGTTATATGGAAGGGTCAAACAGATAAGGTAAAAAGAGGGGAGTAAATCTTGCCTTATTTGTATGTCACCTATTTTTAATAGTTTTTTAAATTCACCTATTTTAATAGGGAGAATTGATACCATGGTTTAGGTAGGGGTAAGAAGATTTGGTACGACATTCGGGAGGGATTAATAACACCCTTTGCCACCCCCTGGATCCTTGCTTGGCTCCATTCAAATAACTAGTCGTGAAATTTCGCGCTAACAACCCACTCGTTATTTGCATATCGAGTATTTGAGTTATATTTAGGACGCTCAAAGCTCTGCACATGCACATGTGCACATGCCATCGAAGTACTTCAATGACAAATAACGAGCTACCTGTGGAAATGAGACTGTTCACATTTTGCGCTTTTAAAATGAAAGCTAGAAATGACGTTTTAGGATCCTTAAGGCGGCTCTTAAGAACTCTCATTTTAGAAAGAACTCGAATGATTCAAATTTACCTTCTTTAATAACAAACTTGTTTAGATGAATTCTTTGGTTTTGAAATATATGAACGACCCGTATGAACGAACTCTAAACCCTGCGCCACACTTTACCTAAACTTTGACGCTTACTAAAATCATCTCTTAACTTATTTCTGATCTGGCTATCAAACATCATAAAAAGCTCAAATCCAACTGGTTCAAAATAGCAAGTTCAAAACAAACTCTGCAGCTTCATTATTTGTATAGATTTTATACTCGTATTTATTTTACGTAAATTTTAATGAGGGTTGTCACCTGCAGCTCGTTCGAGTGCCTTTACAAAGAGCTCGGCTCAAACAGATTACCACCTTTTTAACTTGAGTCATTTTAAGGAAGAGTAAAAACTGTATAATGAACTAAATTTGTTGACAAAAATATCGTTTGACAAAGTTTCAGGAAATTAACGTACGAATAACAAAGGTACCTTTCAACTGAATGTTTTTAACTATGCGGGCGTTGTGTCCAACTACAATGTTTAATTAATTTTAATATTTAAAATAGAAACCTCGTCATTATCCGAGTGGAGGGGCGGTGGCGGTGCGGGGGAGGGGACAATAGCGCGAGCACATACAATATCAAAGGTCAATTCATGAATACCGAGATGAAAGAAATACTGTAGGAAAATGTTTCTCATTGCGACCAGCCGGTTATTGTTAACTAATTCCTTTGAAATACCTTTGTTCTCGGAAAAATATTCCTTTATTAGCTCATTACTCGGTTTGTTTACAGATATCATGTTTATCCGATGAAACCATGGATTACGAGTTTTATTCAAAGACTATAACAACACAAAAAAGTATGCGTAGGCACAGTCAGCCCATTGAAATATCCCGAGGGTGTCCTTTCGGGACCGGTTACAATAGGAACGTGTTAGATGGGATCCTCTCGCAGGAAAGGATCACGCGGTTCGGGAGGGAGTCCTTTGAGCCGAGAGCGCGAGCGCGGCGCCTCGGATACGCGCCCGGGACAATATGCTCGGGTCTTTATCGCAAACGCTCAACTATAATAGTTGAGGCGATAAGGCGGCGATGTTGCCTAACACTCGGAAATAATATCGAGTAGAGTGCTTTGACTAACTGGGTATTACGGATTTTTGAAGCTCTCAATGAGAGCTTGGAAAACAATATGGATGCTAATGATTTTTGCTTCGTGAAATGTACGCATGCAGTACATTGACAGTGACAAAGGAAATAAAGTTAAAAACAACATGAAATGTCGCGTCGAAAAAATCACACCCAATTAACGGAAAAGTATCATTACGAGTGAAATTCATTCGTGACATCAAAAAGCTTGATAATGTAAATGGATGCGATGCGTGGGCCCGCGGGCTCGGGACCCCACCGCGGACAATTAGGACCCGTCTCCCAACAGGCGACATTAAACAGGAGCGATGTAAATACGGCGGAATTGAGTTGCGAATGTCTGAAGATATGCAAATAAGTGTTTGGATGAGGGCTCGTTACGGCAGTCGGGCGATGGAGCCGGCTGGCCCCGTTATCGCACACCTTTCCGGAACCGAGGGACTCTTCATTGTTCAGCTAGTTAAGCCACACAAGATTACCCCGAATGGCCTGATAATAAACACTACCGTTTTATTTAACCTATAACATTGGAACGCTCCCTCAATAACAATGCATACATATTTTATATCTTTCAGACGATAGTTCTGACTACTGCGATGAAAAAATAGATGTGATATTTGTGTGTTGCAGACAGGTTAGCCTCTGCGTGCAGTGTGGGTTAGAATTTCAAAACGAGATTACGCGCGTCTAACGCTCACTCGGAGAACTTGATTAGTTGCGTCCAATAGGTCGGGTCCTGTCCTATCAACGTACGACCGAGAGTTATATGATATTTATTTCTGATAAACTAGTAGCGCTCCGCCGATTTACTCATGTACATGTTGTTACATCGTGTTACACAACAATTTTGGGTTGCAAAGTAGCCTTCAATTTTCCTCATTTTATATCCAAACAAATGTTTTGAAAATGGAATGGTTGTTCAGGAGATTATCGAAACGAGTTTGAAAAAAAAATTGGATTGTTGATGAAAATTTGAAGCGTATTGAGTCAAATAGAATAATAGGAAGTTACAAACATAAAATATTGTGTGAGCTGTAGTGATCCGCCCGTATTGTTATGGTAATATCATCTGTATCTCATTGTGTCCGGATCACTTGATGGGTACACGCGAGCATCGCGAGGCGTTTCCCTCGGAGCGAGTACAATGAATGTATTTCTTGAAAATGCTTCTTTTTATATAACACTAGCCGCGCTGTACCTATTCCCGCGGGAATTTCGCGGTAAAAAGTAGCCTATGTCTTCTCTCAGGCTCTGGACTAACTGTTTACCTACCAAACATTCAAATCGGTTCAGTAGTTTTGGCGTGAAAGCGTGACAGACAGACAGAGTATCTTTCGCAGTTATACTATTAGTTAGGATTAACGTTATTCGATGGGTGGTGGGTTAATGTAATCGAGTTGTTCACTTTTTGGATAATATGGGTTAGTTTGTATGGCTAGTAACCCAAACAGTGGTTTGCGTTATACTCATTTTAAAACCAGATATCGAAGTTTTAACTAATAGGTTATTAGTTAGTTAATAAGTTAATGACAGAAACGACCAGTCGGATTGAAAGCCAAGACTTCATGAGGAATGTCATAAGTCAACTTGGCATGGCGTAGGAGCCGATGACGCTGCTAGTTTAAATAATAATAAGTAGCTATAAAAAGTATTAAATGTCAAAACTTAGAAGAATTGAATAAATAGATTATATTTTTTATGTATTATATTAACCCAAATACCTTTCTAATTTTTCTTTATTTCTTTCTAATCTAACATAAGAACATGGCTGGCGTGTTGGCTTCACTCCAGTATATTACCCCTCAACTGGCGGCGTCACATGCCTGCCTCCGCTTCGCTCCCAGCCTTCAATATCATTCATAATTTGCTCACCGAGCCTCCATGCTCGGTCCAATGGGATATTCCACTCAATATTGGAGAAAATATCAACTGAATTTTCTGAAATAGCGAGGCTTTCAACAGATGCGTCTCATAGTGATGTTTACAAAATGATCTCGCGAGTTTATGAACGGTTTTAAGAACTCTAATAACTAATTTATCTGCAATTACTAAATAATGCTGAAGTTTATTGTCTGTTTTGTTTGAGGGTGCTTATTGCCGGTCGAATAAGTTGGTAACAATATTTTAATTTAACATCCACATTCATAAAAGAAAATAAGATACGTAAAATCTCGGGACTACACAACGGAAAAACACTCTAGGAACAGAACTTTTCCATAAAATACCTACCTATGTTATTATTTATTCGTGTTACAATAACAACCTAGTTATGCACCCACCGGGCCGCATGGTAATAAATAACGCTGACCGTGCGTAAGCTCTAGCGGGAATGCGTGGGCGCATGACCAGAAAGGATGTTTAGTCTATAAGTTAGCGATAAGAAATATGACTTTAGTTTTAAGAATATAATTCATTATTAGTTAAGTAACCCTAGTTTAGTTCGGACGTCAGTCCTTAGTGAATAAAACTTTTCACTAATTATTAATTAAGTAACCTTAGCGTAGTTTGGACGTTTATAACAGTCCCTAGTGAATAAAACTTTTCACTTTAGTTTTTAAAAAGTATTTTATTGCTCCCAAATACTTTTCTGGCGCAGCCGGTAGGATCGCACTACTGTGTGCTGCTGATTCGTGCGCGAAAAAAACGATTAAAAAGCGTGAAAAGCGCGTTCGGTCTTCAGCCCGTGGCGATCCGCGAACCAGATAAATTTGAAAAGGACCTTGGAGACAATACCTAAGCATGGTGGTGACTGGCAGGTGAGTGAGATTTTTCGCCATCCTTTCCCCACTATTCTTTGTTATAGTAGGAATCGAACTTTTTCCTTTATAACTTTTATTTGACTTACCTAAAAATCGGTAGACCATTTAATTTAATGTATTAAGTAGATTTTATTGTTATTAAATAAAATAAACTTAGTTTAGAATAAAAAGGAACTATTTTTGGAATAATATGCAAGAAATAATATCTTTAGTTATAAATAGTTGTGAAGTTTGTAAGAAGCTTAAGTATGACAGGAAACCCCTGAAACCACCCTTACAGTCAACGCAAACGCAGGAAGCCCCTTTTCAGGAAATTTAGATTATACAGATGCTTTACGTTATGATAAGGAAATATCCATGATAGAGTCGAAAGAAAGAGCTCTAGGTAAGAAAATCAAATCAAATCAAATCAAATCAAATCATTTATTTGCGTAAATAGTTGTTACATCTATTTACAAACCCAAAGGGTGTGCAAAATATAAAATCAAAACTAAAATATAAAAATAAAAAAACTAAATACTAAAATAAACTATTAAACAATCAAAAACTATAGGAACTAAAATAAACTAAAACTTAAAATCAACTAAACTATAGAGTAAAACTTAACATCTTAGACCTAGTTACATTATTAATTATTATATGTGTTTATCTGCAAAAAAAAATTCTTCTAATGAGTAGTATGCTTTTAGTAAAAGATACTCTTTTAGTTTTAGTTTAAACTTGTCTGTCCTGTCTATTTTTCTAATTGAAAGTGGAATAGAATTATAGATTTTGATGCCTAGAAAAAACAAGCTATTATTAAATTTATTTGTTCTGCAATGTGGAAATATTATTTTGTTAATATGGCGTTACTTTTGTAACTATAACGCATATGCAAATTTATTTATTTTAATACATAATTGTTCTACATGTGTTTTCCATGTTAGTTCTGCATCTATATGGATACCGAGGAACTTAACTGATTGAAGTTCTTTTATAGGATCATGGTTATATTTTATATTTACGGAATTAAAGTTACTATTCTTATTTTTCTTGTTTCTTATCATCGGATCCAAATTCAGGGTTGGGATTTTTAGATGATTTCTTTCGGTCTCTGACTAGTTTTCAGTTGACACCAAGACTCTAGTATAACCACGTTTAGATTGTGATTTCACCTCTTTAGAATTCTCTGATGGTATCCTTTGGGGCGATATAGAGTTTTTATTAGATCTTCTTTGAAATAAAGCTGGTTCCTTACTATATGTAAAGGAAAGTCAAATAACATCTATAATGGAAGTACCGTTAACAGATAAAATAGTTTTCGATTATTACAAATTATATCCTCTTCCCATTTACCAATTTCCTACGAGAAAATTGTTATTATTTCCCGATTTTCCGTACCTTTTGGCGAAAAGACTCCAATTACTTGCCAGTATCCCAGCCGTGCGAGAAAATCGACGCAGCTACTTTCCTGTGTACCGACGACAACGTAGCGCAGTTTCAGCCTCCCACATGTGCTGAACAGCTTCTGAAGTTTCAGACTAACCTCACGTTTTGCTCACCATATGCTGTTGAAGTTGAAGACATCAAGGTACAGCGTATTAGCATGGAAAGTTGGATCATATTCACGCGAAATTCAACCATAATGACTGAAAAATGTGAAAACGAGAGTAACAAAGTATTACTACAGGGCACATACGTTGTTTCAACATCTGAAAACTGTGCTTTACACCTGAATGAGATTGAACTTACCTATGAACGCACCTTTACTGAAAAACTTCAGTTCAGAATTGCAGCCGTTACAACCTTACCTCAAATGAAAATTGAAAATCCGACATCCTTACCTGTAATCAATATAAAGAACATCGATCTGGAAGAAATGAAGCACATTTCCCGCATCCTGAAAATTAGCGACACATTCAGTGAAAGTGATAGTGAAATGGGCAATATAGTGAATATCAAAAGTGTTAGTTTAGCCACGATTTTTCTATATGGATTTTTCATAGTTATAAGTATTATTTCCATTCATATTATTTTAAGCGAAATCATCGGAATCCAGTAATTGTAGAACCCGATAATTTCGCTCTTGATGAGGGAGGAGTTATGCACCCACCGGGCCGCATGGTAATAAATAACGCTGACCGTGCGTAAGCTCTAGCGGGAATGCGTGGGCGCATGACCAGAAAGGATGTTTAGTCTATAAGTTAGCGATAAGAAATATGACTTTAGTTTTAAGAATATAATTCATTATTAGTTAAGTAACCCTAGTTTAGTTCGGACGTCAGTCCTTAGTGAATAAAACTTTTCACTAATTATTAATTAAGTAACCTTAGCGTAGTTTGGACGTTTATAACAGTCCCTAGTGAATAAAACTTTTCACTTTAGTTTTTAAAAAGTATTTTATTGCTCCCAAATACTTTTCTACCTTCTCAATATTGTTAGCGAAATTGTAACAAAATATCTTCTCTCAGTAGCAAGATCGAGTCTCACCGGAGGCGCTTCTACATTTAACCGTGGCCTTAGCAACCGGTGAATATAAACATCACATGATTATGATCATGCACTAAGCATTCGTACGTTGCAGGTGGAGATGCTGTATCAGCGGTACTTCCTCCGGATGAACCAGAACAATATGACTCACATGCTGGGACTGCTGGTGGCGGTCGCGGCGTCCCTGATCGCGGTGCACGGGTACGCCTCGTACCTCGCGCACCAGCTCATGCACAACACCGACTACTACGAGGACTCGCATCTCTTCGATCCTCCCGAGATTGATTTTGACCGGTAAATTTGAGCTTTTAAGATTAAGTAAACATTAGTTTTTTCGAAGGTACAGTAAGGTTCAAAATTTGATGAACAGTGAACACATTATATATGGGAAAACACCTGAACACTACGACAAGTTTTATTAATTTTGTCATTTAGTGGAGTGCCGTTAGACCATAAGAAAATGAAGGAACCCACGGACTACGCATGGAATTCAAAATAAACTTTTTTATCAGATTCTATACAAAAATGTTTGCCCATTAAAAATCGTTGTTTTTATCGAAATAAGTTAATTTATTATCAAAATATGGATGCAACGCTCGGGTGCGCGCTGTCCGTGCCACCGCAGCATGCGACAAACATATAGGAGTCACGAAGATGTAGCGATAATCTTCTCTGTCACTCTCATGGTCCATTCTTGGATGTTTTTAAGGCATTGAATCTTTATTTGAAATTATATAGAACAAATGTTAGTAAAAATTAATTATTTATATTTCTCCTAAATTATACAAACTACTAATACTAAATTAATGTAGCTTAAGATACATTAATCTGGGGGCACGGCAGTGCCCCCGCCAAGTCGAGCATAAAAAGTGGCATGGCCACATTACCACACTTTTCTCGAAGCAGTTCGGGCCATTTTCGACCCCCTACAACTTCGATGTGGATTAAACTAGAATCCTGTATTTTCCTGTATTGTATAAATACGGTACATTTCAACCAGTTTTGAACCAGTAGTTTAAGAATTATAAGGCACTTCTAGTATACATAGAAGCGCTTCAAATTTTGAATATAATTAGTGTAAAATATTTAGCAGGCCCACTTGCGCCCCCTCCACTTATTTTTCCCTGTCCCTTGCTTGTTCAACTATTTTGTATAAAGGGATGTGTACTAGAATATCTGTTAATACATATTATCAATCTAGAATCAAAAAATAAAATTATTTAAGCCAAAATAATTAATTTACTTACAAAGAAAGCAACGAATTTCGTATAAATCTAACGACACTCCACTATTGGTGATAGTAGAAGATGGTACATATATGAAAAACATAGAGCTGGGTAAATTTAAATATTACTAAGTTTATATTTAAGAAATTTTTGTTCGATAACATCAGCATAACTCGCCATGAACGTTCATGGGTATATTACATATCGAAGATAACAAACTTTGTATCGAAAGGAAATATTCCTCTAAGTATCTTTAAAGAGAAATATTACACTCTTTTTTTAGTTTATTTATAATCTCAAAATGAAACTAAGTGGGGACCTTCAAAGAGCGTCTTCTAAGAACGACTTTCAAATAGAATATTTAAATAAATATATTGTATTATAAAATATAACTTCTGTTTACACCATAGTCATTACTGTCAATGCATTATATATCATTAAGTTCCACTAGGGACGACAACAATAGATCCATTAATTGCGTTTTCAAGAGTATTACATAAATGAATTCTCGCTTACAATAGCACAATTATTTAGTGTTCAGTTTCTGTCAAAGGCTTTATATTTCATTATGAATTAATAATTTAATTTATAATATTTAATTAAATAGTACTGTACACTACAATTGTCATTGTATGTATTCAGCGCATGATACTGTAATAAAATAATACAATACAATATTATACTCGTAATACAATACCTGTGTGGGTCCTTTTCCATCAGGCAGGTTTGATATAATAATATCACCATCGCTATTTTGATATGATTGGCGGATACTCAACATGCTAAACATGCAGCATAATCACACCCTAAATCTCTTAAAAATCGTTATGCTAAAAGTTCATGGAGTGGGTCCGTAAATGAAAAGAATTTGCCGTCGCTGTTGCCGAAAATTGTAACCTCCCTCCAGTTGTCCGTAAAGTGTTGCATTGCAATGTATCCAATGTACCGGGGGGGAAGGCAGGTTCCTCTTGTACTCGTATAAGGTGGACGTGGTACCCTGTGCAGGGACATGGGGCCGGCGCCCACCGGCACCATCCACCGCAACCAGGCGCTGCAGAACGTGACGCGCGCGGCGCAGCTCATCTTCCAAAAGGACCGCTTCGTGCACCTCATCAACACGTCCGTCATCGGGACCTGCTGCCTGGTCTACCTGTGTAAGTACTTAGTACATGCTCTCAGTGCTCTTCAACGCCTCTTCACCGGCAGCGCACTTGTTGCTATGGGATTATTTGATTAAAAAGTATCCTATATCAATGAAGCCAGTAGTGCCCGAGGTATTAGCCGCGCTGTTAATGTTCCCGTCGGAATTTTAGGATACAAATAGCATTTTACTTTCTCCTTGGATGTGATTATCTACTACAAAAATAATTATTTAACACGAACTGTTAGTAGTTAGAAGGGCGGCGGTAAAATAAAATTCACAAAGCGGTAAAGTATTTGTACCATACTTGTACATAGAAGCTAACGCCAAGTGTTAACTTAAGGAACTAATGAGATTGCGTTTCAATACACCAACAAAAATTAAGAGCTTACGTTCAAATTCAGGAATTATCGTATTTGAAATTTTGGAATATGAACCTTATGGCGATAGACTTTCAGCTTAAGTTTATATTCATGTACAATCCCGGGGTTCCTTGTGATGCTTAAATTCAACCCTATCAGTACACCAGACGAGGCTCAGCGGTAGAGCGCTCGCCTCCAGAGAGGTTCCAGGTTCGAGCCCCGGCGTCTGGTACACACAGTACTATTAAGAACTTTTTTATTGATTTTTTCTTTATTGTTTTTTAATATAGTTATGTATTCTCGTTTTCTAATTATGAGACACCAGAAGATGTTATTCATGCATTCGTGACTTTAGCTTACAGATTCCCTAGATTTTGGGACTTTTGTAGTTGTCGACCTATATGGCTAAAACTAGGTTACATTAAGGAAATTGAAATTGAAGGAGGATTAACATAACAATAGGTTGCCTTAAATTAAGTTAAATGTATTAAAACAGGCCAAGGCAGAGCACCGTATTGAAAACCGAAGTGTCTTTGGATGATAGCGTAGGTAACTTTAATTGTATCTTTGGAAGAAACCTGAGGTTTTTAGTATTTTACACTGACCCCACTAATGGTGAAACCGATAGGGTTCTCTTCCACTGCACCATTAGTCGCGGCACCACTGCAAGGCAGCGCTAAGGGTTGGATCGGATTACGAACAATAATACCATTCAGATATTCGATTTGTTGTTCTTGAAAGATGTTTTCGTGGCTACTTGTCCGTTTGCAGTGCTTGGTTTATTTTCAAGTCATCGATTACATTGTGCCAAGTTATAACCTTCACATACAAATTCAATAATATTGTTAGATTCCATATTACAAGCTTAGAGCTTAATTTGGGTCTAATTAACCGTGAGTGGATTTTTCGGGGTATATTTTTAATATTAACTATTTCAATAAATGAATGAGTTCCATAGATTATGTATTAAAAAAAATCTTATTTTTTTAATAATTTCACCGTCATTCCCCGCAAGTACAATAATGCGACACACCATAGCAAACTACGAGCTTTGGTCTATAAATACAGCCTTATTTTTGTTATTATATTTGTGAGTTCGAGCTAATCTCAGTATTATCTGTCCGATTCCAATAATTCTTTTTGTAATGGATAGCCACATTCAACGAGAAGGTTATAGGTTATTTTCTTCAAAATTGTCACGGGAACGGGCACAACGCCAGTACAAACGAGGAGCGCTGCTTGCTGCTGACGAGTATAGAACATGTTATTAAGTGATGTCCTTTGTGCAGGCCTGCTGGTGTGTCTGAGCCGTCCCGCCATGAACGAGATCTACCTGTTGACCATCTCGTACGTGGTGCTCGCCACCTTCGTGCTCATGGACATCTCGCTCGTCGCCACCGCCGCCCTCCGGTAACACCCTTACTACTTATACACTTATTAGTCATCGTGCACGCGTGCGGGCGAAATGCTCGACGAAATAAGAACTCAAACCGTTGTTGTTAGCGCTGCCACGTGCAATCGTGCAAACATAGTGTAATTTTCCATTTTCCATCACTATTTCAACCTCAGGTTGTCTCAACTTTTAATTTCGTCCAAGTTAATAACCATAACAATCACCTGTCCAACACACCCAAACTTCATCCCAGAATTCAAACGAAACTCGCTCATTATTTACCTTTGAAACGCGCCAGTATTGTGCCAAGTAATTTTCAATTGTAGCCGGCAACTATTCCATTACGACAAACAACCGCATTTACTGAACAAACTCCGCGGAAGCCTCCCCTTTGTAAGGCCATTACTCGAGGCGGGCGCGGGCGCGGGTGACGGCGCCGCGCCGCGCTCACAGTTATGTTGTTAAAATTAAAACTTTCCTCTCGGGGTCCACTCAAACGGACCGCAGGCCCTCCCCTTTGTTTACTTCCAATTCCGTTTGAAATGGACCACCATCAACCTCCGCCTTACGCTACTTATCGCCGTGTCGTAATATTTTTCGGTAATATAACTTTAGAAGGCCAATAACTCGCGAATTGCGCTCGTTATCGTAACAAGTTTACGCGCACCTGTAACACTGACGATCGCAATAACTGGAGACTGTAAACAAAGTTATTGTGTCGGTGTAATCCCGCGAAGGCGCGGCGCGGTAGTTTTGATTGTTTACATGTCGTGTCGTGTAGGGCGCGAGAAGTGCAGGATAGGATCCTCGCGACGGGGTGGGGGAGTTCAAGTTTAAATGACAACCCACAACTCACCACCGTGGTTCCGGTGTAAAGCCGGAGAGCCGGATGCGCGCCGGATACCGATCGCGACCGGCTCTTCATGCCCAGACGTTGGACGACACGACATAATTAGCTTACACACACTGTTTACTAACTATATATCAAGAGAGTGGTGCTGTGAATTAGGGATAATATTAAGCATTCTAAACAAAAAGGAACATTTATAGTTTTATTTTATCAATTTAAAGCTTCAAACACTTCACATGTAAGCACTTATTATTTTATTCCTTTAGGAACTACAATGCTACAAATAGAATTGTGGTGGGACACTTTTTTTTGGTGGAATTAAAAAAGCGGCCAAGTGCGAGTCGGACTCGCCCATGAAGGGTTCCGTAGCAGCGAGTAACATAATAAAGAAGTTCTTGAAATAAATGTTTTTTTATTTACATTTGAGTTATTGAATGAATAATCAGTATTTTTTTGCGGTTTACGATTTATGTCGTAAAAAAAAAACTACTAACTAGACCTCGTTCAAACCAATTTTCGGTGTTAGATTACATTGTTATGTACATCATATATTTTTTTTAGTTTTATCATTCTCTTATTTTAGAAGTTACAGGGGGGGGGACACACATTTTACCACTTTGGAAGAGTCTCTCGCGCAAACTATTCAGTTTAGAAAAAAATGATATTAGAAACCTCAATACCATTTTTGAAGACCTATCCATAGATACCCCACACGTATGGGTTTGATGAAAAAAAAAATATTTTTTTCATTTCTAAGTATGGGAGACCCCCCTAAAATTTTATTTTTTTTCTATTTTAGTGTGAAAATATTAATGCGGTTCACAGAATACATCTACACACTAAGTTTCAACAACATAGCTCTTATAGTTTCGGAGAAAAAAGGCTGTGACATACGGACAGACGGACGGACAGACAGACAGACAGACATGACGAATCTATAAGGGTTCCGTTTTTGCCATTTGGCTACGGAACCCTAAAAATGGTCTTAGTCCATTGTGATGGTTAGTTATTTACGAAAGACTCCGACGATTCCGAAATGTCGACGAAGTGAGAACTTGTTTTTCTCCTCTCTCAATGTCAGTGCTAACTTGAAGTACATTAACTGAACATTGCGTGGATCTCCGTCACAAGCCCCTTTGAGTCTCGTGTAATTGCCGAACTCGCGCCGTACATCACGCACGCCCGAAAGCCGAACCACGGCCGAACACACGTCATCGATATTTATTACGGCTGATATATCGCCTGTCGCGCCTTCTACACCTGTCCACGGTTATTAATACTTTTTTATTTCAATTTCACTGTGCTGTTGATAGATGTTTCGGAAATTGAAATTATTTGATGGCGGAAAATTCTAAGGACGTCCTGAATATAGGATTTTGTTTTCTTCCCATCAAAGGAAATTTGGCCTTATTATCTAATATAATTCCTTTTTTATGTGTTGTATCAGTGCTATAGAACGTTTATACTTTTTCTATTCCTTTTTATACATTACCATACTTTAAGTACAGTCAATGCCATATCACTTAGTCACCGTATTACATGACGTAACAGAGAAATATCATACAAATGTATAACGCTAACTGTACTTGAATATGTTTCTCCCAATTCCTTTACTATCCTCATTATCCATGTTGTTCTGGCAGGGGCCTGCGGATGAGCGCTGGCGCAGTGACTCTCTTCACGTACATTACGTATGCGGCGTTGCCGGTCCGCCTGCACGAGGCGGCAACCGGCGGCATCGCACTTGCTGCTATCAACCTGCTTTCTCATTTCCTGCTGCCCAATGTCACCGAGGGACAGGTAGGTATTACATTATTACATTATTAGAATTTAGGCTCATTTTAAAGTCCTGCTGACTGCACGCTAAATGCTCACTGTAATTTGGTTTAAATAAAAGTGTTAACTACTTTACCCGTGCAGGATGTTCAGACAGGTACGCGTTATTCTAAAATATTTTCTAGCAGTTTATACACTAACGGTCAGCGTGACTCTAAAACCAGCCTAAATCCATCACGATATAGACACATTGTAAGCACGTACCTATCTGCCAGTCAGTCTCCTTTCTACGTCAATTGAGACGCGATTGTCCACACCAGCACGTGAAAATTCAACTTTATTTCGCATAGACTAGGATACCTTTTAAACCTATGGGTTATGGGTCATCTAATAAACTTGGCATTGTTTTTTGTAATGAATGTCGAAATATGTATTTCCTATATTATATTATTAGTCATCATAAAGTTTCGTTAAACTTAAGCTATTTTAAGCATAGTACTTAAAAATACCCACTGACTGCAAAGGATTACATAAAATTGTTAAAGCGAAACCAAAACTTAAAAAACAGGTCACAAATATGCAAAATTCTGGCTAGTTGTACTGAAAATAAAACCGAAATATAACTTTGGATTTGGAAAATAGAACCGTTTATGAAGTGGCTCAAAGCTTATTAAAGCTCTGGCTGAAATAAGCTTTTGCTCAACGGTTCGGTTATAATACACCACCCATGAATAGCACTACCTAGAATTCTATAGAGAGTGCAACTCATCTTCGCGCGTCTCTATACGTGGGTAAACTTTTCTTCGTACATAAATTCCAATCTAACGATAATATGTTGTAACTGTCAAACAGATGAATTTAGGTATTTGTATAATTACAAATGTACGCACATATAGCGCGCAAAGATGTGTTAAACTATCTTTAGTATTCTAGTGCTATGTGCAACTTAATACCCAGTATTAAGCAGCATATTACGGTCTATCACTAGTGTAATATGGTGCTGAATACTAGGCAGCGTATACAGGTAATACACCGAGTTGTGTTATCAATAGTCTGTTTTTCGGGATGAGCTCCGGCCACTATCTCCGCCGCGCAGGTATTCTCGGGTATCTAGAACTAATCCGATACTAATGCCCCGGGCTGGCGATGATTGCGTCCACTGATTACTGCATTCAGAGGGAACCCGCCTTAAGCCGCATTTCCACTTAGTGTTCCGAACATTATCTTGCTCGTTCTTTTTGTTCAGAGCGGGCGAGACAGTGTTCGGAAATGGTCAAAACATGAAATGAATAAGTGAATTAGTAGCGAGTAAAGCTTTGGTGGCGAATATTTGAGTGGGCAGCCGAAAAACCAAACGCGAACTTCGGCCAACATAAACTAAGTAACATCAAAGTTGAGGAGCGCTTTGCTCGTAATGTAGACTATTTGGTTCGCCGGCGATTGCTCGTTTACAAATTGTCTTAGTGAAGAAGGTCCTTTAAGAGGTTTCGTTCTCCCACGAACTGATTAATCCAGCTATTATTCGAATGCCAAACGCAGAATAATACATTGTACCATTGAATGAATCGACTCAGTTGGATCAGTCTCATCTGAAGATCGCTGGGCCTTTGTATTGCATAAATATGGTGGGACTTTATTTCAAATTGTAAACAATTCTATCGATTGTTTGACCTGGTTTAGTCTTTTTAATTTATTTTCATCCAATCCTGTCTCAAAAAAGTAAAAATATATGATAAAGATTGTTGGTTATACTATTTCAAACGTTTGCGTCTGAAAATATTTTGGAGCGGAATATGTTACTGATTTGCCCGGGGCTTCATTCATATTGAAGTTTTTAAATAAACCCAGTTCTCCTCTCTTTTCAAAGCGCAGTTTTTCAAAAGGCTAAATAAAAAATCCGGACCAAGAGCTATGAAAAATACAGTGGTATTGAGGTCTCAGTCCCCACGCCCGTGGACACGGTTACAAACTGGCTTCACTTTACAGTTTTCAGTGCTATTTTATTTGGTCAAAGCTACTAAACATACTAATGAAACAATGCCATGATACACTAGTGTGTGCAAATGATGACCGAAGTGATATAACAATTATACTAAGGTTAGGTATGTTACCAATCAACCAACGACAAAATCGCCTTCTCCCGCCAATAGATGATATCATAGGTTATCAAAAGCTGGCTATTGACTAAAAGCAGGTCGAGCGGCTTTAACTTGGGGCAAATATCCTACAATAAGTACAAAATAAACATCGTGTCGCAGCGTGTCCACTTGCGCGGCGACACGAGGCAGTCGGAAACCCGAGGCTGCCTCTATTGTAAAACCTGCTACATATGAGTAATGTTTCCGTGCAGCTGTACTCGAGCATCGCCTGCCTGGTGGCGTGCAACATCGCGGGCGTGCTGACGCACCAGCCGCGCGAGCTGGCGCAGCGCCGCGCCTTCCTGGAGACGCGCGACTGCGTCGAGGCGCGCCTCACCACCCAGCGCCAGAACCAGCAACAGGTGGGTGCATTGTCAAGGGAAATAAAGGACCCACTTGGGACCTTGCCATATTTAAAACTTTAACTGCTACCGCCTTATTAATAAACGCTCTGAAACTAAAACACTGTTATGAAGTGTTTTGTCTCTTTAGCTCTTCGGAAAATTGCGTATGTCAGAAAGTAACAAAAAACCATTTGATAGCTAAATATTTTTAATACGCGTTTATTAATGTTTGAAAAAAAAAAACTTAATTTTTGTGCCATCGACACGAAGAAGAAGAAGAAGAATGTTTCAATAAAAATTAAAAAGTTATCAACTTGACAAAAGGAATTTAAAGTTTTATAATGGGATGAAGCATAAAGGTGTTTAACAATGGGATTGTTTCATGGGATGCCTAGGTATACTTTTATGATTAAATCATTTGAAATATACGTACGATTTTTTGTACATACACGGTATATTTCAAACTGTGATTTCAAACGTTATACGGACTCGTATCATTTGGTTGTACTGAGATTATGCGTCAATTAATTTAGATAGTTCTTTGTATACCTATCAAAGACCAAATTGAATAAACTAAAAAATTGGCATCATAATATATAAAACAAACACCAGTTATAATGTTTCTTAACAAAAGAAGAAACTATCTAATCTAACGGTTTGTATTGAATGTACTGTTCTCTCTATCCACGGCCATGGCTTTGTCCGTGGGACGCGGTCCGAGGCTTGGCTGTCTCATAAGAATACCCAACAATGGCTCGGACCGACTGATTGCGAACACGCTCGATCGAAACTAGAATATGGACATTATAGACACATATTTAATTAAGTCAATCTATATGATATGAGGCATGTGTACACTTTTGAAACATGTTAAAGCTAAATTAATAACCGATCTTTATAGGTTTGCACCATGTTTCATTAGTTCCTCCCACGCCACAAGAACGGGTTTCGGTTTTTTTTAGAAATAGATATAGAGAACCTACGCCTTACTGGGTATGTTACATAAACGGCCAAATTAAATGTATATTTAAAGAATCTACGTCTAATTAGAGGTATTATAAAGCCGAATAGTATGTTTGATATCTTTGTTTATGTACGCTTATGTTTTAAACTACTAAGCTAGTTAGCAAATTTTTTTGTAATGAGATTTTTATTCAGAAAGTTATTTTTATCCTAAAAGTCGCAATGGAACGCGATCAATGAAATCAGTTTAAAAAAATATTTTTCTATGATTTATTTTATTTGTATTCGATTCTAACCCTTAATAATTCCATAGTTATTTTGGTCCTATCACGTGAACACATTAAGCCTGCCATCTCAATACGAACGAGGAGGCATCTCTAGCTATTTTGACCGCGAAGTGCGTTAGTTAATTTGATTCATTTGAAGGGTGTCAGTGGAGCATCATCCGCGGGTTGTACGAGTATCTCACAGCGTGACGTGTAGTGTTGTGAAGTTCTATGAAGTGTTGGCAGTGACGTTGCATTGTGTTAAGATGTGTCAAAAGTTTTGTAATTACAAAACCACACATTAGTCGAGTTCGGTATAGACGCGTTTTAATATTTTACGTGTGAAACGTTCACTTGCATTAGTTTGACATCTTTCAAAAGTCGATAGTACAGGTATCTTTATTTATGTGCGTCAGTTTTAAAGCGTAATGTGTCTTCTAGGTCCTATCCATCTAAGTCCTAGGTGTATTTATTTGTCTTTTGTAGGGTTGAACAGGCCGCACGGTTATAATTATGTTAAATGGTATCTTACCTACAATAAGCAGATTTTTTACTTCGTATTCGGTACAAGATTTTTTCCAATTAAATTGGTGGCTTCTGAAATTAGCGCGTTTAAACAAACAAAGAAACAAAAAATCTAACTATTCAGCTTGTTATATTAAGTAATATGGATAATAAAAGACGGAGACTCATCGACTCGACGAAAAAATACTAGTCATACTCACCGCCACATACTCAACTAAGTTCCACGGTTAAACTAGGAATGTTGTATTTACTCACTCTTACAACATTTCGAATACACGTGTTTTGATATTTTGTGTACATAATTACGCTCGTGTTCATAATAAATCATATTGTAACCTTTTGCGCCCTGCCTCAACTTTGTAGTGTAACCGTACAATATAATACCGCTATAATGTTGGGGTAAAACAAACATTTTATCAAAGTAGTTGATTAGATAATTTGCCCCTGGATATTCATTATTCAAACAATACTCAAATAAATTCACAACTAATTAATAACATTGTAAGGGAGGTCGCTTAATTTGAGTAAACGTTACAGTATTGGGGAACTCGTGTCGATACCAATATAATAAGGCTGAAGAGTATATTTTTGTTTGGGTATGACCGCCGAGAGGTGCTGGTAGTTTTTTTATAACATTACAAGAAATACTCCGATAAATCGTGCTCAGTCCGCCAGTGGGCGCCGACCGACGCACTAAGTATAATAAATAGGCGTGACGTCACGCAGCATTTCAACTCGATGTATCGCCATATCTTTTTATTACAGAAAGAATACAAATGAATTACGTGTCCCGTTCTCTTCGATAAAATTTCTCCTAATAATAGAAACAGTTTCATTCCGTTTAAGAACGCATGCAACATTATGTAATGCTACCTTCACTTAATTAATCCATAGTCAGAGTTTTTAATAAAGTAACATGGTGATTACGTTATTGATTAAAATGGTGTAACATTATTTTCCGTTTAGAGACATATAGGCACGTCAGATTACTATATAGAATTTTAAGTAGACATGTAAGTGGAAACACAACTTTACATCAATGTCATCCGCATCAATGATGATTTCACTGAACCGCTGCTTATATCTTAAAACAAGAAAAAAGTATGTATTATTATTCCAACTGACTGTAAAGATAACTAGATTTATCCAGATCTGAACGATATTCAAGTTAATATCGGGATTCCGATAAGTAACAATAGACCGAACATTTCATATGTAAATATAATCTGCCCACGTTGGGTGTCTTAATATATCCTCGTTAATATACAGCTACACTAAACTTTCAATCATTAGACACGGCACGATGTCTTAGTAAATGGATCTCATATATATTACAATATATTATATTTATTATGTTATTCTCTAACATTTCCGATCATTATCGTAAGTCTACATGTTTTGTTTTGTTATTCGGATATGAACGTTGTATTAACATTATAATAACGATGTTACAATGTTCACTAATAATGACCTGATTGTTTTATTGTTAAAAATATTTATCGTTATTTGATGTAAACGATATAAGGTCCATGAATCGATTACAAAGAATCGAAGTTCTATGATTTCGTAGCAAGATCCACTACGAAGTGGCTACGAAAACACTACGCTCGCTACATAATGTGCTACGAGTTCACCTATCTTGCTACGCCGAATAAACTGTGATAATATTTTGCCTCAATTTCTAATGTCATTAAAAACATTATGAGTATTAATAATAGCAACAGTAAATTGAATTATTATTAAATTAACAATTCCAAGTTAAAATCACATTACATATAAATTGTACATAAACACAAGAGCTCGTTACGAGCCTGCGAAATGTAATTAAGTTATTATTAGTAAAACGGTGCTTAGTAATGTTGCTCCGTACATGGACAATTACCTTTTAATTAACAATTTAAAGTAAATGTTTGATATGAAGACGTCAGTGGCTGGGTTTTGAGGAACCACTGCCAAATGAGGGTAATTAACATGTATGAGGATTTGAGTTGTTACTCATGTGTTGAAGCAGAATAGTAGTCATTTCGGTTGGGAATGACAGATAGAATAATCCAATTAAAATAGCAAGGCGTTTTACTACTAACATATTGGAAATAGGTATTTTTATTAATCTTCAATTGTAATAATGGCCTTTAAGGATCCTACTGCAGCGCAAAAGCCATAACACATGAATATCCAGTACATATATAAAAAAAGATGACAGTACTATTGAATTACTTTCGATCTTTCGCCAAAATCAACAATAAGTTAAACAATAAATAAGTGTATAATTTTAAACGAACCCTGACTAATTAATTAACAAGTCGTCAATAATTAACTAAAAGTAATTGTCAAATAAATCAAAGGCAAATTACGATTGCCGAAATTAATTTTAATGTTTTAACTGACGGAAGTTTGATTCCCGTTGTGACATGTCAGATGTGCTTCGTTTTGTGACAAGTTGGCTCGGTTGTGACGCCTTTCGCGATTCTTACATCTCGGCGGCGGCGACTTTATTGATGTATTTAATTGTATGTGTATATGGAAGATGATTCTATCCTGTCCGCGGTTTTAATTGTACAGCTTTACTGAATATAGTTAAATAAAAATAATCACTGAAATGTTTGCGCGTACCTTCCTCCTAAGTGATTACACCAAATTGGATACTTTTTGCCAAAACAAGATTTCAACTAAACTTATAAGTTTTCCATCGTGAATAAATAATTTTTCCATAACAATACCTGTCTGGTTGAATTCTGATGCCTTTACACATGAGCTACTAAGTGACTCAGTAAAATACTTTTACAAGTGCACTAAACTCGTTGTGGCGTGCAGGAGCGGCTGCTGCTGTCAGTGCTGCCGCGTCACGTCGCCATGGAGATGAAGGCCGACATCGCGAGCCAGCCGCGCGAGGAGCAGTTCCACAAGATCTACATCCAGCGATACGAGAACGTCAGGTTGGTACCACCACCACTACACTACCACACACAGCTGACACCACCGGCAGATTATACAACTACAAATCATGTCGTGGCGTAGTTTTATGAGTGATGTTCACTCATCGTGTTTGCATTAAGCGACGTGCAGCGAATACTTAGATGGCTGGGGAAGCGCTACCGCGCTTTGGAGAATTAAATAGTTAGGACCATGTATATCAAACCCAACATCAGGGTTGGCATAAACATACAAAGTTACATAAGCATTGATCAAAAATCATCTATTTGCTAGTCTATTCCAGATTTATTAACTTATTGATTCAATCTTCATTTCTCGGAAGCTAAAAACAGAACAAAGACTATAAAGATATTTATAAATAATGTTTCAGCCGTTATTTATTCTGTTTCAATAGAATTTGCCATTGCATTTTTAAAACATACGTCTGAAAGCATGTCCAATAAAACAGTGAGTTAGTAAGCGTTTTGTTTGCGGACGCGGCACGTTGGTGTCGGCCGATGTCTGGTTACAATGGCCGGCCGTAATGACACACTTGTCAGCATGTCATAGTCTGTACGAGTTATTGTTCTGCAACGACATGACAACCGCATTCGAACTTTTAAAGTGGTTTTAGGTGTGATGGATGTTTGTTTAATTGATTTTGAAATGTTTTTAAAAATACTGTCGATGGAGTTATCGGTACAGACTAGGATTATGCTTGCCGACTGCACATTGGTGATCCCAAGCCGAGCCTTTTTACTAAGTATATTGATGATAATTTGTGGTTTTGGAAGTTTTTAATGGTCTCACATTTATGATTGTCAGGGTTTAGCAAGTTATTAGTTGACACATTCTTGATAACATATATTGTGCGATACTTTGTATTTATTGTTCATCACAAAGTACTATAATAATTGACCTTAACGTCTTCATTTTTGTTACTGAAAAGTTCCTATGTTTCTTTTAACAATTCTTGAGCGCGAAGGCTCTATCAACTGAACACACGTAATATTGTGTCAGTACCGGGAAACTTTCCTTAAAAATTAACGTCAAAATTGTTCTGTTTTCGTACGTTCAGTGTTTTGTTTTATATTTTCGCACGATAACGTCAAGTGTCGTCAAAATCTGTACGATAGATACATTGTGGGCGCGTCCTACTTTTATATATTCATCCAGTACAGCAGACCTAGATTTCAAGATATACCTTTATATATTTCAACGCATCTAGCCGCCCACTTCAATGTGTGGGTAAACCACCCAAATATAAGTTTTATAATTACAAACGCACGCACACATAGCCGCGCGCAAAGATGCGTTGAACTTTGGTGTAACGGCCTTCTTTTTTCAGCCTCTTAATAAACAGGGCTCCTAAAATGTATGTCCCCTAATGGGCTGCGACCAGTTAGTACCAATTTATAGCAACCTTCCGCACGACGCGGCGTAACGCGCCGCTCCCTGTTTATTTTCACATAATTTACCGCCCGGGGTAGTATTTACACTTAATTAGTGGACCGGTGTATAAATTATGCTCTAGTAATTATGTTTGTTTAGACAATTGATTTAGGTAATAAAGATTGATACTAATCATAATATTTGGGTTGGTACTCACATACCATCTATACATTGTTCTTTTTTAACAGAGGAGCTGACTCTTGTCGTTGAAGTTCTTTCCACTTTTCTCTATCCAAACACTCATACTCCAATACATACATCATATATAAATATAAACATACTAATACTAGTCGCAAAGATAACTTCAAGTCTGTATTTGGAATTTCGCTTCTTCAAATAAAATGTCACTTAAACTTTCAAATACAATATTTCTGTGTACATATTACTTTTTGACGTCAAAAGAAAACAATTTAAAAGTCTTCTATATTTTCTTTTAATAATGGCAGCGGTTTTGCCGCGGCATGAAGCAATTTGACCCCAACTTGGATGAGTTTTTCTATCTGAGCGCTACCGTGTTTTGGAGGGCACCTAAAATTACCGGTCCCGTGGTCTAAAAACTCCGCAATCCCAGGGTTGGCCACTAAACTACTCGCACATATTTTTTTACCGCAAGACATTTCATTTGGTCAGGGTAGGCTCGGGGTCGGTATGCAAAGTGTCCCATGGACATGCTTCTGGAAGGAAAGTGCCCAAAGGCAAATAAATATTGGTCATAGGGTATTTCATTTCGGTTGGGAATGAAAATATTATTTTATTCAGAATACAATACATACTGCACTCAAAAATTCTTTTTTAGTTCCCGGGAAGTAGACCAGATGAAATGTGAAGTTAATAACATCGTTCATTAGTACCATTGCGCCAATTTATATGGTTTAAGGATAAGGATACAAAAAAAGCCAAAAACAAATAGCAATATAGTATTTAGTAATATATTTTTTTTATAATAAAGTAAAAAACTGTAACGTGACAATGATTTTTTATGTACTTTTGTGGATCATTTTGATAAAATCATTAAATGCAAATAAAGCTTCTTAGTGCAAAATTATTATCTGACATTGGGTTTAAAATCACATTTATATTCAGTAGACCAATTTTCGTAACATTCAAGACACTGGCCCTTTCCTCATATCCGTAGCCCACCCAGTACTACGGCGGCCACCCTGTGCCGCTACCTTACCAATATAGTTTATAGGGATCACCTGGCCGGGTGACACTTTGATCATATCCACGTAACCGCCTGTAATGCGGCCCATTTAGTTGAGAGCATTTTTATTCTTACTCCCTTCATTGAAGTAAACGTTTGAGGAGTTATGACTGGATCCATATATGTATAATTAAGTTTATGCTATATTATACTCGTACCGTTGATGCTTAATCTAAAGAGTATGTTTTAATCCGATGGAGTAAAATGACAGCTCGTTATGTCTTATCCTGTCAAAATAATGTTGCCAGCCTTTAGATCATAGTGATGATCCTATGAGCTACAGTTTTGAAGTTTAATGAAAGGGGTCACTGAGTCGAGTTGCCTGCAGTCTGAACAGTGGGTTACTTCGAGTAGGTTAGGGGCCAGCCCCGGCGTCGGAGTTTTTAGACCCTCTAGACGCCTTGGACATGGTCTAACGATAACAACCAGAACCGACAATTTTACGTACCTTCCAAAACGCTCAGATAAAAATGCCACTTTCGGCCACCCATTCAAGTACAAGGCCGAGGTGCACGTTGCTGAACAATCGTAACTAGCTTACATCGCTTAGTCAAACTACGACGCAGAATGAAATATAGAAAAATAGAATCTTTCTATCTAGCACACGCCATCAAATTTAGTCCGAATCCGAAAGCTTTACACAAAATGGTTTGAACTTTCAATCTTAAACATCACCAAACTGTCCAACAAGCGAATTTAACCAAGTCGTGTTCTATTTCACGTAATATCTGCCATAACAAGTCCTCCGACTTAACGCGGTAACTCCGTACCGTACAGCGCTCGACATAAAACTATTACTGACACGAGCGGAGCAGACCGGAGTCTACTAAACTGGGGTGTGTATTGCGGTCCTTTCGAGCTAATTGAAACGAACCGAGCCGAGCCTACCGACTTCAAAGTGTCGATTGATTATCATCTAGCGCGGTTGAAGCCCCTAAACTATGTTAGTAAAGACCCACCCGCGACGACAAAACGCCATCAGAATTAAATCGTAAAACATATTAGTTCAGTAAAACTGATGAAACGATTAGTTTGCACGTGCGTGTGCAGTGTGGAGTGAAGGGGTTGAAGCGGGTAACTTACGAGTATTTCCATGTTGGTGCCAACGTTCGCTTTTCGATGCACACATTGTTTGCGTTAGTTCGCTGAAGCTGTGTGCGTAAAGATCTGGTATCTTCAAATGTACTTATAATTTCTTATGCTATTGGCTAGCTTGTTGGCCAAAGGGTATTGCAGCCAATGTGAGGCCGCATACCTCGGTTGTCATAATTAACATTTAAATAATTTCCAATGTGAAGCGCTGATAAGACGATAATTCCGTTGAAAGAACAACGCGGGTAATACTGCGAGGTGCTACTATGATAGAAAAGTTTTTAATATTTTCCAAATTAATCTTAAGTCGAATTTAAGCTAGTTCGTCTTTAAGATGAGAAAATTCAAAATGTGATAGAGAAGCGAATAATACGAGTATAGCGACGATAAGAAATTATAACTTTAAGCTCGGAACAAACTAAATTACTCCGCGAGTTTATTAAGCCATGTGTACCAGTTGCAAAGTTAAAGGGAATCGCTTTCAAACTACATAGGTATTCCTATAAACGGGACGTGAACAAATTAATAACATGTACTACACTTGAAAGCAGTGTCTTTACTTAGTTTATGCGTTAATACTCGTAGAAAACACCCCTGGGCGAGCAACCGTGTTAGTGCAAGGACGATTGACTGGAAACCATTTATGTTTTACCTTCAATGAGAATAATAAAGGTAGTTTAAGTAGGTTAGTGGCCAGCCGTAGTGTCGAAGCTTTCAACCGCTTGTAGTCATCCAACACAGTCTAACGATTGTAACAATCGGGACCGACAATTTAACGTACTTTTCGGAGCACGAAACCTTGTTATTTCTTTATCAAGCAAATATAATTTATTATGCTTTGAATAAGTTAGAAAGCAGTAAGTGAAATCCTAGCTTAAGACAGGTAAGCAAGCATCGCGATAAGAGTTAATCAAGTTAAGTTAATGATCAAGTTGGCAAGACCTCCTGTTGATTGTGCCAGGCAAGCATGAGCTGTGAGGAGGTTAACATATGCAATACTCTGCGATGTGATCTCTGTATTCCACCAATTAGCGAACAAACTTTGTTCGCATTAATCTATGAGAGTAGTTTGAAGGCGGGCGATAGCGTTTACGAAGTGGTTGATAACAAACGCGGACTAACAAGTTGGAACTATGAGGAGACTCCCAACTATGTGGGCTCGGTACGATGCGAGGTGTGTTTCTGGAATTAATTCCAACCTACGGTAGATTCTATTGCATAATAATGTTTCAGAAACAAAAGCTCACAATTTTAAAACGATCGTCATTACTTTTTAAACATATGTAGGCTTTAAATCGATAGACTTAATATGCAAGTCACCCTTAATACCGGAAGGTGCAGACTTTATGCAATATTTATAAAGTTTTTAGGTATTTTATGTTCCTGGTATCCAAATAAGCAAAGTTTAAAGATTTCAGCTACAGATTACACGTGTCTAAACAAATCTTAATATGTATTCAAGACAGCGAAATAAGTGAATGTTCTTTAATTTTCTTTAAACGAAATACAAAATATATTATTTAGGTATTTATACATCCTTTATATTCTATTAATAAAACAAATACATGCTGGTTTATTACAAAGAACAGACAATATTTACGAAATAATAGGGCTGACAGTCGATGGTTCGCGATTGGCAGAACAATTGGGCGTCGCGAGCTCTTCTATAATAAGAGATAGATCGCTCAGCTTCCTTATTTGCCTTCTTCTCATTTCCGATGTCAATAGAACGTTACTACCGGTGACCTTTACATGAGTACGAATTATTTGTATCAAGCGACCCGCGCGCGTTCCGCTTCGGTTAGTCAAGATTACACTTGAAGGGACCGCCGTCGCGGATCTTCTTACGATACATGTTATCTATGTATACTATCTATACTAATATTATAAAGAGGTAAAATGTGTTTGTTTGTTCGAGCTAATCTCGGGAATTACCACTCTGATTTTAATTAAAAGAATTGTACTAGAGAGCCACATTCAACGGGAAGGTTTATAGGTTATTTTTCATACCGAAATTCCCACGGGAACGGGCACAACGCGGGTAAAACCGCGGGACGTTGCTAGTTGCATGTAATTTACAAATAGCAGGCACACTACGTGGAATATCGGTTGGTGCATTGATTTCTAAATGATATGCATAAACATGTGTTGCCGTTCCGTAGATCCGAGGCGGAGTTTCCGTCACGTGTAGCCGAGACCTGTAAGAGTGTGGAGAACGAATAGTATGTTTAATTTAATTTAATTGTTATTGAGATTAGAAAGAACACGAGACAGGCACTATTCAGAGGAATTCACTTAAATAATAAAATATACTATGTAGAGAAAACTGCTTCGGTATATTAACCCGCATCGTACCAAAAAACAACCTTAAAAAAAGTACAACCTTCCAATTGAATGTGTCTATCCAATGTGGCCATAATAAAGAAACATAATTTTATAATCTGACTGAAAGCTCCAGATATTAGCACGTTCAGTGTGGCTGTGATGGACAAAATAAATTTGAAACGAGATTAGCGCGTTCAAACAAACTGTCATCATTGTTATATTAGTATGTTAACCACAACGTCCTCTATTAACTAAATGACGAGCGGAATGATTTAATAAAACTCTTCCCTCATATTAACCCATACATATTTGATAGTGCCGTGCATGAAACACTAATAAAACAAGCTTGTAATAACAAGCGGCCCACAATGTAATCCGGCCGCTTGTATGAAGGACAACGTCGCGCTATTCCACAACAATGGCCTCTCGGCGGACGGTTTATGTCCGAGTCCTCTCTATTTAAACGCCTCCTTCTAATCTCATTCAGGGGATTCTTCGCCGTATTCTTTTGTGTCTGAAGCGTGGTGTAAGTGAGTGCGCTGAGCGCGGCGGCTGTACCGTGAACGCGCCCCGGCTCGCAATTATAACGATTCACCGTAGGTTGTTGTTCGGCCGCTTTTTATTTCCGAAGTTGTTCCGGATCGTTCACAGTCGACTTAGGCTAGCTCCAACCTCTATTGACTCGCTCAAAGGATTACTTTGAACGCAAAAAATGTAATCAAAGGCCTCGATCCGCTTTATAACAGACTCTTATTTAACTTTATGTATTTATGTGGTTTTGTGGATGTTACCTGGTACTGCTGTAAATACCTATTACAAAAAATAGGAGAGTTTTATTCTAAAGTATTATTGAAAATCAGGGTCTCATTTAGTTTATTTAATTAAATCTGAGAATGGAATGGATACTTAATTAAACGTTGGATATGTAGTTGAAAGGCGGGAACACTCCCTGGAGGATTGTCGGGTTGGTCTCGTATAAATGTAGGTATTTACCGAATAATTTACTTCTCGGTATTATACCAGTATTATAACAAATAAATTGAGCTACCAGATTTAATTACCACAGAGACTATTTTGTGTTCTATGAAAAGAAACATTCCTTCAACTCAACTTCAACTTAATTGTTAATTGAATCAATTCTCGTAAGTTCAACCAAATAATAGTTCCACTCGCTCACGAACCAGTGCTATTCTACTACCGTAGTGCACCATTCCGTCTACATGGATATTATAATCCGTGGGCTTCGATTCAATATGCTAACGGTATATTAGATGGCTCATACAACAGAGACAGTGGCGTGACGTTTATTCAGGGCATTGGAAACTCATTAATACACCTGTTCCTGGAAGAATAATGTAACTATGGCCTACCAAATTTACGGAGGATGTGTGAAAACTGTCTCGAAGGGTGGTTACGGTTTCATTTCGGACATCTCGTTCTGTACATTTTGTTGAACATTGTACTCGTATGTATATGAAATACCTTATTGTAGGTACTAAAACTGAAAGAAACATTATAATCGCAACTAGATATATCTGATATAAGCGCGGTTGACGTAAAAACTCTTGCAAGTTGAATAAACAAACAATAAAATGGTGAAAGCAATTTCCAAGAGATTATGTACAAGTTTTTAATTTAAGTAATAAAATAAATCTAAACGCACACACAGTCAGTTATAAAAATAAAATAGAAATGGTATTTATTTCATGTTCTGGGAGTTACAATAAGATTTATTAACTGTAAATCTGCTATTGTGGCTTGATGCGGCCAATTTGCCGCCGGTAGCGTAGTGAAAGATATCCGAGTCGCAACCACTGAGTTTTATGTACTGAACGTACTTAGTACATATAACTCAATGGTTGCAATAAGGGGTCACCGAGTGACCGGCGGAACCGAGTGACACGGAGCGGAGCGGGCGCGATTCAATCGAGACGGGCTCCCGGGGATTGATCGCCAGACACGAGCGGTGAACATAGGATCTATTGAATACAATCTGTCCTGCTACACAGAATTTTTACTTGCAACTTCCAAGATAAAACTAACAGCATTTTGACGGAGTTATTACTGGAACATGAAAATTGTGTTGCCATCAGCGCCTCTCTCGGGACTTTAGATTGCTTTCATCCAGACTGCGCCCGCTTTCACGATGAATGGATTAGTCTGCTTTTAGCTTGCTGCTATACATTGGTAATGTCGGTTCTTATACTCTTACAACTATGTACTGCCATAACTAGAGTTATGCCACATAAATTACTACTATTGATTTTGTTATTTGGTAATACCAAATGCAGCACAGCAATTTAGCAAAGTATAGGGAACGTTCAAGGAAGTCATAGTTATTCAAACATTAATACATTATTCATTGCAAACATTTGCTTCAAAATAAATAAATAAATATACCCGGACAAATTCACTCACGGCTAATTAGACCCAAACTAATCTCTAAGCTTGTAATATGGAATCTAACTAACTGATACTACTACATATACATACACAAACGCTTTATAAGAATATATAATTGACACCCAGACGTCGTCGCCAACAACTATGTCTGCACATATTGTTGACTCCGGGCGGGAATCGAACCCGCAACCCCCGACACAGTAAGCGCTCTCACTGCCACTGTGCCAACAGGCTTGTCAAAAATCAAATCAATGTGTGTACCGGAGTAAGGGCTCCCACACAAAACTGCGATGCGATGCGAATTTCTGCGATACGATTTAGTGCGGCAAACCGTTTGGTAGGGCGACCATTCCTTCAAGTGTAGTCAGCCGTACTGGACGTGTTTTTAGGAAGCGTAAGATGGATCGCAAAAAGATTATTGCACTGCTGTTATTGTTAAATAGATATAAAAGAAAAAGAAGATTCTGGGTTCATCCATTTATTACGATTATGAACTCTGATGGGAACTATTTTACTCAAAAGTACTATGCGTTGAGAACTGAAGAAGATAATTTTTTTGATTATTTTAGAATGAGCATATCTTCATTTGAAGAGCTTTTGAGTTGTTTATCACCATGCCTTCAAAAACGATCGTACAAGGGAAGAATTCCTGTCCTGAAATGTACTGAAATGGCGTCACCAAGGATGACGTAATATCGCAGGAATGTGCGATGCGAAGCACATCGGAAATTCTTACGGCGCGTTCGTGCGAATTCGCAGATATTTGCGATGCGATGCGAATTCGCGGTTTTGTGTGGGAGCCCTAAAATAGGGTAGTTTTGAGTGGTGTTCCGTCGTGTGTAGTAATTGGCGTGCGGCGGGTGTCGATGAAGAGCGACGTTGTTCTAGCGGAGGCTGGGTATTCGATTTGCCACTGGGAATTGGAAACTAGTAGTAATCGAGTCAAATATACTCGTATATCGAGGATCGAGTGTGTCCCGTGATGCACGAACGGTGAATCAATGTGTGTTAGGAGAGTCCGTAAAAAAGCTCCGCGCACTGATTTAAAGTTTCTGAAATGTCCCTGTGTGATAAATCCGCAGTATAAAAAATGACAAGGGCGTAGGGGCAGCGAAGCACTGGAGCGGGCTCATTTAAAAAGTTAATTTTTGTGCCATCGACACGAAGAAGAAGAAGTATAAAAAATAGGAATTTAATGCAAATGAGTGTGTTAAGTAAGATTCGTTGTACGGTCGGATCATGAAAAGAAAATAATAGTGATGCGAAAACAGAATGAATGTAAATAATTATTCCATGAACGTTTCTCTAAACGAATATAATATGTCATTCTATTCACTTTCTGCACAATTCAATTGTAACATTATGTTAGGTAGTTCACTGAAAAATAATATCTTGCCGGTAGCCTTCCAAAGCTTGCATTTCTATCGTAACAAGCACGATAACATGAGTTGTGTCGGCGTGTGTCAACGCTGGGTTAAATTATGTAAATACCACGTCTGGCACATTGATTACGGGTAATTGAATAACTCGCCGACTGTGTACCACCCCCCCTCCCGCCAAACCTCCCCTTCACCCCTATTACACTCATAATCACATCTTGAGCGTTAGATGAAAAAATGTCGGCCCAATTCTAGGTGCTTTGGGACACTAAATTATTTAACGGTTACATGATTGAGCTAGCTCTCCTATAAATCCTATCATCTCTTCTATCTACCCTATTCTATCTAACCTATCCTTTATGCATTTGTCAAACACCAGTCAAGTTAAGAGGAACTCAATTGTATTAAATGCGTCACATTATACATTGCCAAATTATAAATGTTTGATCGAAGGGGTAAGCTTGGACTTTGAAAGCTAATAACAGACGATTCAAATTAAAGCTAATAACCGACGTTGTTCAAATCCTTCATTAAGCCATTTATTAAATAAACATGACTCTGTTAGATCCATTGAAGCTATCAGAACCCATGTTATACAACCGCCAACAAGTTCTCACTGAAACTAGATCGATGTTCGTATTCGAACTCGATGCTGCATAAAATGTATAATATTAGGTTAAGTGGCACCCTGGCACCGTGTTGGAACCATTAGCATGTTCCAGGGTGCCCTAGCCGGCATCCGCAATGCCGTTACTTTGTTGACGGCAATAATAGAAATTTTTATTTGCGGGAGCAATCTGAAGGGGCTCCTTCGCAAAGAGCCACTTATACGGCGAGCGGCTACGCGCTCCCCTGTAATTGATTCCATTGCCTTCAAATGGCTTTTTTGCTTTTAAATTTATGAAAAGACAGTTGTATAAATACTTATGGTCATATTGAATTCTTATTTAAGAGATGATGAGGTACGCCTAAATATTGTCATCCAACGATAAGATCTTCCGATATTATCTAAGAATTTAAACAGACATTATTTTCATTGGTTGTAATGTTCTGGTCCAGGCACATAATAGTCATTATTCATTAACCATAACTATTGACGCTGCAAGAAAAAGTATGTCATACAAAATTATCAATTAAACCGAGGAGAAGCAACACTGTTCGTTAATCACATTATTACTTTTACATTTATGAAATTAAAACAGTAGCCCGTAATTAACTTGTAACTATGAATGTTGTAAACTTTAAACTAATCACTGATCGCGCCGGGCCACTCCGTGCAACTGGCGTGCTCAACACGTATTAATTTAAACGTGTATGATTTATTTTGAAATCATAAATATAATATGTATTATAAATATCAGTATGAACTATGAATTGCACTATGAATTGCACTAAACATTATTATTTTAACAAAATAAGTGCAAATACCATACAGTGGCATTTATTCATTATGAGTGTAAATTCTGTCAGTTAATAAAAAGCAGTTCGTTCATACTTGATTGGCTGATCTTGGTAAACTTTCTGATAGGGTTATATGTACAGTCAGTACAAAAAACAGCATAGTTAGGCCATATTCAAAAAATATAATACCCACCAATATATCAAACAATATACAAATCATTATAGTGCTTAATAGTTTCATGACTTTCATGGGGCTACTGTACCGTAGTAACAATTTGACTTAAAACTGCAACTCACAGCTCGTTCCAAATATAAACAAACGAAGTATTTTAGTGTTAACAACGATGTTGACCAACATATGAAGCCATCTTGATAACGGGTTCCTCTTCATCTTCGCTCTCGCCCGATTCTCTTGACATTAGGCGAGGACCACTCGCCCTCCTCAGAAGTGCAGACAAAAGCATTCGTTGACACTGAGGCTGTTGCTAAGAAACTATAATTCAGTAAAGTGGTCGGTGCAGTGATTTGACTCCTTAGAATGTCAAATTACATTTAATTCACTGGATACGCCATAACACAATGCACCGAATGATTCGTTTTGGTATAGCATTACTTATAGTAGCTTTACTTAGTATCCCAACAATGTTCCATTACAGGCTAACACTTTATAGTACAGTATCTCTATATTAGGTATATGTGTTAAAACGTGTCTATGATTTAATACTTTCAATAGGTATCGTGTATCACATTTGCCCAATAGTTTAATAATATAAAAAACTTTATGTACTGCTATACTATTCATTGACTCATTTAATATACTAAAGCTGCCACGTTCTTTATAACATGTGTTAAGTATGTGTATATAGTGTGTGTTAACCTGTTTGTGTGTGCAGCATCCTGTTCGCGGACATCTGCGGCTTCACATCGCTATCGGACCAGTGCACAGCCGAGGAGCTGGTGCGTCTCCTCAACGAGCTGTTTGCCAGGTAACACTGCCACCGGACTAGCACGAGTCTTTTACCATAAAATAATAACATTTAAAATGAAGAGTATACACTCACTTATATTCTATAATTTGAAAGTTTATCGCTTAAGTTACTGGCCTAAACCTTACAACCATGTCTTCCTTTAAATCATGTTACGTATTGTAATAGATATAAAGTAACTTATTAGTAAAATGACTAGCAGGGCTAAGCACGCCAATATAATCACTGTTTTCGTTCTTCTCATCTCTACCTCCTTTGCCCGTTTCTATACCTATGAAGAGATAAAAATAAAAGAGACAATAACTTTTTCTTTAACGACGCCCAATTGGTTGTATGAAGGACATTATCAAAACAAAAAATAGTAAATAATAAAAACGCTATAAAACAAATTATTAAAGCGTATTTAAATTAAATAAGGCCTTACTGCCACACGCAGAGCATGAAACAATAGAATTGTTCAAGCTTTTAGTGCAAATAAACATATTATAACAACTGTTGTGTCATACTACCAACATAACATCAGATGGAAATGAATTAATATTAATTTGCCATCATTAACCCAATGTTTCGTCAAAAGTGTTCCAATCATCTTTTGTTCCCAAATGTACAACATGTTATTTAGCACCGAGTGTAATCAAATGGGTCGTCGATACCCACTCTTTGTAATCACTCGATATCAATGTAAACATTCCTACGTATCTCAATTTAAACGCTCGTATTGGGTGTTTACGGCAGTCGATACATACGCAATTAAAATAAATACTCACGGGGCCTGTTCAACGGGGTCTCGTCGACGGAATTTCACTTTGTATCAGCAAACAGTTTCATTAAAAAAATAACCAACAGATAAATAACATTGTCGATGACGCGTTATTGCTATGATTTTTTTAGGTGTTATTATTCGTAATTACTGTCCCACTGCTGGGCAAATGCCTCGCCCCATCAGGCATCACAATCGTTGGCCACTTCCCTTTAGTCGCCGAGAAACGCGTCATTTATTCGAAATTCAAAAGCCTTAACGTTATGAAAGGTGTCACAAATTGAAAAGTCATTCAAAAAAGGCTTTTACAAAGGAGATTGGCGTGCAATATTTCATATTTCTGGCTGGAGGCGCGCTCTCTAAACAAGCGAATTTATCATCCGCCATGATAAACCGGCCTTGATTGGGTGATCCATCATGGCTGCCGACACTCCCGCGCACAAGCCTCGGCACGAGTTTAATAGAACCACGGGCTCATCTCGCGGGGAATAGGTACTTTGCTTCACACTTGACAGACCCACTAAATCAACCATTTAATTCACAGTTGTTGACGTCTCACTCAACCCTACGCCTATAGTGTATCACAACTGTCTTTGTAAAACAATCGCTTAAAGTCGATCTCACATCGTCGGTATTAAATAAATACATACCCTACAGAAAATGACGGTTCACTTGTTCTTGATTAAATTGTAGTGTTTTCTCGGAGATTGAGCGTATGAGATTGGATCTATAAATCAGTGGCCACTGGTGGGGCTCGGTGTGTTGCAAGAGTGTTGACTTGAGTGGGTAGTGTACATTAGACTTTAAATGTGAATGTTGAACCATTGGTAGCGTAAATTAGGGAGTGATTTATGCCAACTCGTTACGGACGCATGCCGTAGCAAATACCCCGTACGACATACATGCAACGGACCGACGGACGATTCAAAACCTCTCATGAACATGAACATTTTTATAAACCTCATGAAAATGTTTATAAACGGTACACAGTGCCGTGACCTCATCCTGAGCGAGGCCTGGACGAAAACCTATAGGTCGTATTACCTAGGGGGTTTGGATTCGGTTTGTGTCACGGCAGCACAAATCATCCCCAAAGCTGTCTCTAATTGGTCCCAGTAATCGGTGTTAGTGAAACTTTAAACTTGTGAACTATCTTAGTAATGGTCCTCGCTGGGTGATTCCCACAATCAGAGTTGCTAGTTCAGTAAACGGCCGGGCCCTCGGGGAACTTGATTCATTTATGACGTCACTTAAACATTTGACTCCCGTATCTTCATGTTTGTTTAATGCTTAGCGTTTTATTTATTCATGGAAGCCATAATGGATATTTTAGCGTTAATATTTGACTAGCAGCAAGTTGAAACTCGATAAAGGTGAAGAGCCCCCTGCCCCCCGCCCCCGGATTTGCCGCCTATTTATTTCGGCGGACAGTTCCCGGGACGGATTTTTAAAGTGGAACACGCGTTATTTAGCACGTGTTGTCGGTACTCGACCTAATTGTTTTTGTTGACCAATAAACACTGAGTGGCGTTGTTTATCCTTTGTCATAAAATATGATGCGGAACTTGTTTAATTTTAAGAATTTAATGGTAAGCCAATAGCTTTGTGATGACAAGGCAACAATATCTATCTATCTATCAAATATCCCTCCAAACTTGAATGACTCGAGCCAGAGACAGGGCGGGTCAGATGTTTAATCTTATATATAAAATTCTCATGTCGCGGTGTTTGTAGTTACTCTTTTGAAACGGCTCGACCGATTCTTATGAAATTTTGTGTGCATATCGGGTAGGTCTGAGAATTGGACAAAATCTATTTTTCATCCCCCTAAATGTTAAGGGTAGTCCACCCTTTAATGTTTATATGGCAAAACAACGTTTGCAGGGACAGCTGTTAGGTATAATTCCATTCATTTTATAAAGATAATAACAGAGCAAAATTACAAAAAAAGTGTTTGAGGACTAAGTAATTATTAAATCGAACCAATTTCTCTAAATGATTTTGCAGCATCAAGCCGTCATTTGATTACATTTATTTGAAAACAATTTGATTAATTGGAACCAAGATTGGAACACTCAATTCGACCGTAAATAAGCGTTTTAAAAAAAAAACTGTTTCGTGTGTCAGGTTCGACCGGCTTGCCGCTGAACACCACTGCCTGCGCATCAAGCTGCTGGGAGACTGCTACTACTGCGTATCGGGGCTGCCGGAGGCGCGCGTCGACCACGCCAAGTGCTGCGTCGAGATGGGCCTCGACATGATCGACGCGATTGCGTTAGTAACCTCTTTCAATCCTTTCAAACAAGTCTTAAATGCATAACCAGTCTATAAAAAAAGTATTAACCTGTAATGTCCCACTGCTGGGCAAAGGCCTCTCATCGCACTGAAGATATCAGTACAGTGAGGAGGATTAGCCATAATCACCACGCTTGCCAAATGTTGGTTGGTTATCTCAAACTCGAGCCATGTGTGAAAAGTAGGAAACATGTTTTCGCTCGACCCGGGAATTGAACCCGGGACCTCATTCTTGGCGAGTGCACATACCACTAGACCATTAAGGCTAACCTAACCTGTCTATAATGTCATACTACTGGGTAAAGGCTTCTGATCTCACTGGAGAAATCAGGACAGTGTTTTTTCTTCTAAAAAGTATTATTCACAAAAATATGAGCTGAAAAGCGGCGTATGTTTGTTTGATTAGACAGACCCGTATTTTTACAGCTTTTGCTCGTAAAAAAATATTTTACTTTAATATAATATTCTCTTTTCGCTGCCCTATAATAATTTCCTTTTGAATGTTTTTATAAGTTAGATATACTCGTACGTTCTACCGAATTGAAGATACATATTTTGATTCAACCCATACCTATACAAAATAATGTATCATATCACTAGTCACCGTCCTGAGAATTGTAAAAGGGACTGATTACCCAATGCACCTACCGACGCACGTATGACCTTGTCATATTCACCAGAGGTGAGGGTGTTTATCTGCAAGGTGTTCTAATCTCATTCGTCGAAGGTGTTTAAATGTCATTGATTCATCCCACAGCCTGGTCCGAGAGGTGATGCAAGTGAACGTGAACATGCGCGTGGGTATCCACACAGGGCGCGTGCACTGCGTGGTGCTCGGGCTGCGCAAGTGGCAATTCGACGTGTGGTCCAATGACGTCACGCTCGCCAACTACATGGAGAGCGGCGGCATCGCTGGGTAAGAAGTATACGGGTTATGGGCGCGAGTCGCGAGTGTAGATGTATTATATATTACGTTGTCAAGGGAGGTTGGAGATTAGTGCTGTTGGCTTCTGTTGAACTGAATCTAAGTCGACAGTAAAGTGTTCCGCAGATTGCATTTTGTTTAATGCAAAGGAAGTGGGACCCTACCCCTAATCTTTTCCTTAACATACTCCAATGTAAACAAAGCTTCAAAATTGTATTGTATACCTAACACATTAGGTTAAAGTTCTAACATGTTACTAAGTATTTACGAAAAGGGATAATTCTGCATTAGTGTCTTGAAGAGCTTTTCAAGTCATAAATACTCAAATTTAACTCATTGGTAAACATCAACATTACTCCGCTTCAAATCCCACGTTGTAACCCCATCACTATTGGTCGCAGCCGCGTCCACATCACGGCGGAGACCCTGAAGTGCCTGGGCGGCGAGTACCGCGTGGAGCCGGGCCACGGCGGCTCGCGCAACTCCTACCTGAAGGACCACAACATCGAGACCTTCCTCATTGTGCCCGACGACACTAGCCGAGTGGTGAGTTCATTCATTATCAGGAGTGGTGCGAAAGGTAGTGTTCAAGAGAGTTTCTCTGGGGCTAAAACTAATTAAAGAATTGTACTTTGAATTGCGGGTGAGACGAGTTGTCCAGTGTCAGGAGGCACAAATGAGGTATCCCTAACCGTCCTCAAATTCTTGCATTAATCTAATCGTAAGTCATATGTGATTGATTTAATCTCATTACTAAACCTTTTTCCTACAAATAATAAATTATTTTAAGATCAGCTTAATTGATGACCATTATTTGACTCAAAAAACAAAATAAATAGTGTAAAGGTGAACCCTATCACTATGTAATCTTCATGCGTCAAAATTGAACAAAACGGTTGCAAACTACTTAATGTCCAGCATACTCTATTGTCTTCACATGACATTGTTCAATAACACGCCGATGTTAAAACTAATAATTTTACTAATTATTAGTTCTACAATTCATACCGATATCCGTTAGAAATTCAACACAAATCTCGATTAAAATTACTGAACTAATTACACAGTCGACTGATTCAGCTCATTATAATCAGATTACAATGAATTGAGCCGCAGCGGCGGTACACAACCTATGAGCCCAAATCATAATAAGTTCTCCTTGTCAAACGGAGGCTTGTTTAAGAGTTTGAGCAATGGAAATTGGGTCAAACATCGCTTGCAAATAACAGACCGTCCTAAACAGATTAGTTCGCTTCCACTCTACTTTATTAATATTTTATGTACTTACTTTCGTTGTTGAGATGCATCGATTTATTCCGTTTACCACCCGATACAGAACATACCCGTATACAATAAGCGGGTCACCTAGATCGAATAAGATAGTATCCGAAAATAAATCGGAAACACACAAAGCCTTCATCTTGGGTTTTTAAACTCGCTTTTAAATCTTGTTTTAACGACGTATAGGTCTAAATGAACTGAACAATGTGTTGTTTGTGTGCAGGACAAGAAGCCGCAGCACCCGCTGTCCGTCAACGGCAACGTGTCGAAGGAAATGCGCGTCATGGGCCACGGCTCGCAGCTCACCTCCAAGTAAGCCACTTGTTACTGAACTAGCTACTTTGTTACAACCTAAATGTGAGGCACTAGCAGCGCCCCGCGGTTTTACCCGCACTGTGCCCGTGCTCGTGGGAATTTCTGGATGAAAAATAGCCTATAGCCTTCCTGTTGAATATAGCTATCTATAACAAAAATAATTATTCAAATCAGACTGGTAATTCCCGAGCTGGAACGTACAAACAACCAAACTTACAAATTTTATCTCTTTAAGCTTTATAATATTATATACGAGGCATTGGTCATGGGACTTTAAGTGTTGAAGTCGTTTTGACCTGTCAAATACCATAACAAGACAAAGAGTTCTTGAAGGTAACAGCACGATAAGTTTAAGAAATATAAAAAATACGGTTAGTTTCGCTATGCTCGATTCCCGCTATGCACTGATCTTTAAATACCTACCAAAAAGTGCCGCTTTGCACTGAATTTCTCAGTGCTACCTTTAACAATGGAAGGTACAATTCGATAGAAAAGTGTTTCTAAAGTATAATCTAATATTTATAAGTAATATTTCTCTTAAAGCTAGCCTGGGACTGCATAGTTTGAGAAAAATTGTTTTGGTAAATAAAAATCTAATTTAAATTTAAGAATTGCGTATATTTTGATTAAAAATATAAAAACGCTATGAAACATTAATCAACTCAAAATCAAGATTACTTCTTTTATTTACACATTGCCAGACAACAGTTCTTTTATTTTGTCTTACAAAATGGTAATTGTGTCCGGTATATAACAGGGTCTTTCCACCCTTTAGGCCCATCTCGTAGCCAGATTTGGTAGCTAGCTTCCAAATGGGAGAAATAATCCCGATTCGAAGCTGGCTACGAAATAGGAATTCGAAAGTCCAAGATTTAGGAAAAAGAACTAGTAAAAAAAAAATAACCCTAACCTACCGAATAGATCGTTCACATTTAGTAGCTACCTACAAGATGGGAAAACACTTTTCTCATTTCGTAGCTAGCTACCAAATCTGGCTACGAGATGGGCCTAAAGTCTTTCCACCACGTCTACTATCAATTATTGTATAATTTTTAACCGGACCACGGCAAGAACTTGCGTCCGACATGATTGCAGACGTACTAACTAACTAACCTAATTACCCTTATCAGTAAAATAAAGATGCACCAAAATTGCAATCCTACTGTCTCTTTCTATTCAAGGCAAAAGTTAACACTCAGGTACAAATTCCCGGCAGAGGTAACCCAAAAAACTCGTTGCTTTGGTGTTGACGGTTTAAGCTATGTGTTGATTAACACGAATACTGTTTGCTTAGTTATAGTTAGTGAAACTAGTAAGAGAGTATTTTATTTAAATTTTTATTTATTTAAACATAAGCATTTTCCTTTCGACTGTCCAAGAATCTGATTCCGTGCATAGCGGCACTTTTTGTTAGGTATTTTATGATCAGTGCATAGCGGGAATCGAGCATAGCGAAACTAACCCAAAAAATAAAGTATCTTTAATAGTAAAATTTATAACAATTACAATTTTAGTAACACTGGGGTGATGGGAAAGTAATTAATAAATTTTCCTTTACTCCGACATAGTAATTAAATCACAATATTTTAGTGTATAATTAAAATGAAACGTGAAACGTGATATCCACTCTAAAGCACCTGGTAATTCCCACTGCTTTAACTGCCATAACGGAAAGAATAAAGGATTTTTTTAGTTATTATGAAAGAAATACATTTAAATGGTTCTACTATTTCTTGCAAAGGTGTTTGGAGCGGACAGTTATACTTTAGTGCGGTAAATGAAAATCCTGGCGCGAGTGAATGTTTTATTTTGAAAAAAATTGAGCAATTGGCTATCAGCATTTCCTCTGAGCATTACCTTTGAGCAAATTTTCGCTCAGATTAACTATAAAACCTCGGTTTTAAGAGATCGTTCAGATGTACCAACTGGAAGAGGTAAGCGTCTTTTTTTTGGGATCCATAAGATTGAAGCGTGATCATATATGGTTGAATAGAAAATTTGGTCAGGGGCTGGAAAGCCTTTAAATTTTCTTTTTGTGTCAAAAATATCTTAAAAAACAGAATACAATTTAAATGCTCCTTTACCACAGAATATAATAATATGTCTCAACCTAGCTAACCGCATACCTGCCCGTCCCTGATTCCCCGCGCTACCTACATGTCACATCCATGATTCCGATTCCAATACTAATCTAGTTGGTTGTGGTCGGTCAGTCAATCGTCAACAATCTGATTGCATTGAAACCGCAACAGGAATAGTCCGTATTACCGTGGTATTAACTGACCCACTGGACCGCAGTACCTGCCAATAGCACAACCAATCACTCGCCTCATGTCTCATCAAGGATAGTAATTAGACCTTATGTAATTGAGATGATTGGTTTTGAATAGATCGCTTTGTAATGTATCCATTTCACACTGACGGGACATATTAGCTGAATTACTAACTGATGACGTGAAATGAAGTGTGTATGTGACACGCGAATGGACCGATTGGACGGTGTGATTGACACGGTTTTAGGTACAATTAATTTATTTCAGGATGAACATCGAAAGAGCAAGAGTTTTTGTACATTCCTATATACCTAATTTTAGAAAAACTAATACAATAAGTACCACAAAATATAATAATTGTGAGAAAATACAGATTTAAACAGTTTACTGCATTGATTTTTACACTTTTATACAACAGTAATAAAAAATAATAAAACAATTTGAATTCATTCCGATATTCTAATTGAAATGTTTCACAAATAAAATATTTGAACTCGCATTGAATTGTTAGTTTTTTGTCCATATTTTTGTAAAGCATTTTTGAACGAGCAATACGGATTTACAATAATTAAAAAATACGCAGTGAAAAGTTCAATCAAAAATTTATTTTAATTTCGTAGTGGAAAATATTTTTATTGTTAGAATACTTATACTTATGGGATATGCCCCCAATATGTGAAATCTAGGCAACTAGGTATTGACAAAACTGACGTTATGTATAGGTATAGTAAGTCCCCATGTAGAGTTTCTGAACTTGGTCTGTCCCAGCGTCCGCCGGCCCGACCCGGCGACCGAGCTGAAGAACCCCGAGGACGAGGTGAACGAGTACCTGATGAAGGCCATCGACGCGCGCTCCATCGACCGCCTGCGGGCGGAGCACTGCCGCCCCTTCACGCTCACCTTCCGCGACTACAAGCTGGAGAAGAAGGTAACCACCGGTGTCACTTGTTCATTCATTCACCATCTCAATATCTCAGGAACAACTCCTAGGAACTACTCATAAAATAAAGGACTAGAAAATTTGGTGTCAGACTACGCGTCTTAACATGTTTGACAGAAAGGCGAGGCCAGTTTAATGACGTAGAATACTCTTAAGTAGAGGTAAGCGTGAGGTCGATTCTTGACTTTACTAAAAATTCCATAAACCTAAAGTTCATAAACCGAATAAAAAACATCAGCATCCTTAATATTTTCGGCATCCTTAACATACATGAACAAAGACTTCATCACCATAAAGGATACAAAGTAATATTAAAGCCGTTCTGCAGTTGATTACGGTAAATTATTTTCCATATAAAAACGAAGTTGAGGGAGCGAGCGACATGTTTCAGCCGAACGCAATGTTTCACGCAAGTACCAAACCTAAAAAAAATTTAGACAACGCACGTTGCACGGTGAAATGAAGCCCATTTGGTTGAGTATCATCTATTGGCCAAATTGAGCTGTGTTTAATTGTGAATATAGACTACGACGTGAAAGTACATTCATTACTCACAAGGTGTAATTGCTTCTCTTTATTACGAGTATTCCCAGTGCGGTCTCGACTTTATCTTAGCGGCGAACATACAAAGTGACAGGCTGTCTGGAAGTGCCGCGCTTCTTTAACAAACAAAGTTTTGATCCGCCTCGTCCCGCTCGTTAATCCGACAAATTCACACCAAACTTGTTTCCGTACTTATAAATAACTTTAAATTTAAACTTCGTGTTTCTTTTAAACTTCGTGGCCTGTATCGTGACTACGAGTGAATCAACTTTTAATTTATTTAATTATTTATAGAACTGATAGAACCAAGTTTCTTTCTAGCGCTGTTAAAGCGTTCGGACGCGTTCGTCGGTCGAGCGTACGAATATTCGTTGAGTCCTCTAGACTTAGTAGCATCACACTGAAACACCGACATCGGCGGCGCGAAGCATCGCGGCTACGGTCAGCTGGCTACGAGACCGACGCGCGTGGCCTACATGTAGTCAACAACAGAGAAATTTAGACTTGGCGTTTACGGTATCACATCACATCATTACATTGTATCGAAAATGGATACTTAGTACCTTCATTAACGTGCAAGAATTATGAATAAATAACATTCCTTAATATTTTATGGTTAAATCACGCTATCGCTGTGTATAATAAATTATTTACACACAAATTAATCTAACAAAAATAGGTAATGATTCTCCTTTTGATTCGTCTCTCATGCCGAGATCAAAGCGCTCCGTAATGAGATGTCATTCAAATGTGATCTTATTATTCCTACAAAATTCATTTACGTTTAATTATTGTGATATTACCGTCATATGTCTGTAATATATTTCTCGTAAAAATATTTAGGCGACGGTTACACGTAAAGTATTTACTGTGATCCATCAGTAAATAATGACGTATCGGTGGTATTTAATGAACGTGTAACCTAATGTATTGATGTATGTCAGTATTTATTGATGGATTTCTAGATTTCTTGATTCTGTATTGATGATCCGTCGGATTAGGATTAAAAAAGGTGTTACTATTGTTAGAAGTTCTTCAAAGCAGGGTTCAGGCATTCGAAAAAAATCTCGTAATCATCCATTTAACCATGTAATTTAATTTCTGCCATTAAATTCAAATGTGTGTACCTTTCCCTATGTGTTGTAACCAATTTTTTGCCCATCGCTTTCGCTTGGCCTTTTTATTTAAACTAAGTGCTAAAATAATAGCCACGCAACCTATAATTTTCAGCTCTGTGGCCATTTTAGACGTGTAAACAGCAGGAGACCGGACACAATACTGACGTAATAAATATTGAACGTGTAGGCTGGTGTATTAATCCATCAGTAAAAACTGAAATCCATCAATAAATACTGTATTGACGGATCACAGTAAATACTTTACGTGTAACCGTTGCCTTACGCTCTAAATGTGGAGAAAATTATTTTATGGAGATGTTTATCATGCGTTTGAGAAATTGATAGAATTAATTAAAATTCTTTGATTCCGTTATAGATATAACTCTATCATCAAGATTAATGAATGTTATTATACAACTAATAGGAAACGACGACTACGACTCTCTTCGATCAGTGGAACTGTTATAATAAGAAGTCGTTACCATAATATAGCTAGCTCTTATGTATAACGCCAATATTCTCCAGTTGTTAGTAACATGATGTACTTACCCTGAAATAAGGTAAGCTAGTTGTCAACTTGTGTTAAGGTGCCGTTTGTTAGCGTGACGCCGTAAAGCGGAGGCTTTCGGTGACAAACGTTCCGCCTTATTTAACGCGGGAGCTTTAACTGTGGCCTCGTGGGGGCGGCGCTACATTGTGTCAGATAAGGGCGCAAATCTCGCGCCTCCTCGCCCTACACTCCGCCAATATTCTCCTACAATATTCTCAGAAAAGTCCATTTAAGTAAGACGGAGGTAAATTGTGTTTTCGCGTGGCGACGCGCCCGGAGGTGCCTCCAAACTTGACAGCTAATTATAACATTTTTTTCCGTTCGTTGGACTTTGTTTTACAAATCCGTTTATACAACAATCTTACCGTGTTATTAATTCGGACGTTGTGGCCTCTTCTGTCCGCAGTACATGTTCGAGAGGGACCGCATGCTGAATGTCTACTTCGTGTGCTCTCTGTTCATCTACGCCGCGGTGCTGTTCGTGCAACTTATTGCTTTCGAGCTGTAAGTGACCTGGAAACCATTATACAGAGAATGTCCACCACTACTTGTTATATACCTCACTAACTTATAACTGCTTTTAACCTTGCTGAAAAGGAAGCTTATGGCAAAACCAAATGGACTCACACCGGTTGTGCATAAACTGGTGTGTCATCGAGTCAAAGACAATATCTTCATCTCTATCTTGTCTTCACCTGTGCGTTGTGTTTGCAGGTCATATGTTGGCGCAGTGACGATGGTGGTATGCGGTGTGTTGGTCCTCTTATCCTCATTCCTGGTACTCTGCCTTGGACTGAAGGTGAGAATACAAACACTAATCTCAATTTACATAGAAGGTCTCGCAATGCTATTGCGTGTATTGTAATGTTCGAATTTTATAAGTATTCTAGCATCGTTCTACGGTTTTGCCCGCGTTGATCCGTTCGAGTTTTGAGATAAAAAGTACCCTTTTATAATGTTGATCTTCAATGTAAAGATAATTAATCTAATCCAATTCTTAGTTCCCGAGATTAACCTGTTCAAAAAATATAAATCAAACTTTCACCTTCATGTATGTAGTAGTAGTTAGTAGATTCCCTAATATAAGCTAAGAATTTAGTTTGGATCTAATCAACCGAGTGTGAAATTATCCAGGTTTATTTTTATCTTATTTTATTATTATACATAATTAAATTACTTTCATGTTTTTTTTATAGCAAATGCCTGAGCTGCTGAAGCGCATAACAGAACGCATCCACAGCAACAGGATCCTCTCTCAGATCCTGTCGTTTATATTCGTCACCACCGTCATCGTGCAGATCGAGGTCGTGATGGTAAGTGAGCGTATCCCTGTAAGGGTATGACACATGCCAATACAGGATTGTCTTCGTCTTCCTCTTCCCTATACTCGTAGTCTATCTCTCTCTGTTCCGATATGGAAAAAAAGCTTACTTTTCCAGTTAGTTTGTTTTGTTTTGACATTGTACTGTGTGAACACTGAATATGGAAACGTTCCTCAATTTAGGGCAGCTTGGCGAGACTGGTACAGCTTGAGTGCTTGGCCCCGATATGAATATAGGAGATAAAATATAGAACATATTATCTTCGACATGTATTGTACAGGTTGTAAAATAAAAATAAGGTTTTAGTCCGCGTTGAGCCGCAACCTGCTATCTCAAGCGCTACGTGAACATTTGTGGTACTCGTACAGGCTGTGCTTGCAAACCCCTGCTACTACAGTTGACACTGTCACACAATGGTACATTTACCATGCTTATTCCAAACTAGTGTAGTCACCCCCGGCTTCGCATTTATAATCATCTTTATTTTTCTGCGCACCTACGCTACAGTTGTTCAAAATGAGACCGTAACCGTTTTTTTTTAAGTGCAATTATCGTCGCGTAATCACTTGGACGAAAATTGGCTTACTTTGTTGATATGAGTGATATTCTCATATTTGGTCATGATGGCTGCATGTTATTGTTCAGATTGAGGCGCTCATAATGCAGTCCAAGGGATTCACCAACAACCTGCAGCGCTACAAGGTGGACAAGGACTTCTGCCCCAACACGCTGGATGAGGTACACATCCTATGGATGTTCAAAAATAAATCATTGCAAGACAATTTTCATCCAGGGCCTTGTACCACCAAACTTAATTACTATTACGAACGTATTATTGGGACGTAATTTTTTTGATAAATTAACAATTTAAGTTGGGATCTGGCCCATTCTATAATTTTTCATCCATCCACATCCTTCTAACCATCCAACCATTCACCCAAACTCTCCCATTGATAAAATTAATAGAAACATTTTTTAACAATAACAAGATAATAGTTGCTATCATAAAAGAGGGAACCATTCCATGTCACCATTTGTTTAACGAAATAAATAATATTTTTTATTATACCTTCATCACAAAATCCATAAAAAATCAAACCCTAACAAACATACCATTTCCAATATCACCAAGTCAACAGCTAACTCTGTTGACCTCCCGCAGTACTACCTCCAACTGTCCCTGATGGCCATGCTGATCTGCGCGGTGCACCAGATCCTCATCACGCTGGTGAAGACCATCCTCTTTGTGTCGGTCAGCCTCTGCTACATCGTGATCACGGTCCAGGACAACCTCCACTACGAGGAGTACTTCCATGATTACCAGTAAGTGGAACTGCACTTCGTACTTAATTGCGAGGTTAGTCAAAGTTCTTAGTTCATGATGGAATATTTCTTTTACCTATGTCCACATAGTAATTACATCCAGAAGGCTAAGCTGCGATATGTTTTATTACATAGGTTCATCAAATATACTTCCAGAAGTAACTATTATTATTATGATAATAGAAGCACTCAAACCATCCTGAATTCGAGAAAGCGCTAATCAAAGTATATATGCAGGTGTCTGTTTTGGAGCATACTTAATTGGTAGATATTATAGATTATATGTATTCTAGAAAAATTTGATATCGGTTTTGTCCTGTCTGCAATTTACTAGTTTGAACAAAATTGCTGTCGCTTAGCGTCAGGATCAATTTTATTTGAGCTGGATATGGCAAATCAAATGTGGCTGTTATGGACAATTTTGTGTCTTGTCGCAGGGAGCGGTGCGGCATGGACTGGAGCCAGCAGTGGACCAACTTGGTGGTGATGGTGGGCGCCACTATCGCGCTGGTGCTGCACTCACAGCAGTCCGAGAGCACATACCGCCTCGACTTCATTTGGAAGATTCAGGCCAACGGTAACGAAAACACATAATTAACACTACTTATAGTATTTAATTTTACCGTCAACTTAGTTTGATTCAAGAGCAAATATAGATTGGACTTAATCTGGTAAATTCAGGCCAATGCAACGGTGACCTATAAAGACACTGCATTTATTGAGAAGGTTACATATTCATTTTGTGTTTAAAAATACTATGTTTTAGTAAATATTGCAGCGCTCGTGTCGCCCAAACGATGTCAGTTCATTGTAATTGTTAAGCAACGTGCTGCTCGCCCCCTACTTGGATGGGTGGCCGATAGTGGCATTTATATCTGAGCGCTACCGTGCTTCGGAGGGCACGTGAAGCAGTCTGTCCTGGTTGTTTCAATCGTCAGACCATGTCGGAGGCCTTTAGGTGGTCTAAAAACTCCGACACCAGGGTTGGCCACTAACTTGCTCGAAATGAATAAATGAATGAAATATTGCAATAAAACTGAGTTAATACTCATCAAATATATTCTTCAATGCCAATCGATTTATAGAACGTTTACGTTTCTGTGCCTTTTAATCTTGCAACAGACAAACCTTAGAATTAAGTACTTCTCTGCTTGCGAGACACTTTAACTCGTTGTTCCTACCCTCAGATGAGAAGGAGGAGATGGAGCACCTGGAGGCGTACAACCGCAAGCTCCTCGCGAACATCCTGCCCGAGCACGTCGCGCTGCACTTCCTCTCCAGAGACAAGAACATTGACGTCAGTATACACTTCAACCTTATTTTTTGGCAACAATATTGGACAATCCTTTCATGCTGCAATTAGATTGAAATAGCCTGTGAGACCAAATTATATTATTATTATTAATATATTACCCTTGGGTGTCCCATTGTTGGGCAAAGGCCTGAGAGCAATTAATATACTTCACTAAATATTCTGATTTTACATTTTTTAAATCCAGTAAAATATCACTTAAACTGAATTGTGCACGCGCTTCAAGTTCATGACGCATTTCTCCGTATAAAAGACATCAACGTGAACCATAAAACCGGACGCACCGCAACTTCCCGTGACATTTACTTTTTAATTTGTGACGAAAACAAAAGGTTTTTCTGTAAACTTTACATGGTCTCCCTGCTGGGCAAAGGTCTCCCCCGAAAATTGCCAACCCGCAACCCGTCTTTTGCTCCGCCGTCCCATCCCACGGAAGGAAAAAGGAGAATTATTGTAATAAAATTATAAGTTTGATCGTTTAAGGTTTAGGGGGAATGTGCTTTATTACTCACACACACCTCACTTGACACTATTAACCAATAAACACCACCACAGGAGTTGTACCACGAGCAGTGCGAGTCGGTGTGCGTGCTGTTCGCGTCCATCCCCAACTTCTCGGAGTTCTACGTGGAGCTGGAGGGCAACAACGAGGGCGTCGAGTGTCTGCGGCTCCTCAACGAGATCATTGCCGACTTCGACGAGATCCTCGCCGAGGAACACTTCCGCTACATCGAGAAGATCAAGAGCACCGGAGCGACCTACATGGCGGCTTCGGGTCTGTATTATATTTAGTCATTAGTAAACGTTACACAATGGAATCACTGCCTTAAGTCCAAGGTATTTTGTACGGATTGCTATTTCCTGTGGATAAGACACACACTTCATATTGTAATAGTAACCTTTAACCTTTTCATCGGTGGGGGATGTGACTATAAATTTTTAAATACGTAAAAAAAATTGCGTGGACATACTCGAACGTGTCAGATATTGATACCATCAATGTCCTACGTATCTATAATAATGTACGTACGATAATCTGACGGTTTGAATGATGACGGTGGTAGTGCGTAAGGGTTGAAAATGAAAAAAAGAATTTATCCTAAAGGGGTATTAAGTGAACCAAAAAAATCTCTCTTTCATCAATCTAACGATTTCGATGTGACGCAAACTCGCGGTCATTATTTTAAATTGCAAAAATAATCGTCAGTTTGAAATACTCGAGCACGTCAGATTAAGATATATATGGTTCATCTTTATGTCCTCGACGTACAGTCTCATAATCTGGCGATTATCTAGAGGGGTTCGCCTAAGCGGACAAAAAGAAAATTTATCATTAAACCTAATTAATTGAAAAGCTCAAGAAATGGCAAGCAAATAAAAAAGTGTATCGTGTATCGTGTATCGTCTTGTATTTATAAGAAAATATTTGTTTTTATAATTTATTGATTATTTATACGGATACACTTCGCTTTTTTACATTTTTATCTGAGGTTTCTGGAAGACTGCGGTGCTATGCGTCTATACAAGAAACAGTAAAAATATCTGAGCTACCGCCAAATACATTTTGTTAGTTAAGGAACGTTACCATTTACGCAAAAAGAGCAAACAGTGTCTTGAGATCTTGCAGTGTTGGGACTTGCTTGTGGTTTCAGCTTGTTGATGATGGGATCCCAAGCAGGAGGTTACTTGCAGCTAGTTTCGCTATTAAAATAAGGGTGTTTTTTTTTTTAAATTTCGATAGCTTCCCTGATCAATCTAGGCACATTTCGGTTTTCTCGAGCCAAGATTTGGGGTTTGTCAAATCTCAAGTAATGGTTATGCTTACGTTCGTGACGTCGGCTATATGTTCTTAAACCCTGGTGCCAATACTCCGATGCGTTTGACCGATCTATGAGAGTCCACAGCCACAGTCAATCCTATAGACACTAGCATCTTACAAAGGTATATTGCACTTGACAGGTCTTAGAAATTGGTGGAGAGAGGAATAGAAAAGCGTAGAGGGAAATATATGCGTCACGCAGCTGCACTCGTGAAACTTATCGACGAATTATTGTTAGGCTTGCCGGAAATAGTTAGATTATATATTTTTCGTTATACTTATATTATTAACTACAAAAAAAAACTTTGCTACCCTCCCCTTTCTTAACGTCACTCTCAAATTGTCAGATTAGTAGAATATACACTTTTTAGCATGTAAATAATCTCCCTACCTTAATCTGACGCGCTCGAGAATGTCTGATGATCAATTTTTTTTACTAATCTCATCCTTTATAATTCACGGGCGGCCTTATATATGGGGCTCATATTTGGTGGAGGTACTTAACCGGGTACAAGGTATCCCCCAGTATATTAATCTGCCGCGCTTTAGCAAATCCCGAAATCCCCTCTTGGGCTCCCCTACTATTGTGGGTTGTACTCGTACTTGATTCACTGCTAGCTGGTAGCTTTGATTTGTTGACAAAAATTACTGATGTAATTTGGTAAAAATATTGAAGAACATAATAAACGAATAATGCAATTATTATATTTTAAAGGATTAACTGCCGCCACCCGGGACCTACACGGCTTCCGTCACGTGACAGCGATGGCTGATTACGCACTGCGCATGCGCAAGCAGTTGCATTATGTAAATCAGCACAGTTTCAATAACTTTCGCATCAGGATAGGTAAGGGTGAACGCGATGCGACTTGACGTAACGCGAGTTGAGTGATGTGGTTTGGGCAATTGGACGGGGTGTTGTATTATGGGTGTGTCCGCAGGAATCAACATCGGGCCGGTGGTAGCCGGCGTGATCGGCGCGCGCAAACCGCAATACGACATCTGGGGCAACGCCGTCAACGTCGCCTCGCGCATGGACTCCACCGGCGTCATCGACAACATCCAGGTACAGTGTAGCCCCAACCAGCTCATTTACACTTTGCTTTGCGAATACAACACTTATTTGAACTAAATGCAAAGCGAAAAACTTTTTATGACGGGGCAATAGAAGCTGTGCGATTGTGGTACCACAATACTTGGGACAATAAGGATCAATTTCGATGGTTTGTCTTTATTGTAAAAGGAACAATATTGATATGTGCTTGTATAGTTATATAATGAGTTTTCGTACGACGGGGCGTGTGTGTGTGTGCAGGTGACGAAGGAAGTGTTTGACATCCTGGTGTCCCGCGGCTACAAGATGCGCTGCCGCGGCCCCGTGGCTGTGAAGGGCAAGGGCAACATGATCACGTACTTGCTGGACGGCTACGGCGAAACCACCGACCCAGCGTGCTTCGCAAACATCTATGAGGTTAGCCTTGCTCCAATGGTTCATTGAATTAAATCATTGGTATTGATATCAATATAAGTGGACAGACCCTAGAATTTCATAGCATTTACAAAACTGTATGTGTACATGAAAATATATTCTGTAGGATCCCCAACCGTCAACGTCGGGCGTGAGCCGGGCAGGCGGCTCCGGCCCGGGTAGCTCGGGAGCCGGGCCCTCTGGGTATTCCGGTGGCGGCTTCTCGGGCGCAGGGCCCTCTGAGGCAGGACCTTCTACTTCAGGCTTCTCGGGCGCAGGGTCCTCTGAGGCAGGACCATCCACTTCAGCCTTCTCGGGCGCAGGGCCCTCTGGGGCAGGAACTTCCACTTCAGGCTTCTCGGGCGCAGGCTTCTCGGGCGCAGGGCTCTCGGGATACTCAGTTGTAGGGTACTCGGCCATTGATGAACACGGCATACCGTTCCCAGAGGGACCCGCCACTGAACCCCAACCGCCCGTAGAGGCGCGGCCCCCGGACACCCTGGATGAGGAATTCGATTTCAACTATGACGAGGACGAGGATGACGACGATTTTGATGATGAGGATGATGTTGGTGAGGAGGGAGGCGTAGCCCGCGGTCTGCCCCGCTTCCCGCAGAAAGCCACACGTGTGCTGGACACGCTGTCGGAGGGGCAAACCGACGAGGACGCCAGCACCACGCCGCGACCTTCACTTACTACAGGTTTAGACCACATCAGTTTAATTGATTCATTACATACAGCTCGGACAAATAAAGCCTAAAAAAGGAGATTCTATTCATAGAAATGTTTATACTAATTTGCTTTGTTATTGATGTTTCAACATGTATATTCCAGATAACGATATGGAGATGATTGAGAGCCCTCGCATCGGCAACGGGTTCCTGGTGTATACGAACATTTCTGCAGAATCCATGGGAGTGAGCATGCGGGCCGGCGCGTCGGGCGGGGCGGGGGCGGAGCGCGTGCGGCCGCGCTCGCTGGCGGAGGCGCGCACCCTGCCTGCCTCCTCCTCCGCGCCCGCCGTGGCGGAGCTCTCGGGCTCGCCGCGCCGCGCCCACTCGCTCGCCGACTTCCTGATCCAGCGCATGCTCTCCCGCCGGCCGCTCTCGCCACACCTCATCGCTAACCCGATGAATGTGTACTTCGAGAACGAGCTCCCGCCCCCCTCGCCGACCGCGCAGTTCAAAGAGTAAATGAAGTAAAACAATGAAGGACATTGAATTAATGTAAGATTGTAATCAACGAAGCTCCACATATGAATATCGTTGTACAGTAATTTAACTTCTGTATGTCCTAATTTTCCTTTATCTCCCAATTTGTATGATAATTTGACGAACGTAATTCATCTTTGGAGTAATGAATGAATAATGTGTAAAGGTGTAAATGTAAATAAAATCGAAGTAGTAGTGGCGTGGCAGTGAAACCCTGAACAAAGACTGAAGCACTGAGTGTGAACATAGTCCAAGGAGTGCAGGTGGCGAGCGCGTGTGAAACACGAGTGAATGCAAGCACCTGGATTTATTAATAGCTTAGGGTATGATATGTGTAACGGGGATGGTATATGCTACCGGAAGTAAGGTTACGTTTACACTGATGCGAACTGCGATGGAGAACCCACAAGTACCACTATTCCACTGCGCTGTCGTTTGAAATCACGGAATAGCTAAAGGTACCATCCGAGTTGGGCCGCCGACCACGACTGCAGGCGTCTCTCGAGTATTGGAGAACGGTCTGCGATGGCGGGCCAATGTTAGCAAACTGCCTACGTTTGCATTCGGAGGCCAGCCTCGGGAAGGTGCCTTTATTCTCAATTATCAATAGGTCTGGCAAGATCTTGAGCCTCATTCAAACACGAAATAAAAGTACTCGCAAAGTTAAACACAATGAAAGCTATAATGACCAATCTTAAAATATTATCTTATTATGCATGTCGCACCAGTGAAAACACACCCTTATCGGTGATAATAATATGTTAAAACGCGTGAAACACCATAGATTGATTGACAGGGCTAGTCGAGCGCCTCAGGGATCGCCATTTTGAAATCAATTCAATTCCATTTCGCATCGGACCGTTGTGTTGGAAACAAATCGCTTGAACATTCACCGAAGAAACATCACGGTGACTTTCATATTGTGATCAACTACCGGACAATTCTAAATCTAATCTGATTGGGACTTACTGTTGTTAAATACACGACAGATTATTATAGTTATTACGTACAGTTAAGCTGGGGCTTGACTCCAAGTGGTAGGTGACGACTCCAGACCATTTTTTCCGATCATTTCCATAGTCAGTCAGCCTGGCCAATGATTTACCTACTGATATACTTTTGCTATATAATTGAAGCTTGAAAGTAAGTATCTTGTCATTGGAAAACAGAGTTCAAAAGTAAACTAGCCAAGCCTCAGCTTAATTAATTGTCAATTTATATAAATGTATCCATCCAGTAGCCGCTCGATGTTTGCCGCTTGAAACTCCATCCTTTATAAATAAATAGTTAAATAGTTTCTCAATTCGTATCAGTAGACGTATATCATTGTCGTGACCACATTTCACGTCTGGGCACGTTTTGATTTCGCCAAATTAATCATTCATACTATTGGGCACACAGTTCCAGTCTCTACCAAAGCCAAATTTTGAACGAGAATCGACCCGAAAATGTGTGCTTCGGTGAAGTCTGGACATACGAAATGAAACGTTACCAAGACTTAAAACTTATACTGTTCTGTCGAGCTTATTGTAATTAATGTATTTGAATTTATACAAACAATGATAAAAAACAAAAAAAAATTAACTGTCTGTTGTGCCACATTCGTAAGTATATTCAGTGTCGTAGCGAGGTCATGTCATTGCATCATAGTTATTGATACCGAACGCTTGATGAACCCCTGGTCAATCTATTCGAACAATCTCATTTCTTTTTAGGTAAGAACTGACTAAGGTTATTTGGGTAAATAGTAGGCTGTGCCTTGAGCGGTGAGCTGGTGTCGCCGCCGCACCGTGCCACTTCTCTGCGCAAACTCGTACATTCGTTGGCTTGTTCGATGTCATCACTATCGGCGAACCATTTAAACGGTCCAAGATTTCAAGGAAGTTTTAAGGAAAGACACTTCTTCATTTTTTGCGGTTAACATGAAACAGAGAGCTAAAATTGTTTTGTTTACAAATACAAATACAAATACAAAAATTTATTGATACAAAAAATGTTTTAACCTAATACAGTTTGTTTGTGGAAGTGAAAAAGCTTTCTTAACGAATTTACAGGTTTGCGAGCACGCTTATTATTTAGAAGCATATTATGTAAGTTGCCTAGATCACTTTATTTACACTTTTTAGCTAGAAATTATATTGACAGTGAATGTAACGGTATACTAGTACATTTAACGTATAATATTTTGTGTTTTTAAGCAAACGACAAGTAGACCTTTTAACGTGATAGGGCATTTTAGAGTTCGAGAGCCCGTCGAGTCGTTTCTAGTTGACTGTTAACTGTTTTACATCATTGTTTAACTGTGATGCATTTATCTATATTATTAATGTAAGCGCTAACGTAATGTTACTTTATAGCTATTTGTTCAATGTCTAACAGTGTTAACAATAACACTGTTAGACATTGTAATTACACTTACTTTATCGTATTACTTAATGTGATCTTAAATATTTAATATTTTAGGCTGTCAAAATTTAAATTCTTTACCACCTTTTGAATTCGTTAAACGAAATCTGAAATATTTTTCGATGTTGTACACCCTAATGTGTAGGTTAGTCGTGTGTGATACAAATTGTTAAGTATTAAAATGTGCCAAGCATCACTCGCATCGCAGTGATATCGTGTGTGGACGGCACAGCATCAAGTAGGAGAGCACTCCGCTCGAGCAGGCTGACTCGAGAGACGAAAAATGCATCATACAAGAAGGAATAGATACTTGGAAAAGCTATGCGAACATACAGCCTGTTCACACTTGTCGTCTATCAGGCCCGGATTTTAGACGGCCGTCCCAGTGATGTCGCGCTACTCACACGCCTTTTAGTCAACGTATACCGAAGTAAATGGTGATGGCTACTCCTGATTAAAATTCGGTTTTGACAGTTGACACGTGAGAACAACCGGCTGTGATCCTTGTCTGTCAGGTTTCCTTGATAAGTTGGATTTTGTTACCTTGTACGGTGTGATTTCAAGAATCGACTTCGATTAGTCGATTCTCAAACTCACACTTCGATTAGTCGTGTAACGTGCTTTCTATTGCACCATGACACATGGGAATTGAAGAGCTATGAAGGTAGACATATGTGAGTCAGCCTGCTGCATAACCAAATACTTTACCAAATGTCACTGAAGTAAGAATTATGTATCAATCAATCCCTAGCTTCATTATAATTGTAATCAATCATTCCCTAACATTGTAAGATAAGAAGTAAGTCGTAAAAATATTTCCTTGATGTTGTTCGCACTTCAGCGCATGTACTTAAGAGAGGCAAAGGTGTGATTCCGCAAGACGCGGCTGACGACAGGCGACAACGGCAGGTGCCCATAGCAGGGGCGGTGATAAAAGCAAGCAGCGACGACTAAACAATACAATTCAAATGCCACACGTAATATGTTACCACACGTCCGTCACAAAAGTATATTGGAATCTGCCACATAAAATTTTACACGTCACTATAAGTACCGATTGCCGTTGCGTTATTTTCACCGTTTGCGGCTGCCGTGTGCCGTCCGCCACGTCTAGGACAATCACTCGTTGTCCTTATTATTGTCATCATCAACCATCTTATTGTGTAGTTTACATTATAATTATAACGTATATTGGATCTTTTTCGGTGTTGCTCTCATCACATGTAAGATGCTTATTAATTAAAAGTAAATTGTTAAGGTTAAACTTAGGATAACTACTTATTATACTTACATACCCGTAACTGGTTTTCATGATTATAAGAGTTTAAATAAAATTCAACTCTATTATCTATTGGCAACAAATTGCGACTGTTATGAATCTATAAAACCTGATCTTAAAGGCCTAAATAATTTGAGTCTCGTGTTTGTTTAGAGACTTCCAAATCAAGTTTTTTTATAGTCTTTGTACTAACTAACTAACCGTTTACATAAATTCCGAATCTTTTTTTAGTCTTTTTTCTTTTGCTGTCAAAGTGTAAACATAAAGGGGTGGCGACACAGATGTCAGAAATACAGGAGATATGCTTTGTAAACAAATGTATTCGTGTTCAGATGTCGCCGTGTCACAGATTAATAAATAGTTACTAACGTTCACTAACACAAAAGCAAAAACTATAAGAACGGCACACGAGCTCATATTTCTCCCGCACACAAAGAAACTTACAGCAACACTAATAAACTCAGTAATAGAACACATGCATACAGGGGGCGGGGCTTCTACCTGTAGCTACAGACAATAAACACACATCGCAACTAGTGATGTGAAGAGGTAATTGATTTGAATTTGAATTTGAATTTGAATCGTAGAAAAAATAGTATCGATGAAATTCAGAGCCGACGAACTTTCTTCAATGGTTGAAAGCACTTAGGCTCAAAGTGAGACGAACATATCGTGTTATTTTTTGTGGGAAACCAGTTTGGACCTTTTCCTGTTGCATTTATCCACTTTTCTTTTATTTTTGGATCCTTCGGATAGCTAAAATATTAAAAAGGTGTGAATGATGATGATGATATCAATGATACATGTGTAAGAGTACCGCAATAAATTAAAAACCCATACTTGATTCAATAATAATAATAAGTCGAGTAATCAAGAAATAGTAATGAATTGTGTTTTCAATAATTAATTATATCATTTTTACCTCACATTAGTAAACAACAGCTATAAAGTTCCATGCAGCAAAAAAAGTCTAATTTTGTTCCCTTGTGTAATCATTCGAACTAAGTAGGATCGATATAAAATATCGACAACCTCAAAAGTGACATCACATCTCTAATTATCTACCTAACAATGGACACTGGTTCCAATTAATTAAATCAGGGACATAGAGGTAGTCTTGGGCGTTATAACATACAACAAATAATATATTTCATTATAATTTTATAGCAACAACAACCATTATTTATTTTCGACAAAGACTGTTGTAATATTTATTACGTACCTATAATATAATCGTGCGCCTCGATTCGGCAATCATCGGAGATACTCGGTAACTAGTAGAACTAGAAACTACCGGTACCGAGTATCTCCGATGATTTCCGAACGGACCGAACCGAAGCCGATGTCGACTCAAATTCAACTATTCAAGGTTCAAGGTCAAGGTTAAAAAATAATGATAGCGAACTTCACATCGTAGAGCGTTAGACGAATATGAACTTTAAATTACTAAGTACAAGAGCAAATTTTACTTTCATTAAAATACAACAGTTTATTATAATTTTGATTTTATATTCGTATGAAGATAGATTCATGTCTTCGCTGTTGCCTGTTGTTTTATTGGTGTATATTCATTCATTAGAAAGTTTGTTTTGATTGCGAAAAAACTGCTTTTTTATCACATACATTGTCCACAGTAAAATAATTCCAAACGGCGGAACTTCGAGCTCGCGACATTTTTCACAAATATGTTTTTACAATTTTATAACTTAAAAACTATTTTACACACACAATAAATTTATTATTTACAACACTTATTAACTTTTGCATCAACTTTTTCGAGTAAGAAAATTCAAACAAATACGTAAAGCCTGTAACGAGTAGGAAGGAAAGTTCGTTGAAATCAAATCAAAACCAAATTTGTTTTTCTGTAACACATTTTAAAACATGCAACACTGAAAAAATTGTACCTACTATTATAATCTTGTGCTATAACTTTATCATCGTATTTACAACCGTAAAATGTTATAATCGCAATTCAACATACAACTAATCTTACAACAGATAATAAATATTACAACAGTTTAACACAACAGTTAGAAAAATATAATTATAACGGATAATGCAATATGAAAATATAGCGATAACGCCCAAGTTTACATAGAGGTCAAAGTACGAATTTCAATCTGATTTTTTGTAATTAAGGTCTTTGAGTGATTCTAAGCCTATTTTATAGAATACGTTTTTTTGAAATACCTGCCCGTTTCCGAGAAAAAAAATGTTAAGTTTTTTTTTGTATGGAGAAAAATCGTTTTCTTTATTTATTTCATAAACGGGCAGAGACGTTAAAACCAAACCTTAAAGGGATTAAAGAACACATAATTCCTTGCATTTTGTTCGAAATCATCTACTCCATATCTCTGCCCGTTTAAAAACGGCAGGCGTTCCAAATTTTTTTTTTCTTTTGTGGTTTTTTTGGTTTAAATACGCTTGAATGAATACTTAAATAGCAATATTGTAATACTAGTACTTCATTCCATCGATACAAAATGGAATTGTAATATTAATAGCTTAAGTAATTTTATACCTACATACCTGCTATGTTACTTTTTTACCTGGGTATTGTTTTGCGTAGAGGCTTTTGCAAGGCCGAATATGTTTTATTGTTCACGTTACCTGGATAAGATAAGAAAAGAGGGCACTTACAGGTTACAGGTAATCAGGTAACTTACCTGATTAGTTGTTTTCAAAACGGAGTCACTCGTTCCTCGGATCCTAAAGTATCAACACGTACCTACACGCTCTTTACCATTAATATGTCTCAGTTTAAATCAAATTTGGATATATATGTGCTACTGAAATCAAGTGGAAATATCAAAAACAGTGATATATTGTGCACTACGTTTTTAAATCAAATAAACTTTGAAGTTTCTGCTGAAGATCTTATAATTCTAAAACAGTTCACAAGAACATATGTTGCAAATTTACACAAGAGATGGTTGCAAGCAAATAGATGTCAATCTAATTGTCTTTCAATCTATCTAATAATGCAGACAGTAATTCTTCTTCGGAGTGGTTTTTAAGAGATGAAAGGCACCTTCTTTTATGCTTGTTTGATAGATCCTCTGGTGGGTCTCAGATGGCTTTCTGTGGAGTATTTGTAGCAGCATCTGACTGCGGACTGGCTTCCATTGCTTGAGACATCCAAATTCTCTTTCGCAAATATTGACATCAAATATGGTGTTCTTGGTGAAAAAATTAGATTGGCATCTATTTGCTTGCAACCATCTCTTGTGTAAATTTGCAACATATGTCCTTGTGAACTGTTTTAGAATTCTAAGATCTTCAGCAGAAACTTCAACGTTTATTTGATTTAAAAACGTAGTGCACAATATATCACTGTTTTTGATATTTCCACTTGATTTCAGTAGCACATATATATATATCCAAATTTGATTTAAACTGAGACATATTAATGGTAAAGAGCGTGTAGGTACGTGTTGATACTTTAGGATCCGAGGAACGAGTGACTCCGTTTTGAAAACAACTAATCAGGTAAGTTACCTGATTACCTGTAACCTGTAAGTGCCCTCTTTTCTTATCTTATCCAGGTAACGTGAACAATAAAACATATTCGGCCTTGCAAAAGCCTCTAAGCAAAACAATACCCAGGTAAAAAAGTAACATAGCCGGTATGTAGGTATAAAATTACCTAAGCTATTAATATTACAATTACATTTTGCATCGATGGAATGAAGTACTAGTATTACAATATTGCTATTTAAGTATTCATTCAAGCGTATTTAAACCAAAAAAACCACAAAAGAAAAAAAAAATTTGGATCGCCTGCCGTTTTTAAACGGGCAGAGATATGGAGTAGATGATTTCGAACAAAATGCAAGGAATTATGTGTTCTTTAATCCCTTTAAGGTTTGGTTTTAACGTCTCTGCCCGTTTATGAAATAAATAAAGAAAACGATTTTTCTCCATACAAAAAAAAACTTAACATTTTTTTTCTCGGAAACGGGCAGGTATATCAAAAAAACGTATTCTATAAAATAGGCTTAGAATCACTCAAAGACCTTAATTACAAAAAATCAGATTGAAATTCGTACTTCGACCTCTATGTCCCTGATTTCATTAATTGGAACCAGTGTGGCAGCACCCGCTTCACGAAACTATCGTGTGAGTGAGAGTATCAGTAAAACACTTTTCCATTGCGCTATTAGACCAGGCGATTCATTGATCGATGTGTATTAAGCAAACAATGGTTTTAGTTCCTAATGAAAATAATTGCTTTTGGTACTTTATCGTGTTACTAGTATCACGAAGTAATGTTTTAATGAATTTAATAAGAAAAACAATCATATTTTTATACTTACGTGTGAAATGAGATGCCATCTTTCGTATAATTCACAATAGAGGTGTTATTTTTGCAAACAACCACTGTACAACGCGGCATTTTGTAAAAAATCACAAGCAGTGAAGACGTCGCAAGTTGGCATTCGACTAATGGCCGAAACTGGCAACAAGCCGCTTTGCGGCTAGATGCGTTCGCAAGCGCCACGCCTCCTTGCCACATCTCCTGTATTTCTGACATCTGTGGGTGGCGAGTTGTTACAAGGTATTATATTGCATCTGAGAGGACCAGTAGAGACATCTATTGACAGTTTGGCGAACAATCCGTGTCTATTTTACCAAGTCCTTGATTCCACCCCATCACAGATGTCGTTAAAAATAAGTACATTTTGACACTAGAAGGAGCACTATTATTGGAGGCGTTTAAAATACAATTTAATTCAAATTACTTTCTAATCACTAGAATTGTATACGTACATTTCCAAATAAGACCTGGACTCAAATAGGCAATCCGAGATGATTGACAGAACAAGATATCGTTGCAGAAATTTACGCAACAAAGAACAAATCTGTCCTAACACTAGCCTATGAGTGGAGTCCAGGCCTACATGCAAATAGTAATTCTGTTTCACAAGTTTATTAATCAGTAGTGTGCTCAAGCACTTTTGTAATCGATGTCACAGTATATTAATAAGTGTTTAAATAGAATAAATGCCCATAAGTACATTTTGTGTTGAACTATACTGACTAATGTTAACTTATTTACGTTTTTCATTGGAATTATGTGAGATGAGATAAGAGATCAATCCGAATGTTTGGTTTAACAATTGATAAATGAGGCTATCCACAAAATGTATTGAGATGACAATCTGTCATTTACATACAACTCTTTGCAATAAGGTAGAGATATTTTTACATATTTGCCAGTTCGGCTTAGCAAAGGTATTTTCAAAAATATTTTAATGCAGTATAACTTCTTTTTTTTAAATAATGTTCCAATCCAATTTAATATCTACAATATTATTTTAAGGTTCAATCACCCAAGGTTGAAGCACCTACCCTATAATGCAAAGAGTTAATGAATTAATCGTTTGACAGAACCAAATGTTTACTACTGTAAGGACTCATTTCTGAGGAAACATCATGTTACCGTTCGAGTAAGCTATTATCTGTTGTATCTGTCTAACGTTGGTGTTAAATAGTAATTTAATTATGTTGAATGTACATTAGTTTATGTAAATTAGTTTGTAAGTAAATGTATTATTCTGGTTGGTGGGAGGCGTTTGCTACACTTGGCTTCAGTCGAAGTACCCAGCTCCAACATACTCCCATTTGGCCACCATTTTGACGTCATTTCCTTTGGTTGTCTTCAATACCAAAGTACTTTGAACCAATGTTTTTATTACCTACTCTTTTAACCGAATATTCCGGGCTGTAGATTAATGTTGTATTGAAATAGTTGTACCAAATATTCACCAAAGAATATTAAATTACTTAATAAGTTACTTCACTACTTAACATTTGTTCTTTGTGTCATCTAAATAATGCATGTCATGTATTCCCCAAAGTACCTACGCATGCACTTAGCCCACTGACTATGAAGGCGTATCGTCATAGACGCGAATTCATCAATATACACGCTAGCCACTCTTACCTTGATAATGAGAATTGGAGCATCAAATTTAACGTACGCCTTGTCATCTGCAAACGAGCGTAAGCGCAACGCAGAGACGAATACGATTCGCTTCTATGGCGATATGTCTCTGTGGACACTGGGCGATGGACCTGGAGACGATTTGAATAAGAAAGGTGACAAGCGTGTTGTCAGTTTCTGTAAGGAAACCATGAAATGATTTTATTGTAGATAACACATTTTATTAGCACCTAACTGTCTATTTGTTAAGACCCAATGATATTTACAGCACCATCTTACCTTGATAGAAACAATCGTATCAATTAGAAGGAACGATTTCGGTTTAGGCCCATCTCGTAGCCAGATTTGGTAGCTAGCTTCCAAATGGGAGAAATAATCCCGATTCGAAGCTGGCTACGAAATAGGAATTCGAAAGTCCAAGATTTAGGATTTTAACTAGTAAAAAAAAAATAACCCTAACCTACCGAATAGATCGTTCCCATTTAGTAGCTAGCTACAAGATGGGAAAACACTTTTCTCATTTCGTAGCTAGCTACCAAATCTGGCTACGAGATGGGCCTAAACTACGATTTCAGAGTTTATATACTTACCATAGTACTTAGGGCAAAATTCGATTGTGCGGTTTCTCTCTGTGAATATTAATATATTATTTACGGGCATTGGTAAACGAACAATTATTGACCAAACATCTTAAACTTAATATCTTAGTTTGACGACGATAAACATCATCTTCGAAACTTGCAGCAGATCGGCAGCTTGCAGTGTGGGGTCATAATTTGACTTGTATCTACATGCTCGACTCAAAGCACACACCATTCGAATATTACTGCTCATTAGGTACGTCTTTCGCTTTAGTAACCTATACTCTATATTGAGAAAGCGAGTCTTTAAAGAATTATATGAAGTAGGTACTTGTGGATCATTGGGTCTCTCTGTAGATGATCTGTTCATACTTAATGACTACCGTTAATTTTAGTTAATCTATAATACCTACTAATAACTATCGTGTACTCTACAACCATTATTGTTTCTACATTCTGGTATTTGTAATAAATGGTGTTACGTGTAGCATTTTGTTGTTTTATTCAGTTTACCTAAGATTTATCTATGGGATTATGCCAATGGCGGGGCGTAGACACAGGCGTAGGCTTGAAACCGGTTCAAAATTAACCTTAGGTAATTAAGTAGGTAGGTATTTAGGTTTAACCGGTTTTTTTCTTTTCCAGTACGGAACCAAATACGAGCTGAACTTAGAATCTAAATAACTCCGACACCAGGCTTAGCCAGACTTACCTACCTACAAGTAAATGAAATGAAATGGGAACCCTAGTAGACAGTTTGACAAGCCCGTTGGCACAGTGGCAGTGAGAGCGCTTACTGTGTCAGGGGTTGCGGGTTCGATCCCCGCCCGGAGTCAACAATATGTGAAGACATAGTTGTTGGCGACGACGTCTGGGTGTCAATTATATATTCTTATAAAGTATTTGTGTATGTATATGTAATAGTATCAGTTAGTTAGATTCCATAACACAAGCTTAGAGCTTACTTTGGGTCTAATTAACCGTGTGTGAATTTGTCCAAAGTATTTTAAGTATTTATTTATTTTAGTAGACCAGTTCAATATTAACTCACCTTCATTTGAAAATATGAACATTTCAGTGCCCATACGAAATGTATAACAAGAAGTACCTATTCTACAATCTGCTAGAAACTGTTTTTATCGTCTGAAAATTTTGTATACCTAGATATAAAAAATATCTGAGTACGGAGAATCAAACCAGTTATATAGCTTGTACTTTCTAAATTCAATTAGTGCAACACCGTATACGGTCCGCACTCCGCACCTCTTAGCTAAAACCAAAATTCTTATAGAGCGAGTACAAAATGCATGTCCGCGTTTTTGTTTCCGAATTCCTGGTAGGAGTCATGTCTCGCCATTCAATCAAACCAAGATTTTGAACGTCATCCAGACGCTATTCTCTACTTTTTGGTGTCATCATAAATAAAAGGGCCCCCCTATCTTTTAGAAAAATTAATATGGTCGTCAAGTTCTAGACTCGGCAGACTTAACATCCAAAGTCACAGAACAGCTAGTTTTAAGAACTATAACGGCTAATATTTCCGTCACCGTCGCTACTACATACTAACTTCGATTATCAGTTTTCGTAATAAATTAAAAATATTATCATTGAATTATATTATAAAGTACCTACCTATCTAATTGTAAATTATGAAGGTAATTTAACCGATCACCTTCTAGGTATAACCCTTACGCATTTTAATAACGTATCTTCTGATTTTTAATCTCAGAATGTTTTAGTTATTAATATAATATTATAAAGAGGTAATTTTTTTAATATACTTAAGCTTTTTTAACCAAATAAATATTATTTATCTACACTAATGTTGTAACATTCTACTTATGATTCCAATACTTGACTTATAATTACTACTGTTATAGCACAGACAACTAAAACACTCAATTTAAGCAATTGCACATGATGTTATAATATCATTATAATTTAACATTATAACATCATTATAACGCGACCAATTAACCTGGCGAGCCATATGTCAAAATCCTCATACTAGTTGTATAAAATTTTGATATTAGGCTGGCTTTTGAAAATAGTTGGGTTATACGTGAAAACTTCGTCGAAACTACATACACAAAACTCTTTGGTAAGATCTCGCTCGCTCCTGATTGGCCCTACGCGCAGCTGCGCTCTCATTGGTTAGATTTTAATGGCGGCAAGTTCACTGTGACAATACACGTACCTACGCGTGAATTTAATGTTTCGCAATGTGTTTTGTTTTTAAAATTTTGTTTGATTAATTGCATTAAATAGTGAAGATAAAGTAGTGTATGCAACTGCATATAACACGGGTATTAAAACACTCGTTACTATTATGAAACTCGCTGCGCTCGTTTCATAAACTCACACTCGTGTTTTAATACCCTTCTTTATATGACGTTGCATAAACTACTATTAATTTCATTTGATTTCATATTTCACACTATACTTTCCTATTTGTACATTATATCCGTCTCAATCCTACATCCATGGTCCCAATGAAATAAAAATACTATAATCTGTAGTTTCAATCTTGACTGAACAACTAAAAGTTTGACAGTCGACAAACAGGGCTACCAACTTAGGACTTTCTCGTACATAAGTGAAGTGGATTAAGCTTGTATGGTATAATTAATTTTAAAACACCCTAGTTTTAGGTGTCCTTATTTTTAACTACTTGTCCTTGAATAATTACAGATCAAAGATTATTTATGATTTCTGCTGATTTTTGTCACAATTCCGCCAACTTCATTACACAAACAGGCCAAAACCTGTGTACTGATGTAGAGATTGAGTTAACTAATTGTAAATTAGAGATTGATCGGTCAAAAATTATTGTCCGTACAGTTCTAATAGAAAGACAAATAAAGTATATATCTTTGCATTTCATTATTCATATTTCGCCACAAATATAATATATCATTCATTATAGCAAAAAAAAATACGTTTCTTTGCAAAACAAGAAAAATATAATACATATTTTATTTTATACTAAGCGCGCCCCGCGGTGTTAACCGCGTTGTACCTGTTCCCGCGGGAACAAAAGTAGCCTAAATTACTCCTTGTTACATCAGATATCTGCCAGTGAAACTCCCATCAAAACCGGTTATTTAAATATTACCAACAGACACTTCAATTTAATTTATTTGTATGTAAATGTTTAAAGATGATTTAATTTTTATTGTTTGGTTAAATTTTGTTTTTCGTTAGTGCCATGTGCTGTATATCCGTCAATGCCATTTGCTATATTTTAATGCAATAAATTTTGACATTTCTACATATATGTGTGCTTTTGCTACAGCTATATTCTGACTTTGTTTTCTAAAAAGTTAATTAATGGTAAAAGTTGCATTGCATATTACATTTTAGGATTATTGTTCTACGTGTGATTATAATAAGTATAATTAAAAATGACAATAATATGAAATTATTTTAGGGGCTTTTGACAATAGATCAGGGGTAGATGAATTTCAAAGTTGGTAACCCTGCAGAAGTCAAAACGAACTAATTAGTCTGTGGCACCGTCCGTAGTCGTCTCGGTTCCTCCGTGTTAGGAGGAGTGTTTCTCTTTGGAATCTAATTTTGTAATCACATCTCTGCCAACATTTTTTGTGAAAAAAATCTTGCAAGTTGAATTCCAATTAATAATTACCTACTGTGCATAAATCAAATTTACTAAGATGGAGTGGACGATGCCGGTTAACGACATATTGACTCAAGAAATAACTAAACTGGACCATACGCTGATCCCGCCCGGCACCCATGGCCCGATGCGGAACCTGAGGTAAGCTTCCACATATATTTCCTCATCGAAATAAGCAGAACTTCCCTCAAACTCGCGGCCTCACGCGGCCATACAATTGCCCCATGATTCATGCACATTTTTGGAATAACATCTGCATGAGACACACCTCTCCTCGTCTCCATCCATATGGTCAAGGATTTACTTTATCCAAATTAGGTAAAACAGGAAGCTGCTAGTAGAAAATCATGTTATTAGATTAGGACAAAATACTGCATTGCTGTAAAATGACTAAAGGAGGGAATTGCCACAAATCAATTCCAGAAAAAGAAATGAATTGTTTTTTCTGCAATACAAAGAAATGTCGGAAGTATTTACATTATTCCATGGTCGCGTCATTGTAGCTACTTGTTTGTATTGTATTTGAATTCTGAATACATTTACTTAGTTTGATTAACATGGTGGGTGGCTTTATAGCTGTGTAGGCACCTTCCTACCTTTTGTCGCCTACCATAAAATGGCGGTTTCCTATACCTAGGTACACAATACAAATTAAAAATAGAATTTATTCCATTTACAAAATCCAGATGTTACTTTGAAAAAGGTCTTATTCTAATTAATTGTTCCATATTTAGAATGTGTTCCAATGCAAATTGTTATGAAATAATATATATGGGATATAACATATGTTTCATCCTTCTATGTTCCTAACATGAATGGTACCTCTGGTGAAGGTAGAATTTTTGTCTAGTAAAAGCTAGGAGCCCTCTATTCTAATGATCTTCCAAATATGTGTTATGTTCAAAGGAGCCTCTTTGGGACTAAACATGTAGGACTCGGAATTTAAGTAGAACTTACTTATAACTTATGGAGTACCTACCACCTAGTATGTAACAGAAGCTGAATAATTAGACAGCTGACATTTTAATTAAACTGCTATCAAACGACTCACTTTAGGAAGTCTTGGAGCCCTCATACTACACAAAATACTATTCTTACTTTAAAGTCAGTCAAAAGAAAAAGTATTAAAGTGTATAAATGTCATAACATATTTACCAAAAATAGAAAACCCAATGTTACAAACTGATTAAACCATTCTTGGTGAATTAAAAACTTCAAAATCACAAGACTGAAGCAATCTTTCTGAATCAAGGCAGCAAGTATGGACCTACTTTTGGTATATTAAATAAGTTAGATTGAAAGCTGTTAAGACTCCCTTTAGTTTATTATTACACATGTTGCAAGTCTACTCTTTGCTCCTTACCTTGCTCTTTAATGGAAATTGTACTGTAATGATAGCTTTTTGACTTGATGATATACCTATGACCTATTAGTTGAAATACTATGGCCTTCTTCAGATACCTTAAAATCTTAAAAATGACTACCACAGTCATAGTATTACTAAAAGTGAACATTTGCACATAGGGTGATGCAAGAGAGCCTGTCGAAGGTGATCGACCAGCTCGGAGAGCAGTCGGCCAAAGCCCAAGGGCTGAGCAAAGTGATCACCAGTGGGGAGAAGCTGCACCATGCACCCACACACATCCTGTACCTGCTGAAAGATGCTCAAGGCAAAGGGTAAGTCTTGAATAATTTGCACCAGCGATTATACACCTTGGATGTTACATGCGGTTTCACCTCAAGCTTTGAAAATGTTTTATCACATAGACAGCAACCAACATCATGACAATCAGTCTAGCTGTACAAGTCACCTTCCGAGGTTAAAACGGTTATCTTTGATTTACGTTTCAAGTGTCGGTTAGGGCTAAGTAACCTATTAATTCTTTACCTAACTTGATACACTATAATTGGAAGTCAAGATAATACTACAAATCATCAGGTATAATAAACAGTAAGCTCAATATTATGGAGTTTAATTTTATTCCAATCAATTTCACACGTTCAAATAGGCATATAAATAAATCTAGCATTCAAAGCTTTGTCCCTTACATTATGTATTAGGTGTTCTATTATTGAATAACCCTAACCAAATCAATACTCCATATCAAACATGTCTAAAGACAATACATGGGAAATAATATATTGTTGAGTTAGTAATATATTTCCGGCCAGTGTTGCCATGTCTTCCGTTCGTATTGACCTGGCCCACATTCGGCCCCACTCGGATATTCTTCGAGGGTTCTTTTCCGGTGTCTTATGACTTCGTGTATTATTGATAGCAGGGATCGACACCGAATCACTTGGGCGATGTTCACATGCCTTTTTCAATTGTAGGTTGGGTACGTAATGGAAGAAAGTATGTAAATTTCAAACCAACAAAAAGCAAAATAAAAATCAGTCTATTTGTTTAGGAACTAACTACCATGCCACAGGCCGACACGGAAACTTATAATATTCTCTTTTGAGGCGGGGGTTAAAATATTATTTCTTATAAGTCAACTAGCAGCGCTCCTCGGTTTTACCCGCGTTGGGCACGTTGCCGCGGGAATTTCGGGATGAAAAAATAGCCTATAACTTTCCCGTTGAATGTGGCTCTATATCTATTACAAAAAGAATTATCCAAATCGGAATGGTAATTCCCGATATTAGCTCGAACCCACAAACTAACAATGTTACCTTTTTATAATATTAGTAGAGATGAAATTCTCCCTAATTCATTCCTTAAGTTTGTTTGTAACTGGTTACGTAAGTTAAATTTCATACATCATTGTTCGTATCTGAACACAACGATTGAAAGGTAGTGTTCAGATAGCGCTACAAATATGGGAAAATCTATTTCTGACCTGAAATGACCTCGAATCCCCAGGATACACGTTGGGCGCATGTCATAACGAGATTTATTGATCCTGGTGCTTGCAATTGCACTATCTAGGTATCTATTTTGTTACGCAGGTACAATATTACGCTCCACAGAATACGTCGCAGGTACTATGGCGCCGTTTGTGTTCGGCTCTCGAACGAAATATCGTTCGAGAGATCAAGCTGCGTCAATAGACACAGCTTTCTTTCAATCATTGAATGGAAAGTGAAAATATATTGTAATAGCCTTCCGTCTGCTATGGATGTACCTAGACCGCAACGATGTTTTGTCCAAATCATTTAGAAAAAGATTTCATCGCTTTCCCTTTAAAATGGTCGTAGTTTGTAAAAAACTTGACAGGTACCAAACGAAATGCCGTTGTATTTCGGCAATTTAATGAACCTAAAAAACTGAACGCTTTTATGATGCTTAGAAAGAAAAAACTAAGCTTAGGTACTTGGCAGTTAGACTGTAAATCAAATGTAGATTTAGGTACCTACTTTTCTTTCATTTCGAAATTAAACTTCATTAATCACTGTTTCGTTTTACATTTTAAACTCTCGATTAACTAGTTGAGAAGATGAGTTTCTGAAGTGACGGACGAGACCGTAGTGAAGTGGCGGGCTACAAGTGGTGTAAGTGTGTCAAGTGAGGCGCCCGGGACTCCGCGCTTCCGCGGCTCCAGACACGAGGGCCGCCCCTCGGCGGGCGTACTGCATTGTTTGTAGCTCGACTCTGACTCGTGATCAAGGCTTTATTACCGAAACAAACAAAGAAGTCGGCAATTGATGCGTCATTTTTGTATTGAATAGATTTGCTTTAAACTTTCAAAATATGTAGCTGTTTTCTAAAAAGTCTCGGCCATCCGTGGTGCCAGTTTTGAGATCGCCTAAAGTGTCCAATATGGTGTTACGATTAAAACAATCGGAACCGACAATTTTCCTCTATTACTATTAGTAACTATTAGTAATAGTTAATATCAATAGGACCCAAACAGTAAATTACCTACCTAAAATGCACCCAAGTACTTATTTTTCAAAAATACAATTATTCGTCAACATCGTAGCATTGTTTTGATTAATAAAACATTCATTAAATGTAATGCATAAAATAAAATACCTGAGAAGACCTTGAGGGAGTTTGGTTGTTCTTAACTAAATGACTGCCGTCAAGGTCACCTCTTTTATCGTGATTAGCGATGGAGTGTAACGCTCGGCACTTTACGAACGCGGCGCGAGATCGGTCGAGGTCGCGGATTCACCTCAATTCTCGCGATTAGGTCACCTCGAATGAATATTAGGTCTTCATATCTACGATTTTTGATTACCTCACTTGAATATCAGACCACTGCAGTTGTAATCGCTTTGTAAGCGTTCATGCTGCGACTTCGGATCATAAAGCCCTATATTAATATAGCTATTGGGTAAAGGAACTGTAAACGTTCCAATTCCTACAGTTTTAACCCTGAAAGAGCATCAAACACGTACCTTCTAACCAATTTTCCTGTATTGAATCACTTATTTTGAATATTTAACAATAAAAACAGCGCACGTCGAACCGCGGGCAACTAAACCACTACGAAATTACCACTATTGACCTACTTTATAACTGCTATGCTTCATGTTTTTAACCTTAATTGTTACGCGAACTATGAAATGCCTATTAATGATGTAATGTTATGGTTTCTTGGATTTAAGCGAACACGTTTTGAATGTAAGATATGTTTACGGCTGCTTTACAATGTAGACTCTTTAACACCCCAGTCTTATGTGACGACGTCCCTGAAATGTGAGATAATAAAATCACTACTAATATTAAAATGGCTCAAGAGTATAAACTCTGCTTTTATATTCAGTTTTTGTGTCACAAACGACAATCGATGTTAATTAATTTTAGCACTGAAAGAGATTTCGTCTTTGAGTACTATTTGAACTTAGTCAATTCCCATGGAAGGGTATAACATAGCTGAAACCGCGGGCTGCTGCTAGATGTTTAAATATTTTTCTCGACATCATGTCTAATGCTTGCAAGGCCTACGGTTTGTATCGCTCTGTTTGATTGTCGCGTGCCGCCGCCTCCGCGCCTAGCGATATGGTTTGATATGCGAATGTTGTTGTTTACTTTACTGCGAATATTTCCCATTCAGTTTACTGTTCGCCGTGCGTCTTTGTTCTTCGTATTATTTGTTTTACAGTTGAATGTGATGAGCTTGAGAATCCAAAATATTGGTACTCACACGTGAAAACTAAACTTTAAAATATTTCAATCTTAATCATGTTGTCACATTTGAGATGTCTAATTTCATAGTGGTATACTAATTCTTAATGCCTGCTAATAAGTTTTATAAAATTTTAAGTATCTGAGGCTATAAGTATAGATATATATGGATATTTGTTACTCTTTCACGTAAAAACAGGTTAGGAAAAAAATATAGCTATAGTTTAAGAGTTTGACTACTACTTGTTACTTAGCCTACTTTTATAAAAAAAATACCACAGAAAGAGTTACAATAGGCACAGATAGTTTAGTGTGAAACTAATGTGGGTATATAATATGCCTTCTTTCTACCCTGATAATCCCTGGGAAACTATGTAGATATTTCTGCTTAAGGTATTTGTAATTTCCCCCGCTAGATGAGGCTCGAGATTTGCTTTGTGAATAACAAGTCGTGCGTGCAGCGCGAGCGTTGAGTACTCTACCGGTTAGGAGTGGACCAAACGTATGAGATATTTCATCGTGTACTGTGAGCCTGCAATGGTGGCCACTTTAGTACTTTTTCGGCTTGTAAAGTATGAACATTATAGAAGTTTGAATATGTCTTCAGTACGTCGGCGTTAATTCAGTAATGGGTATCTTTAAAAAATATCTTTGCTAGTTTCGGGGAGTATTTTTAAAGTAAAAAAATAAATGAAATGACATGCTTATTTATTTACACTGAGGATATAAAAAATTACGATATTAAAAGTGTAGAGTCGTATCCTATTGTTGTTATACCTACGGTAATGTTATAAATCGTTATTATTTGTTGTGTTTGTGTGTGTTTCTGATCTAGTTTGATTTGATTACTCGCGGTTCCGTTAGAAAGCGTGGACCATAATTCATGAGAGTTGTCGTGTCTCAACAATGGCGGGCTAAGTAATTTGCCTCCATAATGCGTACAAAATTACTAAGATACCAAACAATCTTTTTATATTACGATCGGGTACCTAGACCACCTCTGTAGGCTAATACGACTTGTTCCGGTAATTTTGACTTGTCACACTAATTGTTATGTTTTGTTGAATGCTATCTCTGTATCTCTGGGCCTTAGTCACTACTGGTAAAACTAAAGCCCTAAATAGAGACACCAAGTTTTCGTTCCGCGGTGAGCAAACAAACTCCAAACGACCTCCAGAGCTAAAGCAGGCTATCGCCCTCTAGAGGTTGACAAGTAAAGACCATAGCCCATCTAACTCCTCATCTCACACCGCCTTGCTACATTATAGAGGCCTCGCGTGACGTCATCTTATCTCTATCCTTCATTTTGTGAAGTCATCATTCTCTATTCGCCATCTCATTCTCAATATCTCTATCTCATTTTACCGTCACGTAGTAGTTGTTATTGTGAATGAATATTACACAACGAAACTTGGTCAAAGTGACTGGGTAATGTGATGCAAAAGTATGAGCGTCAGATATAAACCAGTTTTGAATTATATCATATCCTCTAACGTTATGATCGTGAAAGTTTGTGTCTGTTTGATACATGTTCAAAAAGTTCGCTCTATACGCGTTTCTATGAGAGTTTACTTATCTATATTAAATACACATTGGCGATATTCTTCGGTTTCACTTGCTGTCAACGTTTCCGAAAGAATATCGGGACAAAAAACGCTGAATATAGCGATGGCTGGCGGTAGAGTTGTGGTTCGGACTCCACAGCGGTGGGGCAGTCCCTGTAGTTCTAATATTAGACCATGTCAGGTCATCCGACTCCTGGGTTGAACGCTTCTCTCTTCCGTGATAGTGGACACAAATTAAATTTTTCACTGTTTATTATTTAGTCAACATAAGGACATCATCTGATACTCTATTAAGTACTAGCTGTACCGCGCGGTGGTTCCACCCGCGATCCCACAGATGGCGCTAGTGTAAATATGATATAGATCACTCTTACGTTATATTCTTAGATTTAGTCCCATACATTTTGTTATGAAGATAATTTTAGAATTAGTATAGACTCTAGTCTTCAGGGATGCCAATAATAGAGGTGGGTACCACTAACCTCTACGAAATGATTGAGTAAACACACCTGTGACATTTGTTAGGGCCCTAGCGAGTAACACCGCAAAGCGCTCTAATAAGTAATTGCTAAGAGTACCAATTTCGTCTGAGCGGTATGTAATGAAAGTACAAGAATGCGGTATGCAGATGTCGGTGTTTAGTGTAGCGACACACGGGCGCGTTCGTCCGTGGCGACGCGGCCGCCGTGACGACGCTCGCACGTATCCTCATACGTTGCTTAACATTATTACAGACTAGCCACCGGTACTTGAATAAAAGTTAAGCCATTCTGTCTCTTATCACTTACATAAAATCAATTAATTGCAGTTTATTTGCCTCGTTAAAACTCGAGCACGGTTGGACTAATTTGGCTATTGCTGATGTTGAATTTTTTGTGGAAGTTCAGGGAAGGTTTAAAAGTGCGAAAATAGGAATTTAGATAACTTACTGGCTGTACAAAGTTAGCTGTGTCAGCTAATACTGAACTGAACTAATATTATAAATACGATGTCTTCCTGACTGGCAAAATGAATCAGCTTCGAAATTCGAATCCTGCAAGTAAATAAGCAAAACTTAGAAAATATTGATAGCGTGCTCTCACTTACATCCTGACATTAAACAATTTGATTTTGTTACCAAGATACAATGAAGTTAGGGTGGCCGCACCCTTCCTTATAACAGGTTGCCTTTATACTGGTAGACACTTCTGAACGTTTCCCTGTACATGCTAACCGTTCCTAAGAAATGTTTTTTTCTGAGAAAACATGCTCAAGCCACCGGCTATACACATCAGCTTTTGATCCTAAGCCAAGATAATTTTAACAACCTGGCCGATTACGTTAGAACAGACAAAGGATTCCAACAATATTGAAGACAAGTTGTTGAAAAATAATAAAATTTCATTTATTTACTGGGACTTCGAAATCTGGGTACCTGTCAAATAATACATTGTTGCTTTATGTTCGATTCCTTAACCAACTAAATTGCATTCTAAAGAGAAAGGAAAACTTTTCGTCTCTGTTCCTTTAACGCCGTTTAAGGAACCCTGCCGTCACCCCAATTCATATCATGGCAGTTTTATTTGAAAGCCACCCCTTCCTGATTCGGTCCAGACGGGGCGTGGCCTAGGGTAAATTCACGGTCTATCTATATCTAGACTGTATTCCAGGTAACTGCGCACAGCGGAGGGCGCCAGTATTGCAGGAAATAAACAGGGCATATCCTGGTTGCTTTGCAGTGAACGAATGATTGAATGAACGATAACATTATTTGAAAATGGCGTCCTGTTGCATCCGCTTTCAATATGACTTCATGACGCGAATTCTTCATTTTTATATTACTTTATGCACAGCGCAGCGTAGCGAAAGTTGATATGTCACCCTCTCTTTTGATTTCTCAAAAACTGTCCCAAGCTAAGATAATAGGAAAATGTTATGGGGAAATTGGGCGATGTTAGTTTTTTAGGTGGAATTTAAGAACGTTACAAGTTCGGCTACAGATAAGCCAATAAGGTCATCTAGTGGTAATAATACATATCTGATAAGTTTTGGGGCCTAACTGTCATAAGTTCTCTAAAAACAGAGCAGTGTTTCTTCAATCTGCTCTCATATAAATGAGATGCTGCAGCCCGTAAGATAACTTACGTGAAGTTCCTAAAGATTCCACTGCAAGTGACAAAGTAACTTCGAACTTAACTGAGTCTTGTATTTCCTTCCAGTGGGAAAGGCGAAGTGATCGGATTGCTGAAGGTGGGGCGCAAGCATCTGTTCCTGTTCGACGGGAGCGAGCGCGTGCGTGAAGTGGAGCCGATGTGCGTGCTCGACTTCTTCGTGATCGGGGACCGCCAGCGCCACGGCCACGGCCGGCGGCTCTTCGACCACATGCTGGGGGACCTCAACATTGAACCTCATCTGCTGGCCATCGACGGACCGTCCCCCAAGATGGAGCACTTCCTGATGAAGAACTACAACTTCGGACCGCTTATTAGGCAAAACAACAACTTTGCCATTTCGAAGGCTTTCTTCACTGGGTCTGATGAAGATTTTAGGTATGGATTTTGGTCTGATGTTACCATTATGTATGTTTTTTATTGTTTAAGGTTGAGTTTCCGACAGGTTAACTATTATAATTTTGGTTTTATGTACTGCAGGTTCTTGAACTTCTTGATGAATTGGTAATTTTAGGATTATTAAATTTCTTTAAGACCTGCATCTGATGGAAACTCAGTTTTAACAATTCTTTAGGTCTCCCTTTTCTGGTCATTGAAATAATTATACATTTTATTAAATCTGCCTTATTTGAGTACCAGTACAATTAAAAGTAAAACTAAACTTTTTTACTCGGTAATACTAAAAGTCATATCTTAAGGTTATTCTATGAGAGGCATAAAGTCAAAATCTTTGGTGTGAGTTATAAAGAGCGTTTGTTTGTCTGTGGTGGTTGGCACAGATACAGAAGTGTCCCTGTTGCCCAGATCCTGGATAATAAGGCGCGACTTACTCGCCTAGCCGCCGACATCAGGTTAATTACAACATTTCAATTAACCCTTAACAGCCCACCCCACGGTTTAGTCACGGAAATACCTACTGTCGGTGCGTGACACCTCGCACTTTTTCATCTCAAGAACACATTACATTACGAATACACCTTCATTAGCCATCACCTACATTAACAAAACCATCAATTAGAAATAAAAACATACCCGGACTAAATTAATTTACACACAGAAAAAAAATGCAATTTTAATTCTACTGATAAAAAGCCCATCTATGTATATGTCAATACCACTCTTGACTATAAAGCAAACTGAACTGTAAACTTGGGCAATACTTTTCCAATTATTTTTTTATTAAAATTTCCAATATTAGTCTGTGCGACCGACAGTAGGTGGTAATGGTTAACAACAGTATCGTAGTGATGGGATAATACGTACTGAATTGTAACACTAACGTAGCCTAAAATAAAGTTGTGTGTAAAGCTAGCTGATGTAGAACATTACCTCACTAGTGTAGATACTAAGTAATTTAATATTGATACAAAGTTGTATTATAGGATTCAGTATACTAATATAGACTGGTAACTTTATTTAGGTGATATATGGCAAGTTGGCGGTTTTAACTTAATGGCTATATTCTCTTTGCTTTTATGAAAATTTAACTTAACATTTTTCTTATTGGCGGAGTCTACTTGCAAGTATCTACTTACCATATTTTTAAAGCCAATGTCTAATGTTAACAATTAGTGAAACTTGAAAGTAGTTGACTTTAACTCATCTATCAGAATTTTCTGGTACAAGTCAACTCTTTCTACTGAATACCATTTTGTGCAAGAAAATTACTTGCAGAAGTGTACATTCGTGAGCGTTTACTGTATGTATAAGCTTACCCCTGTTGGAAGTCGCTTGCGGACGTAAACCTCTGCAACTATTGTACCTACCTATTGCTGCTATTGTACCTAAGTCGAAATTCGATCACCTAAAAGTTATAAACCGACAATTTTATGAGCAATGTGTGACATTAGTACACGTAATATAGATTATTCTAGTTGGGTATACTTGTGATTGACTTAGTGATTGAACCGTGTGTTACCGCAGATGCGAGCCCACGACTCCGGCTTCTGCTGCCATTGGCAGGTTCGCCGCGCTCAAGCCGCAGTCGTCCATTGGATCCGTAAGTGACAACATTACAATTTCAGATCTGCGCAAAATTTCAGATCGCTTTAAATCCGCCTCACTAATGGCTCCTTTACATCGACATAATTCCGTGACCACTTACGTATCGTCAATCGAATTGGGATGTTTGGTTGATTGACCAAATTCAGTTTAACTGAATCGTGTGACTAAAAAAATAGGACCGAATACCTGTTGCCGCCATCACTAGCCAGTGTCGGTATCCTTACACAACCTCTACACAGCGCAAATGCTCATGACATCTCTGACAGTATGTCCACCGTGTTCTATTATTTATAATACTATCTTCACTACACAACACTATCCTCACCGAGCTGGCTTGCACGTGATACACTATTCGCTATCTCGAAGACGAACTGCAGCCAAATATAGCCAATATAGCCGAATATCGGTTTAAATTATTCCAATACCGAATACGGGCTGCAGCTACTCGGTCTAAATGTAAACTACTAATGTAAAGGGGCCATTTTCTTGTGTGTGATATTCACCAATTGTATTGTACCTTTTGACTGTGTGTGTCAGGTGATCCACGGCGGGGAAGGCGACTCCAGCGCTTACCAGCGAGCCTCCAGCAACAGGTACCCCTCCTTTACACTATCGCCTTTCGCTTCCCTCCTTTATGTTTCAATTATTATGATTTCTTTGCATTTATTATGATTTCGTTGCACTTATTATTTCCTTACGTTGCCAACAGTTTCTGCCGACACAAATGGACCTACTGACGTCGCCTGCCGCCGCATGATAGTTAAATTACTCCGGTTCACTCGCATACATATTTTTTTATATTATTTTAGCTTTGATACAAGTGTACGGTGCTTTGGCGAGACCTTTTGTGATATCTTTAAAGAACTTAATTATTTTAATATGTGAATTAGAATGAATACCACTTTACAATAATTAAGTTTATGATTTATGTGTTTTGTTAGGTTGCGTTTTCACTTACGTGTTCTGAAAGTTACATTTATGATACATTTTTTTATTTATTTATTTATATATTGTATATTTTATTGTATTTATTTAAGCGGGCAAAGATGTTCATTCAGTGATCGTCTTGGATCGTTAATTTTCTAATTGAAAGAAAACACTTGAGCAAACATCTGCATAACAGCAAAATTCAAAATTAATAATCGTTCAGAACACTAAATGAAAACGCGGCGCGGCTGAAAGAGATGAAACACTATGCCTTAACTCATTGCCCAGTGGTGACTATACTTACAGAAGAGTCACACATACAGCAACACTTCAAGTCCTATTCTTCTCTCTCTCTTTCGAACAGTCACTCACATAAGGTCTTGTTTCCGTCTCACTCTGTTGACTAATTCTAGGTCTCTCGCCATTGCACTGGGCACTTGTCAAAATGTTGTGAGTGCACATTGGTCGTGACTGTCTGTCGTCACTTCGAAGGAATACAACAATCAGTGCTTCACTGTAAATATTATTTCTTATAGTACGCATAATCACAAAACTTACCCAACTTAACGCCATTGAAATTAGAAAGTCATTTAATTTTATACATTTCTGACAACTATTTGTCGATTTGTATTGAATGATATACTTGATGTAAGTACTACATATATCAAGTATTGGATTTGGAAAATTATGATGAAATATCTTCTCGTGTCACTGGTTTATTTTAGTGTCACGGCCTATAAGTAATATTACTATGAATAATTATGAATCCTACTTTTGAATGTTGTTGCGTTTTTCCGCAAAGGTACTTATTGTTTGTGACGCAGACTGTTATGTTTCTAAGTACAATTTGAGGAACAAGTCGAAAACGAGACACGGACCGCAAGCTGCAGACCAAGTTGCAGACTGCAGTCAAGCCGGTTCTATGAAGTACTGCAGCCTGCGGAATAAATTTCATAGAGATTCATGGAAACCTGTAATGTTGACTGCAGTTTGCAGCTGCGACTTGCGGCCTGCAGCTAATCTTCGAATTTATTTTATTTTTATCACGGAATTAATTTAGCGGCAACGCTTAGCGAACAAAGGCTTTTTGGCCTTAAGCGTTTCTTATTTATGCCCGTCGTAGCAATCGCGTCTTATTTATTTATTACAGTCACTTGATACAAAGGGGTCAGGGTGAGAATTGAATAAAATGAGCTAAATTTTAATCAAAAGTTCTCATTAAAATATTAAAATAATGTAAAATATGTAACTTCTCTTAAGAGCAAGTGAGATGACTTTATAAAGATATTAAAGGCGGCAAAAATATTTTGAAAAGTATATTCAGCTTATTCTGTTTACTTCTGTGGTGAAATCCTTTCAGTGACTGCACTATTAGGTATTATGAAGCTTTATATTAATATTTTTTAAAGTTGTTTCGATGTTAATGAGCGAATATCGGCATTGGAACTGGTTGGTATACTGGCTCATTACCATTTATCAAAATATATTAATTCTTGAATCGTATCTCAGTAGAAAATCTACGTTATACTTTTTATTATTGATTGATTCTAATACCGATATTCATTAATCTAATTGGCCCAAGAAAATGTTGAGCATACTCAGAACTTTATCATATTAAAATCTTCCCTAATATATACCAACAACATGTCAATGACATTTTTAATTCTATAATATGACGAAGTACCATACTGCTTATCATTTTCATGAACTGATTTTACATTAAACAAGCTGGTGTGCTTGCTACTGTTTGTATGTGTTTACAAAAATTTACAAATTCCAGTTCAGTTTGAATTGTGGATTTTGGCCTACTTAGATGTGTCCCAGTGGTGGACTAAATTGGAACTATGGCACGATGCGTGCACTTGACGATAAACTACAGAGTCAACGGACAGAAACACTAGTGTACAGTTATACCACGTTTAAGGTTTGACGTTTTATTGCAAATGCTGGAATTTTTAAATGATTAACTTAAATAAGGGGCACTCAGTTCAATTTTGACACTTAGCTGTCTATAAGAATGTATTGAGGTGCTCACTTATTCGAATGGCATATGAGTATTTTTTGGGGGATAATCATGTAGAAACACATATTGCACACTAGTTGCCTTAGCCTTCAAAAAAGAGATTATTTTCTTTGGATTGATAGTTTTTTACCCATTTTTAACTGTTATAGTTCTATCCTTCTTTGGTTGCTACATCAATTGTCTCTGTTTGGCGTACAAGACGTGATTGTTGTCATTTTTGAACTAATTTCCCTTCCATAATTCTGTCGAGAGAAAATAAGACTGACTTATTATACTTCAGACATTCCTTTGTATTTGCCTCTCATTCAGTTCAACATATCAAATCGCGTTTTATTTAACACACTCAATATTTTTTAAAGTAATTAAAGTAATGAAATACATTTTTAAAGTATTTAAAGGCAGATTTAATTCATATTAAAATCCCTTTATTATATCCGAATTTTACAATCATTTGTCTATTCATACACATCATCATAATATCCAGAAACACTTTTAGCACATAGATTTAGGACAGACTTTTAGGTAACAACGTTAATGCAGTTTTTGTAAAATAAGTACATGTGTACTAGCACAAATATAACGGCTATGGGAAGTGTTATCGTCAAGGGGAATGCGTCGTGTCTATACAGTTATATTATATTATTTATTTATTTAAGCTCGGTAGGCGGCTCGCTTGTAGTTAGTGATCGAACACAAAGACTCTAGATTTAATGTTATTAATGCACTGTGATAATCTAATGCATATTGTAAAATTAGTTAACGTTTTTTTTTATCTCTGTTTTTTTTCTAATGTACACTATAGTTTAAAAAATAAATGAGTTTTCTAATAATGTTATTTTTGTTGTATTATTTTTTAATTTCAACGTTTAGGTAAGGTCTGCTTGTCCGTCGACTTTATGGGTCATATTCGCTTGCACATCGGAGCATATGCACCTGCGCTGCGAGCACACTACGCTTTGTGACTTAAACGCGAATATTGCCCTAAAGTGGTCGACTGCCGGTTTAGGTCATTGTACCAAAGTTAGCGACGCGATTAGAGATGCGCATTATACATCTTCGAACGGAACAGAGATTTATAAATCTTATCAGTCAAAAGATTTAAATCACTCTTTTAAATCTTTAAATCCTCAATACATCATTGCGCCAGTTTTAAATCTAAATCTATAATTCGTAGGAATTAGAGATGTAGCTCGGTTATTTTAATCTCATTTCACCCGAACCATCGATCTTTAAAGACATTAAATCTGATCTGAATTTGATATTAGATTTTTCGTGATTTTGTATGATCTATATTTATAATAATTAACAATCTTAGTCAGTGATCTATGACGGTACTTTCTTAAAATAAGCAATATTCCTTTAGAGTTATTTTAAAATGTAAATAATGTAGGTAAATTTAGAAACATTTTCGTTGAAAGGAGCATAATTACGATGATCAAACTAGTTGTTAATTCTTAATCATTAGTCGTTAGTATTTCTCTTCATTGTGTTTAGAAGTTATGATCTACTATTTATATATGTTTTAATAAAAATCATTTAAAATATATGTAAATACGACTGATTTTCCTTCATACTTCACACAGGCAAGACTGTCAATCTAGTAACTATAGGTATATAGAGTCAAACAGCGAGACGGCTATTGCGGGTTTCGAGTCGAAACCCGCAATAGCCGTCTCGCTCGGTCTACATCTTTTGACGTTTCCAGTTCCATTCATTCCATCAGTCATCAGTACTAAAATGAATCTTAACTCTAAAGATTTAAAGATGTATTTGGAAATAGAAAGATTTAAAGAGTGATTCGATCTTTCGTACGGATGTATATCTTTTGAACGTATCACTCCGGAGTTACACATCTCTAGACGCGATACCGCGGGTCGATGCAGGGCGGCTTGGGGACGTGTCAGAGGTTCGTATGCTCGTAATACGAAAAGTCAATCCAAAATTCCAAAAAGGTGTTTAGTTTTTTTATGCTTACATTTGCTAATTGCTTTCCATCCAATTATTTTATTGTATCTTCACTGGCTGTCCTGAAATAAATTAACTAATTCATTACAGTTCGCGAACTTATTACATGTTGGTGTATGGTTTACGAATCTTTTCACACTTAATATAAAATATTGTGTATATGGTTAAAACTTTATTAAATTAATACAACATGGCTCGTACGAACATGATCTACTTGATCTCATGTGTTAAGTGTTTATTACATGTGTTGCTGTTCGAGCCTCTTGTCATGTGTATTTATTGTAAACTTATCTTGTTTTTTACAGTGATGTAACAATTAATAAGACGAAGGACATAGTATAGGACCACCCTCATCCAATCTTACTGAACTTAAATATTCTCATAGGTTCTTAAGTTTTAGAGAGATGAAATGAAATAAGTACATTACTGATTGATTCTTATTCGGATTGTATCCCAGAATGCTTGACCAAAATAGAATGATATCCCCTTAACATTAGAGACAGACAATGAACTAACTCCCCTTCCTATCTTACAAACAAAATAGTTCCATAACTTGTATGTAGTTAATTTCACAAATACATTCTCGACCAAATATCATTATAATATAACTTTATCTTCAGCGCCAGTGCTCCGCTGGAGCCCGAGCCAGAGGAAGAGACCTGGCTGTATGGCGACGAAGACGAAGTGGACGAGAACGAAGCCCGAGGCATTCCGCCGCCGATCGCGTGGGGGCCCGTGGACGAGGACTGGGAGAAGGACCCCAACCCCGAGGACTGGGCCAACCCGCCGCCCGAGGTGGTGGCGCGCCACCGCCTGATCTACGGACCCACCCGCGAGCAGCGCGAGCAGGCTAAGCGCGAACAGGAAGAGCAAGCTGCTAGGGGTCAGGCTGAACAAGCTGCCTTGGAGGTAGAAGTGCACCGGAGCCCGGAGCGACCGCGCTCACTGCCGATCGCCACCGAGGCCGCCGCTCCCGCCGCCGCCCCTGAAGCCGCCGGAGCCTCCGCCGCCGGAGCTGCCGGAGCCTCTTCCGCCGCCGCCGCCGCCCCGTCACCCGCCGGCTCGACGGTGTCCCGCCGTGACTCCCAGCTCACCGACAAGGGCTATTTCGACGTCAAATTCTACCACAACAAGCTGTGGTAAATCAACCCTACACTTTATATTTAACACTTTTACTATTCCATTTTATTATATTATATTCACGAAAAATAATGTTTACCGACCAGCGAATGATACGTCTTCGCATTTTAATATGTAATTTACGGTGTTACCGATTCAATAGCGAACGATATGTCTTCGCATTTTTGTCTGGCTTGGCAGTTCTTTATGACCTCCAACCTGTTTTAAATTCTGAATGTCTCCATTAAAACAAATAAAGATAATAAATATAATCTAACCCATATTCTTGTTTTATTTATTTAGTTACTTACTTCCCAATTGCATATAGTGCTTATATTAAAGAAACTAATTAAAGTAAGTTTTGATTGTATTTAACTTAAAGGTTTACTTTTCGTACAAGGAGAACACTGCGTTTAAAGGGAGAATAGTTTTGCTTGTCGGCACGGAAGCTTACGGAAGGGGATGGTCGGATGTGCGAAGGAAGTTATGGACTCTGACAACGGTTCCTACTACTCACTAGACTTCACTAGAGGGCCCTGTATGGATAACAAGTAATAAAAACTAGCTCGTAAAGGCCTATGGCCCAAAAATGAATGGCCTCATGTCAGTCCTCAGTAATATACAGTAAACGGGATGGCTAAATTAGGATTATGGACTAAATATCAACTGCTTCCTTAGAATTTGTTATAATGAAATATAATGCGTGTTACGAAATACCACATATCGCTTCGCTAGGCAATTATCAAGATAGATAATATGCAATGCAGTAGGTATATAGGTACCTATGTATCCTGTTTAGTCCTGCGTCACCTAAGACTATACCTACCAAAAATGACTAAATAATGACGATTCTTTCATTTTTCTGATTATACCACCGTGCCTACAATCAATGTTCCCAAGCGAAGTGAATATGATAAAATTTTAATAAATCGCACATTTAATAAACTAGTAATCATGGAGCTAGGAATGCTTCTTTAAACAACTTCCTTTCATAGTGGGTTAATAGTCTGTGGCATAACATAAAAGTGACAGCGACGTTAATGGGCAACTTGCCAGTAAAAAAAATATAGGCTGTCGTTTTCTTTGATATTGGCCTGCATTTGGTAAACTTTATGGATTCCATTTCGGTCTTTTCATTAGTCTGTGGTGCAGCCCCCTAGCGGACAGCCGGTTACACTAAATAATCGACGTCAAACAATCAAACAATGTCCCCCCGGAATGGAATCTCTCTTCCCTGCCTGTCAGTGAAGTCGTCTCGCACTTAATGGCGGTGGTTGTGTTGTTTTTATGAGATATCCCGGTAATGTTTGTGCTGCAAACATTAAAAGTAGCAACATGCAATCAAATTAAAACAGAAATCGCATGAACATCCTAAAAAAGACCTCGGATTGGAAAGCTTGGAGCGGTATCATATTGTAATGTACCCCAAGGAAGTACTTTATGTCGCATCGCGAGTGTTATCGAATTAGCGATTAGTGAGGAAGTGAGAGTTGGTGTTCGGGGCGGGAGCGCGGGTGGTGAACGATGGGGGCGCAGCAGGCGAAGGAGCGCGGCACCGGCAGCGGCGCGTCCATGCGCTCGGCGCGCAAGCCGCGCCCGCCCAAGGACCCCCGCATGCTCGGCTCCAACATATTCACCGAACACAGCGGTGAGTGCCCTCCTGCCGACATCACACTACGCTCCCCACACCTGCCCAGCGATCTTATCTCGCCTCTGTCCTGTTGTTATAACTGAAGCTTCTTATCCTTTGTTAGCTCGTTCTTGACGTAATTATATGCAGGTCGTGTTACCTGAACGCAACATAAAGGGATTTTCATACACAATATGACTTTACTTCCTACTAACAGTATGTCTGGATCAAAATTCAGTTTCTAGTGCAGGAACTAGAATGCACTTAATGCAACTTGTCTACAAATGGTTCTAGTAGACAAGATTGTAATTTTAGTGTTTGCAAATGGATTGCTAAGATATTGTAATACTAACCTACCATACCAATATACAGCTGAATGTACTAAATGTGCTAGCAATAGGTGCAATTTACTGTTCTTATGAAAAGTGTACTTTTAAGGTCATTGCAAAAATAAGGAAATAAATAAGTTATCAAAGTCAGCAGTGGCCATAACTTATTTCTAAAGTGCATTGTAAAATCTACCAGGTAATCGTCCTTGAGCCAATTGGAAGTAATCACCGACTCGATTGATTACATCAAATTACTTTAGATTAGATAAACTGTTGCAGTTATTAAAGTTTCTCACTATTATGGCATTGAACAATACTTTTCACATTTAGATTTTGACATGTTGTTTAACTTTGGTGTTCATATGATGTTTTATTTTAGACTATGGCAAACAAAGTGGATTTAAACCTTGTTGTTTTGGGAAATTCATGTCTGAAAGAGCCTTCGTAGTCTTAAAATCACTTTTACTTCTCTGTACAAAATGGAAATGCTTGAAATCAAGTCATATCATCTCTAATGTTAGAAGTTTAATGCAGGAAGAATGTCATTTTAGTACTTACAAATCATACTTAGGTATTTGACTTGTATTGGAAAACTTCTGCCTCAGTTAAGTACTACAATGAAAAAATAGCTCATTGCAACATTATTCTATTAATAATGTAGTTTGTGGTCCTTCATTTTACTAGGTCAAGTTCTTTTGTGTTATAAATAGTTTAACTCATCTTTGTGCGAGCCTCATTGTAGACTTAATCTGTCTTTGTACAAAAATAGTGATAATAAAAACATAGTTTGTTTTTCCAATCTAAAGAAAATGTAATAATTACCAACATTACACACAAAACAAGAGTTGTTTTATTTTATGTTTGTATCAAGATGTATTATTTGTATGTAACAATAGAAAATGCTAACAATGTATTTTGCTAGCTGTTCTTCATATCTTTATAGCATTTGAGCGAGTTTCTGACTAATTGTTTTGGTTGCAGAGCTTTTTGCATTGCGATTTTGTGGCTCATTGAAAAGATATATTTCTCATTATGGAGTAGACCACCTGACCTGAAGTCCCAATAGTTTTGTTTGTTGCTCATTTGCATTGACACTTTAATTGCCTCAATATATCATTTAACAGCCATCAACCGTGAATTAAACCTATCTTGAATGACAACATGTTAAGCAAAGACTGGATCAATTTGGAAGAAATTGGCTAAAAGTCAAGCATAAACTGCACCAAAGAATGTTACAAGGTGTTTTAGCCATAGTGGTGCAGATTGCTAAAATATTTTTCAATTTATATTGAACTAGCCACGCCCGGCGTATCTCATGTATTATTCTGATGTACAACATATATTACTGTAAAGTTTCATTCAAATCCGTCCAGTAATTTTGTATATAATATATACATATACATCCATCCTCACAAACTTTTGCATTTATAATATTAGTAGGATCTAACTGGTGCCTCAATTTGAGGAGCTCATATTATTCTACTAACAGTGTAACTAGCACTAGCAGTACTAGTAATTACTACTAGTACTAGTGGTTGTACTTGCTTTGTAATCTCCCTGTGGGAATTTCGGGACAGGCCAATAACCTTCCCGTTGAATGTGGCTACAACCCAATTGGTAGTTAGGGTGTTCAAACAAAATAAAAAACAAAGTCTTCAGCTTTATTATGTTAGTTTAGATAAATGTTATGGACTAACGTTCTTGCCAGTTAGATATTGACACTATTCTTTGCATTGTTAGCCAGTGCAGTTGCACAATGCACATCGATACAATGATGATATAAAAGACATTTGATTGAGAACCATTTTAAGCATAGCCTTTGCAAGTACTCCAAATATTTTATCATGTTAGTTCTTCTATGGTTTTGTCAGTATATGACAAGTCCGTTGGCACAGTGGGGCTCGATTCCAGCTGGGAGTCAACAATATATGAAGACATTTGTTGGCGTCGATTGTTTTTTGGCATTTGTTGGCGTTGTTGGCCTGGGTGTCGACTATATATATTCTTTTAAAGTATTTGTGTATGTATATATGTAGTAGTATCAGTTAGTTAGATTCCATATTACAAGCTTAGAGCTTAGAGCTTAGTTTGGGTCTAAATAACCGTGTGTGAATTTATCCAGATATATATTACTAGCAGCGCCCCGCGGTGTTACCCGCGTTGTATCGGTTCCCGCGGGAATTTCGGGATAAAATATATCCCATGTGTTATTCTGATATATAACCTATATTACTGCAAAGTTTCATCCAAATCCGTTCAGTAGTTTTTACGTGAAAGAGCAACAAACATACATCCATACATCCATACTCACAAACTTTCGCATTTATAATATATGTAGGATGTAGGATAGTATAATGGTCAATGAATCTCTGAATGAAGTATGTTGCTGAGCACAATCATTGTTTTGGGACCCTGATATTTAACTCCGGGCCCAATGGGATTTTGTAAGCTCTTCTAACTCCCAGCCCAGAACTCCGAAAGTAAATAAAAAATTTAAAGGATTTCCTTAACTATAGGTCTTTTAAAAGTTTTATGAAGAGTGAAGTTAAAAGACTTATCTTCATTGGAATGGAAACAGATTCTATAGTGGATTTAAACAAGCACCATGAGTTATTCAAAACTTATTAAAAAAGCATAGATGTCTGGTTGTCATTTTTGGAATCTGATAAAACGGCCCACTTTTGAACGATGTATGAACATTGAACAACAATGCTTGTCAATTTTCACAGAAAACTGGTTTAACATACAGGTGAAGTACTATATTGCTGATACATGAATAAAAATGAACAGGAGTCAAATCACCTGTAACTAAATCTTTGAAATAGGTACTAAGTACATGGTTAAATTTATAAATTGCAATACAACTAAACATTGTTTGTTAAATAATAATATTCAATTATTTTTAAAAGTCCAGCAAAGAACAAGAAATAGCAGATTTATTTCTGCTATCCTTTTCCATTTTTGTTGCTATTATTTTAACATTGCATCATTAAAGCCAAAATTGAATACAATAAAGTTAATATAACGATCGGGTACTTAAAAGTGAAAGATTTGCTTGTATAATGAAACCTAGAGTACCTACTGTAGGTCCATCACATTATGTTTGACATCGAAATTGATGACGACTGTAAATCCTCATTGCCCCCACAAATGGTGTGAAACTTGTGATTGTTCCCTCCTATTGTTTACCATATTGTTATTCAAATGCGAACGTACGAATGCTACTCATACTTTGTCTTTTCAATAGCCAAATTACTAGACTGTTCTCAATACATTGGTATTGACTTTGGACCTACTTTGTTATTATTATTTAGGTACTTATATGAAAGTAACTGCGAGCCTACGGATGCATTTCCATTGAAGCCGATTAGAACTGTGCGGATTTCCAATGTGATCATTGGAAATCAGCTAATCACTACACGGAAAGATTTCGACAATGTCAATGCGTTGTTTGGTCATTTCAATGCATTCTTCTTCATCGAGTGGATGGTCAAACTGACCAATCCTGGTGTCAGAGTTATTGAGCCGCCAAAGGCCTTTGACATGGCTCATGTAACGACTACTATCCGTAGAAAGTAATCGGGACCGGCGGCTTAACGTGCCCTCGTTCAATGCATTGTGATTGGTCTCTCCGCTTCAATGGAAACGCTCTCTTAGTCAGCAGCTGATCCAGGAATTAGGACTGAGAGGTTGACTCAAATGTATTTAGAAGGGGCTGAACTATTCCCCAATCCGCCACAGATCTGCATTATTATTACAATTCATCCCGACTGGATAGGAAAATAGACATAAAGTTTGCGCTTACATTTATACGTCTGTAACGTTTTTATTAAACTGCTGAATCAATTTTGATGGATTATGGAAAAGAGATATAAGTACTTGGAGATCAAAGATCTTCGTTTGAATATGCCTGAAAGGGATAATGCGGGTAAAGCCGCAAAGCATTGCTAGTGTATCACGGTTTGTTTTCCTCCTCACTGTACTTATATCTTTTGTGACCTTAATTAAATGCCTTTGCCCTGTAGTGGGATATATGTTTACGTTTAGGTTACGAAACTATTAAAATTGCATCGCGAATTATATTTTTTAACATATTTTTAATGAAAGTACCTGTACCTTGATTATTACGTATTTGCAAATGGTTATTTTGTACCTAACTAATAATAACTTCAGCTGCCAAAACCAAAGCTGTACAACCTATTCCTCTAGTAAGATTTAAAATTAGCAAACAAATAAACAAATCCAAGAGATTTAATTTCGCAAGTAGGGCACGCAGTTGTCGGCAGGAAATTTAATTAAAAACGTATAGGTGATGACAAACGCACGGGTGGAGGTGTATATTGTACAGACTAGGTCGTTAGGACTCCCGCGTTGCGTTGAGTCATCCACCGCGCTCGCGTGGCGCAGTGCTGCCGCATGAGACGGCGGACGAAACCGGAACTAAACCGATGCAGAACAAAGTCTTTGAGGCACTTTATTTATTCCCCATTGTACCACTTTGTTTATTCACAGGCGCCCCGCGGTTTTATAGGCGTTTTGCCTGTTCCCGTGGGAATTGCGGGATGAAAAACAGCCGATAAACTTCCCGTTCAATGTGGCAAAAATAATTTATATTCGGATTGGTAGTTTCTGAGATTAGCGCGTTCAAACACAAACAAATCAAACTGTTCAGCTTTATTATATTAACTAGCAGCGCCCCGCGGTTTTACCCGCGTTGTGCCCTTTCCCGTGGGAATTTCGGGATTTTTTTTACATAAAAACCTTCCTCTTGAATCACTCTACCTATTACAAAAAACCGCATCAAAATCCGTTGCGTAATTTTAAAGATTTAAGCATACAGACAAACAAACAGACAAAAATAGCGACTTTGTTTTATACTATGTAGTGATATTACACCAGAGTAATGTTATGCTACGTGGATTTGTTACGTTTAGTATCAAACAGTTACATAAAACATAGCTTAGCAATGGAGTGAAGAATAGGTCTGGACAAATAGAAGCCTTATGGTAAATTGATAAGGTAACGAGGTACACTGTTGGACCGATTTTGAAAAATAGTCTCAATGACCTTTACTTTCTTAAGCCAAACAAAATAAGTTAGACTAATACTAAAGATTTATGTTGAAGCGAATTTTTGTTGTAATGGGGTGCAATGTATGTTGGGGTAGTGATCAACCCTCACTGTAGTGCTGCTATTAACCAGCCAAACCTACTCCAACTTTATTACTTCATCTTCGTTTCAGAGAACAGTGTCTTACCAACACCTGTTCCAATCCTTAGATCATATCGGAGGCCTTGAGACGATCTATAATCTCTGACAATAGCCTTGCCCACTAAGCTGCTCGAGCTTTCTTACCCACAGCCTACTTGAATGCTTGTACATCATCTAACGTGTGTCATGTGGTGCATGTTTCAGAGGCGTTACTGCAGAGCAGGCCGCTGCCGCACATCCCAGACCTGCCCGACGGCGAGGCGCCCTCCGCCGCGCCGCCCGCGCCCTCTACACCGCAACCCCTGGACACCGCCAACAGGTCGGTTACAAAATCAACGGGGTGTACTCCGGAAGTGCCGGCAGAAGTAAAAACTTGAATATTAACCATTTGAACGATTTATTTCTACACCACATAAAAAAAGAACATGAAAAAAGAACAATACTTATACACTATGAACTCAATACTAAAATGAAATTAAAACTAAGTACAGTGGCAGTGATGTAGAGTACGCTATGGGGTAGTACCACCTCATGTGGCCCCAGTGACATGACTTAATATGTCATTTGAAAGCTCTTACAAGTCACTCTTTGATAGTTATATCGAAATCGACGCCCAATTTGGTGTTTTTTACCACCGAAAAATTGACACTGGATGGATTTGCAGTCACTGTTGAGCATTCCGCCCAGGCTCCACAGCACCTCCAGTGCAAAGTCTTTAAAAAATACTTCTTTTTTGAAAGTCCTCCCCTTTAGTTGTTCAATAGTAATGTTCAAGTTTGATCTCCAGATGGACGTCTAAAGAGAACCTGTTGGTGCATCATGATGAAGACGACCCTCAGCTGTTCGTCGCACTCTACGACTTCCAGGCGGGAGGGGAGAACCAGCTCAGCCTTAAGAAAGGTACGGTAACCAACATCTTGAGGGTTCCATGGCTTAGATGCGTAAGTGCGAGTAGGTTAGCGGCCACCCCTGGTGTCGGAGGTTTTAGTCGTCTTGGAAGCCTCTGACATCGTCTAACGATTGAAACCAACGGGACGGACAATTTAACGTGCCTTCTGAAGCACTGAAGCACCATGGTACCAATGTAATTGGACTCTGAGTGCGCCCTACCACCTCCAGTATTGTATGTTGCTCAGTTGCGGTCACTCACCACAGTATTGACCAATCATAACGTATCATACCATTGGTGGTGTCTGCCATTCACATCAAACGAATAGCACAGCTTGTGGAAAAACACCCATAGTCAATAAGATACCATTATGAGTTGTTCATTGAAGATATTGGCATAGTTCGACTTAGGAAATGCCCTCATAAGGGTCTGATGGAAGTAATTTCAATCCTGTTCTCTTTCTCTCATTTAAATGTATTTGATAAGCTCTAGAATTTCTTAGTTAACTTATCATGACGTTTTAAACAATATCAAAAGGAATGCGTTACCTTTTTAATTTTTATATCTATAATCAGTGGCGGCTGGTGGGTCGTCGAGCTGGTGGTGCACTTTCCTAGCTCACCAAATATTATGATTAAGTTTTACATATATAATTGTGAAAGTGTGTGTTTTGAATATATGTGTTGTTTGAACTTATGATTCGTTTTCCGACCGTTAGATATTTGTATAGTCCATAGATCATACAGGAGAATAAGTATATAATATCTGTTTATCCCTAAATTCCTACAGCCTGTCTCATGTTGCAATACAATACTATGAATGCATGAAACTTACTTATTTTTTTCCTGCGTTAGATTGCTAAATGGCCGCGGCGGTCGGACCGCCGCGGTCCCGCCAATTATGTCAATTTTATTTTGAAATGTTTTATTATTCACCTTAATATAGTAATATTTATTTAAACTCAACTTTCTTAACATTCACACTAACAATACACCCACTGTCTCACACCGTATTATACTACCACAACTACTAATAATTTAATTTTGTTAACAAACAATGCAGCACGGAAAATGCTTCAGTGAAAACTATCACTCAATTCACTAATTAGCGTAAGGTCATTCATCCTTGATTCATTCCCGCGCCCGTTCGTCAAACTTCGCGCGCTGTCGCCTCGGGCCGCGCGCGGGAAAATTCAGCGCACGAGCGTACTCAAGGAATAGCCGCCACTGCCTATTATAATACATACCTATAAGTAATATCAAGGCAGAATTTAATTGTGGGAATAAGTTTTCGTTATTGATACCAATTATAACAATTCAATTTTAACTCAAGATTTTTTGTTACACAGGCGAACAAGTCCGCATAATGAGCTACAATAAAAGCGGCGAGTGGTGCGAAGCTCACACTAGCACTGGCGGCGTGGGATGGGTGCCGAGCAACTACGTCACCCCGGTCAATTCGCTAGAGAAGCATTCCTGGTACCACGGCCCCATATCCCGGAACGCAGCCGAGTACCTTCTCTCATCGGGAATCAACGGGAGCTTCCTAGTCCGAGAGTCCGAGTCCAGCCCGGGCCAACGTAGCATTTCACTGCGATACGAAGGCAGGGTATACCATTATCGCATCAACGAGGATATGGAGGGAAAAGTCTTTGTGACTTCCGAGTCCAAGTTCGGCACGCTAGCCGAGTTGGTTCACCATCATTCGGTAGCTGGGGACGGACTGATAACTCAGCTACTCTACCCAGCCCCTAAGCGTAACAAGCCCACTGTGTTCCCGCTGGCCCCTCCCGACCACTGGGAGATCGACCGCACTGATATAGTCATGAAGCACAAGCTGGGCGGAGGTCAATACGGCGACGTGTACGAAGCTACTTGGAAGCGCATGAACGGTACCGTCGCAGTGAAGACGTTAAAAGACGATACGATGGCCCTGAAGGACTTCTTGGAGGAAGCGGCGATTATGAAGGAAATGCGGCATCCTAACTTGGTCCAGCTGCTCGGCGTGTGCACTAGGGAGCCTCCATTCTATATCATCACGGAGTTCATGTCGCGGGGCAACTTGCTGGAGTACCTCCGCGCCGGTGCGAGAGACGCCTCGCCCGAAGCTGTGGTCCTCATGTATATGGCGACGCAAATAGCGTCCGGCATGAGCTACCTTGAGAGCAGATCCTTTATACACAGGTACTTTATTTAGTTTAATTGAATTATTTATGAATTAATTATGTATATTTAAAATAGATAATAAGATATATTATGTTACTATATAAATAGTGTGTAAGGCCCCTTTTAGAAGGTGCCTATACAGACTATATTTGTATACATACTAGTATTTTTAATCTCTGTTGGCTCTAAAGATTCGTTTGAGCTATTAATAAAGCAATGGTCATACTTCAAACAAAAATAAATAAATCTTTATTCACATAGACTTACTTCTATTATATATGACTAAATCTAAGATTAAGTTTTATTGCTAAGTGTCAACATAAGTCTTCACTGGGATGAATCTGGGTTTCAGGTAATAGATACTAGTGGATATTGTTACTGTTGGACGTTTCTTCCGCAATTAGGCGCGTGGGAAGTCCAAGATTACTTCCAGCTCGGCCGTGGGTGTGCTGCGCAACTCGTGGCCGCCAGGCATGCTTGTCTCTGGACTTGTAGGAGTTTGCTGGTGGCCGTAGTTTGGTTGGTCTTCGGCCACCATATTACCGCTCGATATGTCAGAATCGGTCTGATGACTGTTTTGTAAAGCCATAGTATGATTTTCGGGGTCAGGCCCCATGTTTTGCCTATCATCTTCTTGCATTGCCTATATAATATTATAGTGCCTATATAACACTACTAGCTGCGGCCCGCGGTGTTACCGGCGTTGTTCCCGTTCCCGCAGGAATTTCGGGATAAAATGTACCCCATATGTTATTCTGATGTATAAACTGCATTACTGTAAAGTTTCATCCAAATCAGTTCAGTAGTTTTTGCGTGAAAGAGCAACAATCATACATCCATACATACATCCATCCTCACAAACTTTCGCATTTATAATATTAGTAGGATAGTGGTCTTTTCGGCAATGTGCTCCAGATGTGAGCTCCAATTGAGTTTGCTCGCTAATACTAGTAGATATCTATTTTACCTATTTGAACTAAACTGTGTTAGGTCATTGTGATTGTTAAACAACATGCAGTCATCCAAGTAGAGGTCGACCCTACTTGGATGGTGGCCGATAGTGGCATTTCTATCTGAGCGCTACCGTGCTTCGGTAGTCACTTAAAATTGTCGGTCCCGAGTGTTTAAATCATCAGACCATGTCGGAGGCCTTGAGGTCTAAAAACTCCAACATCAGGGTTAGCCACCAAATGTACTCGACCTTACTTAATTACCTAACAAATTTTAACATCATACAAGTATACTTCAATTTAATATGATGGTGGATGGGTAGCTATGTTACATTGCTATGCTAAGCTTAACAAGGCAGGGGGATACTGTATGAACGTAGCACAAAAACTGTACACGGTACTCTATGGACCATAGAGTACAGTTGTACCGTGTACAGTTGTTGTGTATGTTGTTATGTTTGGTATCCACCATAGACTATGAAGGATACCAAACATAATATAAAAATATCTCCGGCGGAAAAAACACCTTAAATTAGTACCTACTACTCTTTATTGTGTGATGTGGTTACTATAATTTTATGAATAGTTCTTGCTCGTCATTACTTACATTTTTCTCGATTTAGGTTGAGGATGTTGTTTATTATATCCATAGGGTCCAACACAAAGTTACTAAACAAAAAAACAAAAGAGGTATTCTGTAATGTCCCACTGCTGGGCAAACGCATCTCATCCTACTGAAGATATCAGTACAATGAGGAAGATTAGGCATAAAGAAATAATCACCACGTGCCAAATGCGGGTTGGAGATCTCAAACCCGAGCCATGTTTGACAAATAGGAACCATGTTTTCTTCTTTTCAAACATGTCTCGGGTTTGAGATCACCAACCCGCATTTGGGAAGCGTGGTGATTATGCCTAATACACTCACTGTACTGATATCTTTAGTACTGCGAGATGAAAGGCCTTTACCCACCAGTGTGTGTAAATTGTATGAGTATAAAATATATTTTCGTATAATATATTTTACGAAAATATAATATATTTTCGTATTTAATGTGGTTCGATTCCCGCAAGGTTGATGTCGACTACTGAAGTTTAGTCTCTTATAAAAATAAAGGATCGTTTCGTTTTTCGTTTCAATTATCATAATCATAATAAATAATTAAATCCGTTAGTCCGTTTTCGCAATTGCGGTTTCACAATTGGCTGCGAAAGAAGAATTATTTTTCACTGTTTCGTAATTAACTTTCAAACAAGAATTTATTTTCTGTTTTCACAATAAATCTCAAAGAAATAACTCAAAGTACTCGTAAAATACATGCAATTCGGTAGGTTAGGGTTATATTTTTTTTATAGTATCTTAGCATATAGCTATACATATAACAGTAAATAAAATCTTATTTCGTAGTTAATTACGAAACTCAATTACTAAAACAGAAAATAAATTCTTGTTTGAAAGTTAATTACGAAACAGTGAAAAATAATTCTTCTTTCGCAGCCAATTGTGAAACCGCAATTGCGAAAACGGACTAAACCAATTAAATAATCTATATTCATATAACCTTACTTCTATTACATATTTTAAATCTAGGTTAAATATTTATTACTAGGAGTTAACATGCTGCTAGGATGAACCTAGAATAAATCATTGTCTTTTTTAAACTTACACGATTTAAACACATAGTTAACGTATTCACACGGGTTTTTTCGCTTTAGAAAGTTAATAAAGCAAGTAATAAATTACTTTTTATTTCCCGACGTTTCGAGGGGATTGCACCTCTCGTGGTCGCGGGTGAACTGAAGACATCGGAGTTACCGCTGTGATGTGAGGGTAGGCGTTCCAAGTCTTGGAAGTACCCTCACATGGTCAATGTTAGAGTTTAACGGTGCGTTCACATTAGACTGATACACAACACTGACAGTATCCTGTCACTTGGTCTTTTGAGCACGTCTCAAACACTTATTAGTTATTACCGGATTCCAAGCCGCAGAGTTAAAACCATCTTACGATTGAAATTCGGATATTTCCTTATTTCAATCGCTTCCCGAATAATCCTCTAGTATTCTCTCTTTCTAACACGATAAAAACAGTGTGAGTAAGTTTACTATGAATCATTGTTTTGTAATCAATTTGCCATCTTCAGTACCTGGACTACTGTCCCTCAGGGTAATACAATTTGGTTCACCATATTTTCCGTACAATAATATATGGTTACCTTCGCCAACGCATCCTACTAATATAAATAAGAAAGTTTGTGAGGATGTATGTATGTATGTATGTATGTTACTCTTTCACGCAATACTGAACGGATTTGGATGAAACTTTACAGTAATATATATCCCACCAAAAACTTGAATGTAAAAAAGGGGAGCCAAGTTCAATACAAAAATTATGCTTGGCTATACGCTTCGCCGCAAAAAGAATGGAGATCTAAATGAGAGCCAAGTTCTAGGCAAAATCCCAATATGTATTTATAGGAACAAAATAACATTATGAACAAGTATTAAACTCTATTTCTTCTCTTTATTGGATACCTATAACAATTGCTGTTATTTAAAAATGTGAGATCTTAAAGTGGGTTAGATTTGACTTAGCTATATTTTATAAGACACCAATGAGTGTTTGAGTTACTCGACCTCTACATCCAGGCTCGTCTTAGTAAAGTTTAGAGTGCGATAAAAGATTCCGCGCAGTATCACGCTCTTATCGGCCTGGTTTATTTTGTTTCTTTCCCATCTTTTACATTGTGCATTCAATGCTTTGTTTCTTCATTTTGTTTTGTACATTGTTTCTAGTGAATTTCTTATCTTATGATTGAATTGCATACCTTGCATTGACTTGACTATTTGTCTAACATCTTTGTTGGACAGGTGCACACTGAAATACGAATGGTAATCTATTATACGAATGTAGGACTGATACTTCTTTTCTATATGGGATACTAGCAGCGCCCCGCGGTTTTACCCGCGTTGTACCGTTCCCGTGGGAATTTCAGGATGAAAAGAAGCGTATAACTTTCCCGTTGGATGTGGCTATCCATTACAAAAATAATTTTTCAAATCGGACCAGTAGTTCCTGAGATTAGTCCGTTCAAACAAAGAAACAAACTCTGTAGCTTTATAATACTACTAGCAGCGCCCCGCGGTTTTACCCGCGTTGTGCCCGTTCCCGTAGGAAATCCGGGATAAAATGTAGCCTATAGCCTTCCTCGATAAATAGACTATCTAACAGTGAAAGAATTATTCAAATCGGTTCAGTAGTTTCTGAGATTAGCGCGTTTAAACAAACAAACAAACAAAACAAACTCTTCAGCTTTATAATATTACATAGTATAGATTATTATAAAGCTGCAGAGTTTGTTTCTTTGTTTGAACGGACTAATATATGTAGATATTTATTATATTTTAAATTGTTTTCATTTTAATGAATACTCAACTAACAATACATAAAAACAATTTCTATTATTGATAGATCTACCGCTAAATTTGTTATTTTTTTTTTTTGACTCATCATCATTTCAGATTAAATATAGACTCATACAAATATTGTGTGTATTGATTGATTCATCACAATTTGTTTACTAGGTATCTAGGTATTAACTTATTATATTACATTAACAGTTTATAAGCTCTTCTAGCAATAAGGTATGTGACACATTACATGTGGGTATCAATATAAGTAGCAAGTGTTTTGAGACTAGCCTATAAACTAAACAATACTAAGCTTACAGAATGGTACTGTTATTTAAAGTGGTAGTTTTCCTAAAAAAAGCTTTGAAGTCTGTGTTTTGCTTGGAATAGTTATAGTTTTGCAAATTAGCCCTAGACAAAAAAGGTGGAAAGATGTAAGGCCGGCATTTCCCCTGCAGTGAGACAGCCATATCTATTAAGAATAATTATTATATTGTCTGCTTCGGGCCTTGTATATAATTTAATAGTATTAAAAAGTATTGTACCATCGTTGTGTGATTATACACTATAGTTATTATATAGTATGTCATAAATAGAAGTGTCGCGGATTTTCATAATGTTTTGACAAGAGTGTTATTCAGATTCTAGTTAGCTAAGTTCTTGGAAAGTATCAACACAATTTCTTTAATCGCAAACATCATAAACTTTTCCATTTACTATTTTAGTAGGAAGCATTATATTTGACCTTAGTTCCTTAAGGATCTTTAATAAAGATAACCTTCATTTTTATCAATGCCCTACCTATTTTTATTTACTTTATTCATAATCCTAAGTAAATAATATATATTAGGAAAATGTTTCCATTCTCCAGGGACCTAGCGGCCCGCAACTGCCTCGTGGGCGAGAGTCACCTAGTGAAAGTCGCCGACTTCGGCCTCGCCCGGCTCATGCGAGACGACACGTACACCGCGCACGCCGGCGCCAAGTTCCCCATCAAGTGGACGGCGCCCGAGGGCCTCGCCTACAACACCTTCAGCACCAAGAGCGATGTCTGGGCCTTTGGCATTCTCCTGTGGGAAATCGCCACTTACGGCATGTCACCGTACCCTGGCGTGGACCTGGCCGATGTCTACCATATGCTTGAAAAGGTAAGGGACAAGTGGGTAGAGCGCTGCCGTGAAGTCGGTTTAGTAAGTGTGTGTGTTGTTGAGTTCCAATTCGATGGTTGGTTGGCTTATGTTGTTGTGGTTATGTATGTACAGGGTGTAATTTACTGTTTTAGCAGTGTTAAGGGCATCGCTCTATCTCACCTTTTTATTTAGTCTAGGAGTTAATAAACATTATTTACAGCAACTAACAACACTTTATTCACCTAAATAAATCATTACAATACGTAATCAACAATATCGTGGTTAATTCAACAGACAGAACAAGTAGTGAAACAACTATATTAACTAAGATTGCATTAGTGAAGTCGATTCTACGCCTGACTCGCGACTTCATTCTTATACCTAGACGTTTGGCTACGTTACACTAACTAATCTACTTAAACTAAATATTTATTACTTAATCAATGCATTTAATGTAGATAAATATACGTGAGAATAAATTGCATATGGTCGGGTGGAGCCATCATGCTATAGTCCAGGGGTTTGTGCGAGGAGCGCCATGACCGACCAGTCTAATGGCTGCACGAAACATTACGCAACACTGCTTTAGGCACCGCCGCGGCGTTATCTTTAAGCCGCGCAGTTGTTTATAAACATGCACTGAAATTTTCACTTCACCTATTGAATTGCATCGAAACAAAATGAGCCGTTTTACAATAATCAGCCTCACAATAGCGGAACAAAATATACAAACTTTGAACGATAGCAATTAGTTCACATAATATGCGTGAGGGCTCGGGGAGACAGGTAAGAAGAGGAGGAAGGCGAGGCTAGCAGTGTGAGGCGTCGACGCAGAGGTGCTTCTTGCAGAGCGAGCATTGCGGTCGACTGACTGCGATGCGAGAGAATATCTCCGACGCAGACAGCTCCTTGCTCAGCTTGGAGCACATGGAATACGATACTGTCTTCTTGGTGAAGTCCTTGGCAGGCACACAAGTCCGCGCCCGCACCGGACCGATCTCTTGCCCCGTTTCCACTGCAACACACATGAAAGTTATTCGCGGCTCGTGAGAAAATGTTAAGTGATGAATGTGCGCTTACCGAGCTTCGCGGACTCTGATGTGATGACGATGCAGAGGAACGCCATGCCGGGGATGTAGCAGTCGATATTAGGCACCTAAAGTGATAATATTGAGTTAGTTCATGAAATTTTAAGATGATCCTTAAAAATATTTGAGGAGCTTAAATACAAAATATACTGATTGGCCTATTTGCTTCTATCTAATAGACACTTTGTAAGTAAAATCAATTTGAAAGTTACAAAATATAAAAAATATTTTATTTTAACTTTGTACTAAAATCTCCCAAGCAAAAAAAATCTCTGCTACAATTCCGCTACTCAACTATCAAAACTCGTAAATAAAAATGCAAAGTAACAGACCGTGATATTGGCGAAGTCGGGATGGTCAGGGTCCCAGCACCCGGGGTGGTCGAAGGACAGGCAGTTGTAACACTGGATGCCCTTCGTGGTGGGGGACACGAACTTCTTCTGCTTCACCTTCTTGTGCTTGCCTGAAACCACATCGTACCCATAAAATGTTAAAATTTCTGCTGCTGAACAACTTTTGCCAAGCGATCGCTGTCTAATACCGAGCAGTTTAAGAGGTCTGGAACCACGACACTGTAAAGCACCAGTCTTAGTTTTTCCTGCAGGCTCAAATAACTTGTGGCAAGCATTTGCTGTTAAATGTCAAGCAATTTTGATGCTTTTGAAAGCCGTCCCGAACAGCTTAAGCTTCCCATTTCCAGAGTTGTTTGAAGCCACTTCCAACAGATTTTGCCACCCACTTTAATGCTTAAAGCCACTTCAATTTCTTTCTCCGGTGATGGTTTAATATCCCGTTCTTGGCTGCTTAAAGCCACTCCGAAATTCTACTCCGACTGTGGTCTGGACTTGAATCCTTGTATTTTTTCCCGATGCTACGGACACACTTATATCAATCACAAGATACGTTACCAAGGACGGCTGCCGACAGCAAAAGGAAGTAGATAAATGCGTTCTTCAAGTAGGACATTTTGTCAATCAAATGAAGACGTGTGACTCCGTTGGCGTGCTGTGACGAACAGTGAAGATTACTTACAAGCTGCGGTTTATATACTCGCGGCGGACGTCGCGTACACGGGGTGATCACGATTCGATTGTATATGCATAAAATCATTGTACGTACAGTGTTATTGTCGATTTGTTCGGTCGAAATTCTTTTGCAATAAGTTTAATCTTGGATATGAAAAATTCTGCGCGAATTAAAAAGTTGTAGTTACGGAAATGCCGCGTGAACAAAATTAAAATTAGTAGGCAGTAATGTTGAAATCCTCCTCACTGTACTGATATCTTCAGTAAGATGAGAGCCCTTTGCCCAGCAGTGGGACATTACAGTCTACTTACTTAATGTTGAAATAGTACATCTTTTCGATTGCATTTTCTTAGAACCTGGAACACTCTGTATTGTTATTTGTTATGCGATGACTACCTGCTCTTGTTTGTGGAATTCATCTGACATTGTTTTTGTTTTAATATCTCGTATTCAGTAATGATCGGACACCGGAAACTCGCGTGTTGACATGACGAGTGTACCTCCACGCTTCTCATTCATGGGTAATTAGTTCATTGATGAATGTTTGGGATATGTTCCGTGAGTAGTTCACATGCGCGGAGTCTTCCCACTCATCTTGATTTTTCCGAAGACATTAGGAGGGCAGAGATCTTCAGAACGTAAGAAACTATTACCTATGTATAAAGAAAGAGTACTGTATTTAGCCAAAAGGCATATTACTCTATTTCAGAGTATGTTCTAGACTCAGACGTTTGGAAATGAATTGCTCTATTATTTAAGGCTTAAAATTGTTAATACAATCATAACAAAATGACAACCCCTCTGAGTTTTTTGTTAGTTCTTCTCGCTTGGTGGTCAACTGGGCCCGCAGAGCACTGAGCCCGCAGGTTCAGTTACCCACTCCGTTTTTTTTCATAGGTGACTCGACCCACACTAATCACACGACTACTATTTACCGATAAGGGCCTGCTCAGCCCACAGGGTCAGTCGATAAAAAAAAACCCTATCCTACCGAATAGTACCTACGCCCGCGGGCTGAATTGACTCTTAGGCGGTAAGTAAGCGGGCTGGGTTGACCCTTGGGTCGAGTCGCCCCTAAAGAAAAAAAAATGGTCAACTTAGCCCGTGGGCTCAGTGCTCTGCGGGCCCAGTTGACCACCTTGCGGTTCTTCTCAGTAGGTGGCGCGATGCGAACTAACGTAAACTTAATTTTAAGCGGACGATTATAAATGAATTTTGAATTTGAATTTAAATTTGAATATGGGTGCTTTTTCCTTGAAACGGAGCGGTGCGGTGCGGAGCCTGATTTACCCTAAGTAATAAGTACATCACCAAGATGTTTTAACTCGAGTAAATTCGAGTTGGTTAGGTCAACTCATCCCAGTTTTAAGACTGCCCTAACGTCTCCAACATGGTCTTACGGTTAAAACAACCGACAATATAACGTGACCTCCAAAGCACGGTAGCCCGCAGATACAGATGCCACTATCGATCGACGTCCGTTAAATGTATAAAGTACTAGCTGTGCCCTGCGGTTGCACCCGCATTTATTCCGTCACTGCTTACCTTTTAAACCTTCCCTGGACTTTCATGAATATTTCAAGACCAAAATTAGCCAAATCGGTTCAGCCGTTCTCGAGTTTTAAGCAGACTAACGAACAGCAATTAATTTTTTTATATAGATTAGCCTGTAATGTCCCACTGGGCAAAGGCCTCTCATCTCACTGAAGATATCAGTGCAGTAAGGAGGATTAGGCATAATCACCACGCTTGCCAAACGCGGGTTGGTGATCTCAAACCCAGGCCATGTTTGAAAAGTAGGAAACATATTTTCGCTCAACCCGGGAATTGAACCCAGGACATAAATCTTGGCAGGCGAGTGCACATAGCACTAGACCACCAAGGCGTTAAATGTATACATATTATAAAACAAATTTATCCAAAAGCTGCCTATCTATGGAATAGATTTTCTCAAAAACTCTATAGGGGATTTACATGCGGTTGCGGTCACCAACATACATGATTCAAAAGGGAGATTTCTGACTTCTTTTCATGTCAAAATTCCCACAGGAACGGGTACAACCTGGATAAGATCTCGGAGCACTGCAATTATCTTTTAAACAAAGAAAACTAGGGTAAATTCGGTCCATTTGTTTAGGAGCTACGATTAACACAGACAGACACATCTTTTAAACTAAGAAAACTAGGGTAATATCGGTCTATTTGTCTAGGAGCTACGTTAACACAGACAGACACACAGCGTTCAAACTTATCACAACCGTCTTGGCATCGGGGATTAAAAAGAGTAAAGGTCTGTTTTCAGTAGCCACCGCAGAGGCAGGCAATTGTCGGCCGAAATCACTACTTTGGGTTCTATGAATTTCTATGACATTTGACACTGTGACACTGCTGCCTGTTGTAGGTCGGCAGTTCTGCCGACCTTACGAAGAGTAATAAGTCGAGTTTTAAGGCAAATTGACTTAAGACCATATTGGTAATCAGGAAAATGAGCTCTATAACCTCGCCTTAAACGACTTTTTTGTATATACAATAGTTTCGATTCTATTGGTTATCCTAACTGCAATAACTAATATTATTATTAAGAAGTAGCTTATCATAACCGAAATATCTTGAGTTATGATAAGGATAATTTTGATATTTTGTAATCTATAATATAAAAATGAATCGCAAAATGTTTTGGTAAGCGCATAACTTCAGAACGACTGCACCAAATTGGATGATTCTTTTTTTAATGTGTTCCCTATTGTCAGGACAAGGTTTTTATATAAGAAAAATAAGGAATAAAAATCTCAAAATTCCCACGGGAACGGGGGCGCTGCGGGTGAAACCGCGGGGCACAGCTAGTATTACATAAAATAAACGCAATAAGTAAGAGTTATTGCAGTTATCATAAGGAAACTTATTACTTAAAATGCCTCACTGACTAAACGAATTATACTAAAGTTAAGTTATTGCACTTATGTTATGGAAAGATAAACGATTCAAAATTGTTTATACAAATAAAACCATAATATATCTCCGAGTTATTGCGTTTACCATTAGTAACTCACTTCCCTGCTCACTTCGGCTGAATGTAAACGTAGTAATTATGTAATTATGCGTAAATAAAAAGATTTTCAGCTGTGATTTGATTAAGTAAGTATTAAATTATAAAGAAAGAAAACACTATTATTGATTTTATGTTTAAGAGATTCTTTTAAGGAAGGAACATTTTATTATTTTCTGCAATAGTAATACATATTGCAATGCATAATTCTAATTATTATGAATACATTTTTTCTTACGCAATAAGTTGCTTACTCTACTTGAATTAAGACTGGCTTAAACATTGGTCTCATAATATTGTGCCTTTTTAGATATAAGTACTATACTTATTTTTTTTACTTTTCCTTATAAAAAAACAGATAAACATTTGTAAAAGATAATTTTGTTGATTTTTATATTAATATGTGAAACCACAGTGTTTCTAAGTTGTGATTTTATGAAAGTAGTATGTAAGTAAGGAAACACTTATGGCCGGTTCACATTATTCCAGTCCAGCAATCCAATCCAGTACTGGAATGCTACTGGAATAATGTGAACCGACACTGGAATGTACCCATTCCAGTGAGCATTCCAGTCCAGTGACTGGAGAGACCGTCAACTTTTCATTCCAGCTCACCTAATCCAGCGCCACTGGAATAGTGTAGACAGCCATTCCAGTTGCAATCCAGTGCTAGATTGAACGTTGAACAGTGAATACGAGTCAATTGTTTTGAGGACCAATCCAGCTACTCTTAAAAGACTGGAACAATGTAAACGATATGCTCCAGTCCAGCACTGGACTGGATTAGCTCGCTGGATCACTGGACTGGAATAATGTGAACAGGCCATTAAAGTGATTTAAATTTTCTATAATGGCCGGTTTACATTATTCCAGTCCAGCGATCCAGTCCAGTACTGGATTGCTTACTGGAAAATTGTAAACTGGCACTGGAATGAACTGAATCCAGTAAGCATTCCAGTCCGGTAACTGGATTCGCGGTCTACTTTTGAATCCAGTGCGATCAATCCAGCGCAACTGGAATAATGTAGACGGCCAATCCAGTGCCATTCCAGTGCTGTGCCAAACTGACCTCTTCTTGAAATCATTGTCACCGTAGTGTTCACACTTCAACGGCTTCTAAATAACTGGAATAATGTAAATGTTACAGATCCAGTCCAGCACTGGACTGGAATCTCGCTAGAGCACTGGACTGGAATAATGTAAACCGAGCATTACTATTATTGTAAAACGGGTGTTACACACTTGTTTCCTATGACAAGTTTCGACCATTTCATTTTATTTGATTTAATTTGATTAGATTTTACTATAACATTTATAATTAACTTTATAAATAAATATCGACGAGCCCGTTGGCACAGTGGCAGTGAAAGCGCTTACTGTGTCGGGGGTTGCGGGTTCGATTCCCGCCCGGAGTCAACAATATGGGAAGGCAGTTGTTGGCGACGACGTCTGGGTGTCAATTATATATGCTTATAAAGTATTAGTGTATATACAGTGTAAACTCTTTATAACGTCATCCTTTATAACAATAAACTCCCTGTAACGTTGAAGTGAGCCTAACTTGGTTGGTTTGCGTTAAAACACACATATTGAAACACTCTTTATAGCGATACACCATTCTCTATTACGAAGAAATGTGTTCATATTTTTAGACAGTAAATATTTATTATCGGTATTATTGTTTTCGTTATGTTATCAGGTAACAAAGACTTTGAAACTCCGAAAAATCCGAGGTCGGTCTAGCTTTTATTATCCTTAATTGCCTTAAACACGTGCAGTAAGACGCATTGTTTTCTCGGAAGTGATGGTCTTCGACCAAGCATACTGGGTACCAATCGTATTATCAGTCGTAAACCTACTTTGAAACTGTTAACATGGCCAGTAAACGTAAAAATTCTTGTTAATTTGGTTGTTTTTTTGTTCACTCCATATAACGATAACTCTCTATAACGACAAAAAATGCTCAGTCCCTTGAGTTTCGTTATAAAGAGTTTACACTATGTAGTAGTATCAGTTAGTTAGATTCCATATTACAAGCTTAGAGATTTGTTTGGGTCTAATTAACCGTAAGTGAATTTGTCCGGGTATATTTATTTATTTTTATATTCATACCAAAATATAACTATGTTTTAATATATTTTTATTTATACTTATTATTCTTATATCTAATTGGCGACCCGCCCCCGTTTCACTTCGGTTAATCAAGGTTTCCCGTAGGAATTTTGGGATAAAAGTTACTTGTAAACCTTCCTCTTGAATCACCCTATCTATTTAAAAAAAACCGCATCTAAATCCGTTGAGTAGTTTTAAAGATTTTAACCTACATACAGACATAGGGACTTTGCTTTATACTATCAGTCACGTGCAATGAAATGTATACACGGGCAGATTTTCAAATAAATGTCCACTCTAAACATTTCAAAGACATATAGCCACTTAACAATTCATACTATATACCCACCCGAGTTTCTCACAATAATGTATACACTTTAGAAACTGTAGCAGTTTTCACTATTTTGACAAATGGGTATTAATTTTAATGACTGACTTTGATAGTTTAGATTTTTTGTTTGTTTTTATTGTGAAGGACAGAATGAGTAATAACCATAGAGATATAGAGAGATACCAACCTATGCGCTGAGCATGAAATCTAGTGTCCCCATTAGACATTTACAAAATAAAAACAATAAAAAAACAATACCAATACTTCGCGTTGAGTGTGTGTCACGCACACATACATTTTTTTTTAAATAATATCATTTAGCTTCATATTTATTATTGTAATTCATAGTGGATACTTATTTCTGCATGTGATCGTGTATACAAATATCTGAAAACAACCTGTGTACATATTTTTGATAAACTCGGGTGGGTATATAGTATGAATTGTTAAGTGGCTATATGTTTTTGAAATTTTCAGAGTGGACATTTATTTGAAAATCTGCCCGTGTATACATTTCATTGCACATGACTGTATGTAGTGATTAAAATATTTTACTAAGGAAAAGCGCAACAACTTTGATAGTTATTGCACATATGAAATTTCGGGATGAAAAGCCTATAACCTTCCCGTTGAACGTGTTATCCATTAAAAAAATAATTATTCGGATCGGATCGGGAGTTCCTGAGATTAGCGCGTTCAAACAAACTAATAAACAAACAAACAAACAAACTCTGCATCTTTATAATTAGTATATTATAATAATATTAGTTATATTAACCAAATAACGCAATATATATACAATTACAAATGACATCAATAACAATTGTTTGAATATTGCCACTCTTATATCAACAAACAACATTGTTATTGCTATTATTTACATCTTCATTGTACGATAAACATACGCAGTAGTATAGTTTTTCTTTTGATCGTTGTGAAAACAATCGCAGAAGGGCGTTACTATGGCCCGTATTAAATACTTTTCCTTAACCTATATCGTCCCACTGCTGGGCATAGGTCTCCCCGAAACTCTTCAATCTTTCCCTGTCCTTAATAAACCTAAACCCATATCGTCCCACTGAATGACATCCGTTTCCTCAAACTTACCATGCTTCAAAGACAATTTTGACAGGATTTTCCATAATCGTTTCTATTTCGAACCACGGTCAACTGATCTCAGTTTTTGTGAAGTTTTGTTTCAGTATAGCTCGTGAACTAGGGCTAAGTTGAACTGGTCAAGTTCCGTGGAGACGGTGACGGTGACATTGGGGCTACGATAATATTGTATGTAACATTCCCTACACAAGCATGGCGCTCGTGAGATATACTATCTATATCAGCCAGTGATAAATAATATTACTGAATGGCCGTTCCCTCGTCTCCGTGTATTTTCCGAACTCTCATAAAGTACAATACTTATTGAAAAACATAACACTTCATACTTCACACTCGCCCAGGAAATATCGGTTAATGAAATAGTATTAGATTTCATTATTAAAGAAATATAATTCTCCGTGATATTTCAATGGTAATTATGTTTAAACATTCTCATAATGGGGACACGTGTAATTTTAGACATTTCATGTGTTGAGTGAGTATAAGCGGCGTGTAATAATATCTTGTTTATAATAATTGTCTGCAAAAGTGAGTTTTATTGAGGAGTTGGTTAGTAACAGAAATTAAACATACTATACGACTGAACCGCCAAAGTTTTTGTTACGGTTTATCTCTAAAATGGCTGGACGATTTTAACGGACCTTCAACTGGGTAGCTGATGTAACTTCGCTTTTGAAACTGAATTTCGACGACACTGAGAGACTTATAACTAGCACCACGTAAAGCTCTTTTATTATATCCAAATTACATATGCATTATTTGACAAGCACACATATCAAACCATTGTATTTACAGTATGGTTTACATGAAACAGATCTATAATTTAATTTTAGTAGTCTCGAACCAGAAGAGATACAGAACAGTGCTTGGAAATACCAAAAAGATAATTTTTTTAGAATAAACGCCGAGCATGAGTTCGTAAAAAACCACTAACAAACAATGTAACTAGCCAAAACGTAGCTTACTTATCTATCGTGTATAGTGGTTTGAATAGTTCTTAGCGAGTTCAGTTTGTGCTGTATTCCGATCGCTAATTTCATAACAAAGCACGTGACTTCATAATTTTTGTTGAATTTTATTAAAAGGTTTCCCACTCATAGACCTTCACGGATAGAGACTGAATACAAAAAGTATCTTAACATAATGTTAAACTATCTGTGCAAATATTTAATATCATGCTGCCACTATTACTGCACTGATAATATACATATTCGGTGAGAGTGGACGCCTTTGCCCGGCAGTGCAATACAAGAGAAGTTACAGGCTAATACTTTACTTTACTTTTACCACTATACTATCAGGGCTACCGCATGGAGTGCCCGCCTGGCTGTCCCGCCGCCGTGTACGAGCTGATGCGCGGCTGTTGGCAGTGGAATCCCTCGGATCGACCCTCGTTCAGAGACATCCACCACGCGCTTGAACACATGTTTCAGGACAACTCTATTACTGAAGGTATGTTGTACTATTGTAGTTACGGGGGTCTAATTTGGTTAATGAATTGGGCTTCACTCGATTGTCTCGTTTGTATCATTGAGACAATATACTCATCTTAATGATATGAAGACCATCTCAATGATGAGTTGATGCTCATCTTATAGATCTTTTAATATGCCTCCATGATAGAATGTTTTGTTCAGTAGGTATTCTGCCAAGAAGGAAAACGTGTTAAGAGTTTTTATTGACGTCCAATTAGGACTATTGATTTAGCAGGATTTACGCCCAGAGCGAAGGAAAGACAAGTGGATTAAAAAAAATAATTGAGAGCTTTTTTGAGCCGGAAGAGCTTTACTCTCTCTTAACTTTATAGTTCAGTAACTTTTGTTAGTATATTAATGCCCTTAAATGTGATAATTTGTTATGACTACATGATTATCGTGAGCTCATTTGTATTTTTATTGATTATTACCCGCGTTGTGCCCGTTCCCGTTGGAAATCCGGGATAAAATGTAGCCTATAGCCTTCCTCGATAAATAGACTATCTAACAGTGAAAGAATTATTCAAATCGGTTCAGTAGTTTCTGAGATTAGCGCGTTTAAACAAACAAACAAACAAACAAAACAAACTCTTCAGCTTTATAATATTAGTATAGATATAAATACATAACTACGCTCTGATCACTGTAATTATTCGACTTAATTGGTTGATACGTCAAGGACATACACACTATAAAAATCTACATTATCGCATTATTCGCTACAGAAGTAGAGAAACAGCTGCAAGAAGGCGGCGGCAGCAAGAAGGGCATCACAAGCGGCGACCGCGGCGTCCAGATGAGGCGACCGACCAACCGGCGCGGCAAACAGGCGCCGACGCCGCCCAAGCGGACTAGGTGAATATTGACGTACGTCGGTATGCTCATGGTTGCGTAGTGCGAGTAACGCGCGCCTCTCTTGTTGCAGCCTGCTGTCGTCGTGCAGCTCCTTCCGAGAGTCGCAGTACGCGCCCGAGGACCACCACGAAGAGCCCAGCCTTAACGGTAAACAAAAGCGCGGAATTACGTCTCGGTTTTCGGAATGCGTTACGGTATAGTTTCGGAATTCTGTTATAACAAAAGTCGCGTGTCGTAGAACGTATTGTTCGTTGTCAATGGCAAGGAAATATGAATGATACCTTTACAAATAGTGTCGGTAAAATAATTTACTATGAGTTAAATCAGTTTACGCTATGTTTTTGTAAGTTACGCATTCTGAAAATTGGGCCGACGACATGTAAAAGGCGACTCTTTTTACCAATTCATCTAAGGAGGGTGTGGCCAGTTTCGGTTTTGTAGATAGGCACTCGCTAATGTATAGTTGCACTGGTACGACTATGTACTGACTAATATAAACTTCGCATTGGTGTGACAATCATGGTTACAGGAGATCGAGGTACTAAGTTGGCATACATTTAGTAATATCTACCTAGCCTTTCTCTATTTATTGTGGCTCCTTGGTTAATTTCTTGTAAGTGTACCGTTGTCACATGATGTCCTCTGACTGTGATTTCGCTCGTTTTGACCAATAATAAACAACTAATGTGTACGGCCATGTACGCATGAGTGAATTAGACAGGCTGGCTTTCATTCACTGGCTGACTGTCACATCAATTAAATTGACATTTATTTCAATAAAATAGAACATGCAATTTGAACTTTATACTAATGTACAAATACACTAAGATAATAATAAATAAGCATCTCGGTGATTGTCGTTGTATAGCGGGATCCTATTCTAAAATAACAAAAATAAAATCCTACAAGTCAATTCTTATTTTGATTTTTCTAATTATCATACAAATTGCATAATTTTCTGCTACGAGATCTCTATAAAACGCAACCTAGTTAACTTTCTACCTCCATTGAAAAGCTAGTCGCCCTTTACACAATACTCACGAATACACTACGTTTATAAAACATGGAGTTAAGTCGCTTACGCTGTCCGCTTATAGCGCCGCGTCATAGCGTGTGACGCGATGACGCGACGTGTACACTCGTGCATCACTCAAATAGCGTTTTCTGTCTGTTTGTCCGCTCGCTCAGGTGTATAGCGATAGGTTCCATATATTTGTAAGTATACGAAGTGTTTTGCATACAGTGTTTTGTATATTTTTATATTTATATCTCTCTACCATCCGTCCGGAATGTTTCTCTGTTGTGTCGTTTGTGCCCGAGTACTCAAAATACAATCAATTTAGGCTGAACTCAATTCCAAACATTTTGATATTTAATTATTATACTTTTTAAATTCACACAATTTAAATACTGTATGGAATTTTATGCCAAATCCTCTAACATCACCCAAATTAAGACGTACCTAGTTTTAAGTATTTGAAGTAAATGTCAAATATGTTGACAACTATTTTTCGATATTTTGACAATTGAATGTCAAAATAAGACACCGAGGACTAGTTATTTTGTGCGGTGTTGAGTATTCGGCTATTGGTGCTGCTTAAATTGAATGGTGTTATAGCGCTCGAGGGTTAGTCTTTCATTTCATTAAGTGCATGATACATTTGGAAGGATGGTGTCACACGTAGCAATCAATGGGGTTATCCTTAGTTTACCGAAGTACGTTTGACGATTGAGCGAAGTTCAGTTTAACCTAAAACTATTTCCCTAAGCAGCTATAACCTATGTTCTTATTTGAGTGTCGTAAGTTTTACCGAACAATTTTAAACACATGGATTCTCTGTGGTGAAATAATCCTTACTATGTATTTCATTCTATTGGGCCATAATTATCCTGACCACCGTATTACCGTATGGTCAAAAGCTTAAAAAAAACAACAAACTTATTTTAAATATAGCTTTAATTAGACACGTTACAGAGCCATTGGTCATTTAATAGTTCTGTGAATCGTGTTGGATAATGTGAGCGTCAGTCAATGTACTTTGGTAAAATACGAGTGATGCGCCCGGTGGTAGAATGGATCGCTTGACTCAAATTTTCGAAGTCTCATGTTCTATCTATTCGATCAATTGATTAGATAATGTGGTAACTCCCTCAGGAACATGTGTATAGTTGACTATGTCCTATATCTATAGGCGTGGGTTGGGAACTTACCTACCGTATCACACAATTTCCAAGTCATTTATATTCTATTTGTTCGTATAATTCTATTCATCTCTAGAAATCATTTATATGTATTTGACAGCTTACCTTACGAGTAGCACATAATAATATGAAACTAGTTTATAAATGTATTGAGTTAAAATATAGCATATCCTATTAAATAAAGAATAAACAAGTAGATTGAAATAAATTGTAGATAAATAATATAGTTGGATCAAGTTTTAAATAAAATAATATAGCAGTGAGAATGTATAGCGATGTGATACTGATTACCTTTTGCAATAGTTGTATTCAATTTTGGTTACTATACAAATGTCGAGGATCAAGGTAATGAAAATGGAACAGTGAAACGATTAAACGTGATCGAATGATAGTAAGAGAGTGGTTTGTGTTGTATTCTAGGTGGGAGTCGTTGTGGGGGTGGCGGGGGTGGCGGGGGCGGAGGGCGCGAGGCGTCGTCGGAGGGCTCGCTGGCGGAGGCTACGCCCGACACGGACGAGAGCGGCGGCTCGGGGCGGCAGCGCGCCAAGCGGCGGCACCGGCACGAGACGCCGCGCGCGCACAACGTCACCGTTGCCGCGCTCGAGGTGCAGAACGTGAAGCGCGCCATCAACCGCTACGGCACGCTGCCCAAGGGCGCGCGCATCGGCGCCTACCTCGAGTCGCTGCGCGCGAGCGGCGCGCCCGCGCCCGCGCCTGCGCCCTCCGGCGCACCAGCGCCGCCGCCCGAGGCGCGCTCGCTGTCGCCGCGCACGGGCCGCGCGCAGCCGCACATGATCCGCTCCAACTCGTCGGGCGGCGTGACGGGCGGTGGCTCGCCCCGCGCGCCCCGCGCCGCGCCCCCTGCGCTTCGCTCCTTTGCCGGCTCGCCAGCCAAACCGCGCCCGCGCCTCGCCGACCTCGAGTTCCCGCCGCCCCCGCCCGAGCTGCCGCCCCCGCCCGAGGACACGCACCCGCCTCCGCCCCCGCCCGACCTCGATTCCGACGACCGCGCTAACAACACCAAGCGCGCCATGAAGGAAATGCTCGAACTCAAGCTCGTCGCCGAGATTAAGGAGCGCGCTGACAAGAAGCTGCGCCCTAAGGAGACATCGCCACCTGCGGAGGAGGGCGTCGGCTCCTCCGACCGGCTCGACCCGGTCACTAGGCTCGTGTCCGAGCTCTCGGAGAGCCTCAACGTGGACCCGCGCCGCAAGCCCCTCGCGCCCGCCCCAGCTCACCCCGCGCCCGCGCCGCCCGCCCCTGTGACTGCGCCCGCGCCCGCTTCGCTCGCCTTGCTTTCCGACGACGCCAAAGAAACCGTCTCTCCCATTGATTTAAAAGCGAGCTTACGCAAGACTTCGTTCTCGAGCGTCGGGGAGCAACGCAAGCCGGAGTCGGAAACCAAGAGCACCGACTTCAAGTCCCAGCTCAAGAAGGTAGAGACGAATAAAAAGCTCAACGCTACTAACAAGGAGGAGGAGAGCGGCCGCTCTATCATAGACTTCAAGTCGCGGCTGCGAAAAGTTGAGAGCTGCACGAATGGAGCGCGGCGCGAACAGCAGTCGCCAGAGGAGAAGCGACGGTCGCCGGGGGCGAGCGGGGGCGCGGGCGGCGACGGGGGCGAGGAGGAGGAGGACAAGCGGCGCAGCACCGGCAGCATCACCAGCCTCAAGAAGCTATGGGAGAGCAAGGAGGAGGAGGGCGGCCAGTCGCCCGAGGAGCGCCGCGGCCGTCCCGCGCTCGCCGCCAAGCCGCGCGGCATCTACGCCACGCCCGCGCCCGCGACCGCGTCCGCCCCCGCCTCTGTCGCCGCGCCCGCACCCGTTGATGATGACGCAGACACTGATCTGCTGGCGGCACTGCGGGCATCGCTCGATTGCTGCGCCAATGAGGTGGGTTACTAATGAAATAACTAGTGACGTAAATACAAATCACGGACTAACGTAACCGTTATTTAAGTTAGTTATAATTAAGCGAGGTATGAACAGCCCTGCTCGGCGCTAACATCTTAAGCAAGTTCAACTTGATATTACATTTGGCAACTTTTGGAACGAAGTTCCTTATTTTAATACAAATCGATAAAATAGTACAATTAAGTATATTCCAAAGGAAGTGTATTCTATCTTGGCTAGTTGGTAAAAATAAATAAACTACATATTATAATGCGCTTCGGTGGTATTATTTCATTTCATGGGTTTAATGTTTTGGTGACCAACACGCCACAAAGTTGATTCGTAAAACTGAGTTGAACTTAAATAACCATTCATAGCAGAGTTGATCTTAAATAATATAGGTACTAATGTTATAAGTATTTAAAGTAACGTGTCGTCACAGGTTCGTCGGGGCTGCGGCGGCTGCCGCGGCTCGCTCTGGCGGCTGCGCACGTCGGAACGCCTCGCCGCTCTGGGCGGCGCGTGCGCTGCAGCCGCCGGCGCGCGGCTCGCCCCGCACACGCGGTTGCGGCTGCGCGCATGCGCGGCGCGGTTCGAAGCCGAGGCCCGGGCGCTGGCGTCGCCCGCGCCGCACGACCACCACCTGGCTGACGCGGTGGACACCGCGCTTAGTGAACTCGCTGATATTGTCAACAGGTACACACTAACTAACATTTCTTTCATTGATTGTATTATGGTCATAATTAAACCGACCTTTCCATAAAATAAAAGCACTGAGTTGGGTCACAGGTTGCAACCCAAGTACATAACGAACTTAAGTCTGCCTTGCCCGCAGACTGCTCCACAGACATTTGTGAGCTACAACCCAACCCTGATCTGTACCTACCACATAAAGACGTACCATATAATAATCGAAAATAAACGTAAATGATAATGACACACGCAATCTATCAGTGTTTATAAGGTGCTTATGAATGACGATGAAACTAACTATGTATATGTTTCAGGTAATGCGGTAATACCATCGCGCCGATACCACTACTTACCCACAATACTCTACTTAATTATAAGGCCCGCTCTGACTCCCTAGCTAGCTCACTCAGTTTCCTTATGTCGAACATTTGTTTGTCTGTGCCAAATATATAATATTATATACGACCGCTACATTCCACACACCCGAAGCTTAACATTTAAATAATATACATGTAACATTTATTTAAACATGTTAACTGTTAATTTTAAGTTAAACGGCTTCCTCCGCCCACCGACCTTTGTATACTCGCTTATTTTTTTAATCACTATTTATTGAAAGCATTGAGACCTCTACACATAGTTCAACTCATAAGCGCGCGGCTATGTGTGAGTACGTTTGTAATTATATGACTTTTATTTGTTTTTGACAACACAAATGTTCTTATTGCTTGTAAAGAAGAAACAAAGAACAGTTAACTCACACATAGAGCTGCGCCCAAAGTTAAGTTGAACTATTTGTATCATTAATATCTGTGTGTATGTTTGTGGCGGAGGATGCGGGATCGATGTAATACACATCACTATCTTGATACTGCCGTATTCACAAACGTTTATGGAAAGAAAGAGAGAACGAATCCGCGTTTGAATAATGTATATTTCTATCTCAAGTTCCGTATTCCGATTCTGAATGTGTGTATGTACCGTAGAGTCGTTTGTGTGTCCGGGACTATCAACCCCTATAGATTTTTAGCACGTGATGTATATTCGACCCAACGGTCAGTACTTACTGTAGAAGGCGCGGCTCGTCGCGGCATGTCTTATATTATTATAAATTCCGGAATGCTTACTTTAAGTTTAAGTTAGCGTACTGTGATACGGCTTATAGGATTCGGTATAATTATGCTCAATATTTTCTTTTAATTGTAAAAGGTATTAATCGAACAGTAGGTACGTTAAGGTGAAGCTTGCGAGATGCGAGCTTGCATTCATATGCTAGTCTTTATTATATTATCATAATAAAATAAAACAATATACGTAAGCACTTCTATATAGTTATGCGTCAAATATCTCTGCATAAGCAAAACTATTTTAGTAACCAATGTAACTTTAAGGATTTTATATAGACTCTAGTGAGGAGTGCCTCCGGAGTAGTCGGAGGGAGGAACGCAGTCGAACGAATTTATGGAGAAGGATGTGATCGGGATCATCGGGATGGACTACGTTCAGCGTGTGTACAATTTCATATTTTGTGTCTATTTATCTAACATGTTGTATATTGATTACTCGATGACTCGTAACGGTGTAGTCGGGCCGGTCTGTCCTGACCCGTGCGTCCAGTGTGTGGTGTGCTGTACCGGAGGCCTACGCGCGGTGGTCAACCGGCCGCCCCTGTTCCCGCCGCCGCCTCGCCCCTGACCTCATATATTTTGTACTCGAGCTACATTTACTCTGTTATACTTAATAGTATATGATATGTATCGTATCGGCCCAAACCGAGGCGGCGGCGGCGCTTCCCCTACCTGTCGTTATATTAACTTATATTACATAAATAGAATCCAAAGATACTGTCATGAAAAATCCAATGAAAATTATAATAAAATAAAAGTTTTCTTTAATGACAATGAATGCTTTCACTTAATTAAACCCTCTTCTCTCCTACTAAAGAGAAATGCGCTGGCGTCTGGTGCCAACTTATGACCGCTCCCAGTGATCGATCTCTTTCAGCAATCTAAAATAGCAGATCGAGCTTAGACGTTGTTTCTATGTAAATAAATGTTGGCTGTTATAAAAAAGAGAATTAATAAATGTCAAACTTTAAAAAACATTTTAATATTTTATTTGTCAAATTGTCAAAAATGTAATTGCTATCTAAGATTGATTAGGGTCGGCTGATAGAGGCCACGCAACGGAGATACGATACACCGAAATGATACCAATGTGGACCCAGCTTAACGTTGCCGGTATGTATCTCCGTTTGTACAGAAAAAACGCAGTCCAACACACAATGCATCCACGTGCATTCATGCAGATCAAGCGCCTACAAGCGGAGAAACTTGCATCGACGCGCGTAGGTGCGGGGTGACGCGCAAGGTATGGCACACCGTCCCACAGTGTCGTGCGTGATTTAGGAAGGGATTGACGTGTATTTGAAAATGAATCTTGAAGCTGATGTGAACCACAAAACGCAACTACGCGCGTGAGTGAGTAAAAAACCCGCACGATGATGCAGATCTGCACTACCGCAAGTACGTGCGTAGATGCATCGACACTCAACATGCAGCGTGATGCGTGGCAGTGTGATAATCGACTAAGACACGTGTGCGTATGACCTGTTGAGGATGCACATAAAATGGCACATAGCGATCTTTTTGAAATATGAAAAAACTAGGAACAAAATAATTTCAGTCGGGAGAGCGGTTTGAAGCTTTCGCCTATGTGGAATCCAGTAATATATGGTTATAGACGTTGCAGAACTAACAAAAAATATGTGCAAAATGTCGATAGTTGAAACCGTACCAAGTAGGATATATGAGGGGATAGTAGAGTTGGATATTACCGCGCGGTTGATAATTCCGCGCCCCAGCGTAATTCCTAAACTATCCACTCGTTCTGCGATGCAGTGCGTATGTACATCGAAGCTGGACATGCCCCTTCTCCGCACACCGCCATTACGGTCCGCGCGACGACGGAGATCCTCCGTCATCAAAACATCTACATTAGATGTTTTTTCGTAACTCCTTATAATTTATCGTGTACTTTTGGAAAGGGTTAAGTAATACTGTATTGATATTGTAATACTATACATTTGCCAATGCCTGTATACTGTAGAATTAATGTCAGAATACGTTTTTACGTATTACAATATTTTCTATATAATTTAAGGATATTTTTTTTATCAAGTTTGATATTTCCGGGCCGGGGGCACCTATTCAAAGATTAAATAAGATTTTTATTATAAAAAAATTTACGTTTTGTCGTCATAAAGAATTTAAGTTTTTTAATACTTATCTATACTTATTCCGTGATTTAATTTCTAGAAAAATATTTGGGTCTCCCTATCTTCATGCAAGAAAATTACCTAGAATGGTAACTACATACTTTTTATTTTTTTTGTTTTATAACCCACCCATTTGTACCTGAATAACTGTCCTACTAGTTACTCAATTTTGTTTCTGTTAATATCAAACAATTTCCTAATTATAGGTCCAAGTCCTTAGGGACTCGGTATTATCCAACTCTCCCCTAGTAGTTTTTGAAATTGAACCGAACATTCGCCGCGCCAGCCAGTCTTCTCGTGACCACGAGTGGTGTTATCCGGTCCAAAATCCTAGTTTAATGCATTTAAATCTAGCCCTGCTTCGTTTATTTACTGGAATTAGTGCAAATCGTGTGGGTTGAATAGTACCGTGATGTGCATACTCCTATTTTATTTCATGTATTAGGTAGGTACATGAAATAAGGCACTTAAAAAAAATCATAAATTAGTGTTTTTAATGAGTTTTGTATTCAATTACAACCAATTTCAAATTATAAAAAAAATCTAAAGGTATCTCAAACAATGTCATAAACTTGTTCAAATGTCTGGAATACAATATCGATATATTTGTTTTAATGAATAACATAATGTTTTGCTTTGGTACAAGATAAGATACCTACTTTTCCTTCTTTTTGCATAACTGCCATGTGGGATACTGGTTAATCATTTTCTTGGTTGACCATTCGTACTTTACGGTGCCATGGTTCATGTAATGTGTTCGGCACTTTTCATAACATGGCTATGCAAAAGCCTCTCGTATACCGCGGCTCTGTATTGCGCAGGAGAGTATAAGGACGTAGTAGTAGTATATATTTAAAAGTTACATCCTTAACCAGTGCAAATAACCTTTAATTCTATTGTAATCGAGGAGCCCCTCGATACACCCAAGAGCGACAACCGCCGGATCTCTGTCGTACACGTATTTAGACACAGTCTCTCGTACATCTTCAGGGGTGACGTGGTCTATGCTACATATCACATCTTCAATCGTTTGTCCGCGACCCATAAACAACGTCTGGCGTCCTAGGTCGAGGGCCGTTTTGAGACAACTCTCCCTCCGACTCAAATGCTTGACTTTCAGGAATCGCCTCGCCTTCTCCAGCTCGTAGTAAGTGACGGAGATGCATAGGTTCAGCCACTCTTCTTGCACCAACGAGCCCATGTCGTCCAGTGCCATCGTATGGGTAAGAAACTTCACGCCCCAGAGGCCCGAGTCCTTGTAGTTGATGTTAAATGCCTGGTAAGCGTCACAGAGCTGGCTCACGGAACTACCGCGACCCACAATGTAGCCATGGCTTTCTCCGCCTGGTTGTGAGCGATCCCACCCACTCACTAGTTCTCTAGCTACCTCCATGGTTATGTTATCGGGATTGCAGTAACTTGGACCTTCGACTGCTATGGCCACCATGCCCAGTGGGTATGTGTCATCCCTGTAACGAATCTCCGACCCCGAGAACCTGTACGGCTCAACCTCCATGCACTTAGATCTCTCCACTTTGCTAAAGTTACAATCGGCCAAGGTTACAATTTGTTCATGTTTAATACCTCCTACTACAGATAAGACCATCCGGTCACTACCGAATACCCTGTATAAATATCTGGCAATCACAGTACCTGTGTAGTTGTGAAGATTGCTACTCGGGCCCATGATTGTGTTGCCTAAGGGCGTGCCCTGGAAGGCGGTTTGGTGCAAGTAATCGTCGAGGAGTCCATTCAAGTCACAATCGTGGTCCGTCATTTCATTGTACACGACCCTTCTCTGCTCCTCCACATCTGCTTCACAGAAGGCGTTGTTGAAGAGGCAGTCAGCGATGATCTCGATGCACAGCGGCACGCACTCGTTGAGGCACTGCACGTAGTACGCGACCATCTCGCGGGTGGTGAAGCATCGGAACTGTGCTCCCGTTGAAGCCATGTGATCTTCAAGAACTTTCTTCGATCGGGTGAAAGTGGCTTTGAACGCAACGTGCTCCATGAAGTGCGTTATCCCATTCTCGAAGTCATTTTCGTACCGCGATCCTCCGTCGATAACCAGTGCAATACCCGTGTTCCTTGTTTCCCGTTCTTCAGTGACTATATTTAAGCCATTGGCTAATGAGGCATATTGCTGAGTTGGTAAGTTTTGCAATATATGTAAAAACTTTTCCTCATACGGATAGTGCCTCACGCTTATCTTCAAAGGATTCCAAATCAGATTTTTGAAAAAAATACCTGTTCTCAACATTTTTTGTGATCTCTGAATAGATTTAAATATATCGAAATCATTAAAGTCTACGAAATTACGAAATTGTTCGTATAAAAACAATTTTATAAATTGACGTCTATTTGACAGCGTTATTTGATTTAAATGGTTAAGTGATTGATATTTTCATAGATAAAGAAAGTATCCTCCTATCCTCTGTCTACGGATATTTTGGATTTCAAGGATTTCTTTTTTTTCTTTTCTTGATAAGTGGTGTAATGTGGGTGCATGTGTGGGTGTAATACGTGTAAGGAGGCCCCTAGACCTACAATAACATTGTACAATATATTTAATTGTGCAATAAGATTGAATTGCGTTTGGATCCAAACGGTCAATTATATTGCACATTAAGAAAATTGTGCAATGTTTTCTTGTTCAGTCGGAGAATAGTTTGATCCCGAGCAACATGTCAAATATTGCGCAATACTGACCCTACACGAAGCAATATTGTTCAATATTAAATATTGTACAATAAAAATTAAACTCGCTCAAACTTTCGTTCAATCATTGCGCAGTCTTCAATATTAGCCCTAGACGGTTAATTATATTGCACAATATTCAATATTGCGCAATATAATTGATCGTCTAGAGGCCGCCTAATAGAACCTTTTGATCACCACAGAATAAGGATTGCTTTAAGGCTAGGCCAAACCAACGCGTTCAGCTCGCGTCCGCGGTGGCGTGCGCGGTGGCGATACTGCGCGTGCAAAAGTTGTTTACACCGTCGCGTTTGTTCTTGCGTTCACCAGGCTGGAATCACGTCATTGACTACTGAAAACTAAACAACAATTGAGATTATTATCCACTCTGTATCTCATATCTTATATTATACTCTTTGTATTAAGACCGTTTGTTAATGTAAAAATATATTTCTTTAAATCTACTATATAAAAATAAGTCGGGTTTTCCTTCCTGACGCTATAACTCCAGAACGCACGAACCGATTTCCACGATTTTGCATTCGTTGGAAAGGTCTCGGGCTCCGTGAGGTTTATAGGGAATAAAAATCTCAAAATTCCCACGGGAACGGGGGCGCTGCGGGTGAAACCGCGGGGCACAGCTAGTATTTATATAAAATTGTTTTCGGAGTAGAAAATTATACCTACAAGTGAAAGGTCACTCCTTTACTTTTATTTGTGTTTCTTGAAGTGTTTTTGCAATAACGCAATGCATATGAAGGCATATTTTATTTAAAAAACAATAGCTGTACTTAACACATGTAGTTCTGGCCAGAGCTGGCCATCGACTAAGTGAACACTGGACCCCGCACCGGTGCGAATCTCTCACGAAGCTTGTTTGAAGTGACTTCTCTAGTACGTAGTACATATATCTCAATGCTTAAAACTAAACAACATAGTTCTTCTCAACAAATAAATAGCTGCGTGCAGCGTCCTAACGTAACAAGCCCGATCTGATCGCCACCGCCGCGTGCAGACGCTGCATCGGACGCCGCGATCAAGGACGCATCGATGTGAACACGTCGCTACAAGTTCGTACACAACAACTGACCGCCACCGCGCACGCCACCGCGGACGCGAGCTGAACGCGTTGGTTTGGCCAAGCCATAGTTCGTCCGCTCCTAACTTACTCGGATAATTAATGCTGACAGTTGTTTTCATACAAACAATGGAACTTGATCTGCTAACTAAACTTGCTATTAGAAATAATAAGTGATATGTATTACGAGCGTCGAGCGGCCGCTGAACCAGGCATGGTCGACTATCGTATAAACAGACCAATAAGTACATCTACTTAATTTTTTCTTAACGATTTCTCATGGATTTAATATACAAACTGGATTGCGGACTTATATATTAAATAATTATTTGTATATTAAATCCATGGGGTTTCTATTAGATTTGACTTTGTGACATCTTCACTGACCTCTATATATATAGAGGTCAGTGGACATCTTTATGACTTGTGACCATGGTGACCTCTTGGTATAATTATTCTACTCTATGCTTTGTGATCTCTGTTTACTTATTTAACAGAGTTATTGGTTTTTTGCAATTTTATACAAAGTGAAATCCAGTGTCCGTACATTAAACATGTACGCCTCCAAACTAATTCGTTTTGTAGGAAAAATAAAGAACTTAAACAGATATTGTTCGACACTTTGTAACCCTTTGCCGATAGACCCCAGGACAAAAATATCCATTCTCAACAACGGCGTTCGAGTCGCTACGGAGCACCAGAAGTCGCCGTTGGCCGCAGTGTGCCTGGTGGTGGAGGCCGGATCGCGGTACGAAACCGCGTGCAATAACGGAATATGCCACTTCATAGAGCACATGGCCTTCAAAGGATTCAGCAACGAGAGCCACTGCCAAGTGGAAGAAAGATTACACGCCATTGGAGCAGCTATCACCGTGTCCACAACCAGGGAAATGCAAACGTTCACTGCGAGATGTTTTCCAGAACACGTGCCTGTAGTAATCGAAAAGCTTTGCAAAATTATTACCTGTCTATTGCTTGACCCCACTATAATAGATTTGGAAAAGTACAACATCTGTTTAGAAATGTTGGACTCTGATAACGATCCAAAATCTACTGTGTTTGATTATCTCCATCAGACCGCGTTTCAGGGTACTCCTTTAGCCAATAGAGTCATAGGGCCTTCCGCAATTGTTAATGAATTTCAAAGCGAATTTGCTACCGAGTTTATAAAAGAATTTTATCAACCATACAAACTTATTGTGGCTTGTTCAGGAGATTTGAACCACTCACAGATTGTTCAACTTGTTGAAACCGGACTCGGGTCCTTAAATGCTGACGTCGCAAATGTGTCGTACGGTGGACCATACCGCTATACGGGATCGTCGATTGTCTACAGAGATGACTCTTTGGATTATGCCCACGTCGCTGTAGCCTTCGAAGCTCCAGGCTATTTGCAACCAGGTTATACAACATTGGAGGTTGCACGAGCAATGGTCGGGGAATGGTCTCGAAGTCAAGGTGGAGGACTTAATAATGCTCCGATGTTGGCAAATTACTGCGCTACAGAAAACCTTTGCGAGGAATACAAAGCATTTTACATAACTTACGGTGACGTCGGCTTGTGGGGAATATATTTCGTTGCCTCTAAAATGTGTTTGGATGAAATGCTTTTGGGTGTTCAGTATTATTGGATGATCTTGTGCAATTCTCCAGAGACCAAAGATGTAGAGAGGGGTGTAAACGCAGCAAGACTGCAATTCGGGAGGAGTGTAGAAGGAGTGGTGAGGTCTGCTCAGGACGTAGGGCGCCAGGTGCTGTACTCGTGCTCACGCAAGCCGCCTGAAATCATCTCGAAGGAGTTGAGCATCATCAAGTTACACAACATACAGGAGGTATGTTATGAGATGATGTTAGACCGAGAGCCAGTTGTAGCCGCAGTGGGCCCCACCGAGTGCTTGCCAGATTACATCAGAACAAGAGCCTCAACTTATTGGGTAAGATTTTAATGTTTTCATAAAATTATTTTCGAGTTTATTGGTTGAAATAAATATTATAAATATATGAATCTTTTTAAACTGTTTTATTAAGTTCAACCATACATTTTGACACATGCGCACGACACACAATCCGTAACTGTAATTTAAATGTGATCTCGCTGCCATCGAATGAACACTGAAATGCTAGGAGGTTAACATCTCACGCAAAAGCTCTAAATTGTACGTTTTCTACAGGGGGTATTCTTATGGATTTCATCTTATCAACTATCCAGTCAACATACGGAGACACCTCGGTAAATACAATTTCTAGGTTACCAGCGGCCTGTAAGACTCCTACGATATAATTTTTGAATATAAGAGGGCCCCCTAATTCTCCTGGAACTACGGGTTTCCTTGTTTCACCGCAGGCGTTTACTAAGCATATCGTCGATGTGGCGAAAGAAGGAGGACAACTTACTGCCACTCCTTTGCCGATTTTCAAAGGTCTGTCCTCGGTATTTTTATCGATAGAAATCGCGTACCCTGCAAACTCCATCGGCTTTCTCATCAGTGCTGAAGAAACAATTGTTGATACTCGACCAATAGGAACGACGGTGACGAAGTCAATAAGTACCAAACCGATGTTATTTCTTGGAGGGATCGATGGAAAATATCCTTCGTGCTTTATAAACTTCCGGGCTTTGCTGTAGGAGGCTTCTGTGGCATTCTGTCGTAGCGTCAGGTCTCCGAAGCGGATCCAGGTCCGCTCTTCATTGTCGTAAGTGACGCACTGGCCCGTGGTTAGGACCCAATTGTTGGACACTAAAGAACCTGAACAGAATCTCACGAATATTGTTTGATTAGTTACTGGTGAGACGGTTTGTTCTTGCAAAGACATCACATAGGGATACGCGACTGTCCGCGGAGAGTATAAGCACCATCTCTTCTGAATCAACACCACCATACACACTAGTTGTGTTGCGAGCCACATCATACCTACACAACATAGCTGGTTTTATTGCATGATTTATTGAGTTTTTATATTATTGTGGATTCAATATAAATTTTAATCTAAATTGGATTTTTATGGTAAACACCTATCAAATACTTACCTTGTCATACGAGTACGTCATACCTTATCTTGGGTACGTTTAACTTTGAAATATATTCTGGTTGAATCAACCCAATGCTCACTGGAGGGAAAGCACCCAAAGGTAATACCTATATGCCTATTTGAGATTGAGACAGTTCCACACAGAAGGCGGGCACATTCTGCCCGGAAGTGTCCAACACGCGCTATTTTCTCGACGGAATTTGGGATATAATGTGACCTGTGTTTCTGCAAAGCTATCTTCTAGGTTTTATCTGGACAAAGACAAAGCTTTTGGTTATGAGTTATGATATAGGTACAAATGTTTAGAGCACAATGCTTTTGATTTTATTATAATTAGTGTAGAACGTAGAGATTGAGATTTTGAACCTGATGATATCTGAAATCAAGGGTTAGTGAATCACGTGAAAGGTTCCCTCATGGGCTAGGTATGTTTCACATTTTGGATACTTAAAAATTGAGCTGATTATTTGAAGAATACTAGATGGGGAGCTTTGCGCAGCGCTATAATGGTCAAATTGAAATCCACACTGTTGCGCTCTGCTTCTATATAAACGCACTCTTTTTTATTGATTTATTGCAAACTAGCATACTGTCCTCGCTTCGCATCGGTTAATCAAGATATCATGTGGGAAATTCGGGCATGTCCTACATTTTGGACTCAAAGTCCTTTATAAATATAGTTAGATCGTAGGTATGTGACCGACCGTTGAACATTCTGTAAGTATAATTAGGAAGACGTGATGGTAGATACAAATCAACAGCCAAGTTGCAATAAGGAACTTTAGTCCTTTCGCTGTCCGCTCAAGTTACTCGCTCCGACATACAGTAGACGTTAATGCGAGCGCCAGTCACGATTCAACATCTTTACTCCGTTCTACTAAATGCCCTCGGATATCCAACTAGACAGAAATACTTTGTATGATCAGTGAGTAATAGCACGAGATAGTAAAGTACCTCCTGTATATTACTACGAGTAGCACCCGCTGTAATTAGTACAATCACACTTTGACTTCATGAATAGAAAGGCTCAGCTGTCGCCATCTTTACCAATATAGTTGTACTAAAACAAACTCGCGACTTGAACCTATAAGATAGGGTTGCTTTAGGAAAACGTTTGGTATGGTTCATTTTATTACATACCTACCTAACTTTTATGTATTGATGAACAAAAATCTGTAAACAATCAAGTAAAGAACATAAAAAAAAATGTTTCACACATTCTACGCCTGAATTAGTATTTTACATTCATGGAATAGTTAGGTAGTTAATACAATAATTCTAAATCTGAAACAATGTTTATTACAAAACTAACATAAAATCTAAATTTTTCTTTAATTAAAGCATTTTTTAAAACAACTTTTTAAAACATAACTTTGGATTATACCTAAAAAAACAAAAAATAATAACAATTTCAGTACGAAAAATCAACGTTTGTATTACTAATGAACATAGATACAATAATTATCAGATAAAGACGACGAAAGTTCCCCTGTAATGATAAAATGAACTCTAATTTGATAGCCTTTGAGTCTACGGATTCATGAACTACATATATCGATCGCACCGGTTTCAAGCGTTGCTTAAATTCAGCCCTTACATTGTCCCGGACGTGGCCCAGTGGTAGAGCGCTCGCCTGTACAGCGAGAGGTCCCGGGTTCGATCCCCGGCGTCTGGACAATGTTGAAATTTAAATCTCGTTTTTGAGTCGCGTTTTCAACTGTCGCCTCGCTCTTGGTTCACGCCGCGCCCAAGTTAGATTATTAAGTTGTAAATACCGCTTTTTGTTATTTTCATACATGATTTTATGTTCTAAAATTCGTTGAAGGAGAGACAGGAAAGCAATCTGAAACAGATTTCAGATGATTCCAATCAGAGCAACTGTGAGTGTGTGCTTGAGGTAGTTGTACTGACAATATGTTTATGCACGAGATGAAGGACAGTGACAAGTTAATTCAGTTACACGATCATGACGCGTGTTTATGTGTGTGAGGAAACTTAGGCCCTTCGCTGCGTTAAGCGGACGTACGGCGCGGTCGCCCGACGCGGGTGTCCGCGCCGTGCGCCCGCCTTATCCGTCGCGGGTGTCCGCGGCGGTCTCCCGTCTCTCGCAGCGCTGCTCCCACGTATATTTTAAAACATTTTGCTCCGTCACGCGGACCGAACGAGCGCGCCCCGTCGCCCGCGGGGCGGAGACCACTGGCCGCGCCGCGTGCGACGGATCACCGTCGCTCGCAGCGCTGCTCCCACGTATCATTTAAAACATACACGCGAGGCGGGTACCCGCCACGGGCGTCCGCGTAAGGGTGCGTCCACATCTGGCGAATGCGCCGCGAATGTGCAGCTCGCCAGCCATGTGCGAGCTGCCCGCAAGCCGCGCGCGTGCAGTCACGGCAATGGTTTGGTGCGCCTCTTTAGTGCAACTCATGCAAGGCTCGTAAAAGGCGCGCGCGCGGCCCGCGATCTGCGCGCGCTCAATTATCGCGCTTACAATTGCGCTTATTGGCTCAGTACTTTAGGCAGACGCGAGCCGCTAGCGCGCCGCCCGCGCGCTGATCGCATACGGGCGCTTAGGTTGCAAGCGAACTGCGCGCGAGCGGCGCAAGAGCGGCGCACGAACAAAAATGCACGCGCGCAGCTCGCGGGCAGCTCACAAACGGTTCGCGACCTGCGCATTCGCGGCATATTCGTCAGATGTGGACGCACCCTAAGGCAGCGAAGGCCCTTAATTAGACACAACAACAATATCATCCACAGAGCATAGAAGCACCGCCGGGCCGGCTGCTACTAGAGACGCCTTTCTTAAAACTTATCATACAAACACAGAAATCGGACTAATGACTATTAAAATTTTAGGATTAGGGAATTTTAGTTTTTATAATGATAATACATGTAATACATAGGTATGCTAGGCGTGGAAATAATAAGCATAAATTTAGTGGTCAAACTTTTATTCAACTAATTACAATAATAAAACAATAGTTTGTATTATTTTAATACCTATTAGTTACTAGTTAGCTACAAAACATAAAGCGGGATTTACATTACGAAACTAGTTTCATGCATGATGAAACTAGTTTCGTGAAACTAATTTCAGCACATGTGAAACTACTTTCGTTTAAATTATAGTGTCGTGAAATTATCAGTATCGCGGAGATAATGGCCCTGTCAATATCATAGCTATTGCTGCTGCTGTCTTTGAAATGCTGTCGCGACACTAGTTTCGCGTCGCATTTACATGATGAAACTAGTTGCATGACACTAATTTCACCTAAAAATCGCGCAGGGCACGAAACTAATTCAGTTTCACGAAAGTAATGCATGCATTACGAAACTATTAAATTACACGTGAAACTGTTGTTAAAACTAAATATGTCACGAAATTAATTTCATGCCACTAATTTCGTAATGTAATTTATGCTTTAGTCTCTAGTCTGGGTTCAATACTTATAAGTAAAAAATAGACTAGACATTCTACAATATCGATTCCACACTACAATAGTACAAGGATACGATTGACACGCATTATCGACATTACGCCAACCAATGCATCACCTCACTAGCGCATTTTAATTTACTCGTTACCATGGTTACTTAAGCTCGTTTGAGGTTTTGTGTTTCAAAATAATATCGATTGCATTTTTTAAACAGCTAAAAGTTGCATTTAATTACTTAGTCTTGTGATACGATTCATACGATACGCCAGAATTTTGTTTATTTACGTTTTAACTTTGAATATAACACCAAATCACTGCACAATGAGGCATTTCTACCGCTTTTTTGATAATATTCACTCCACAACGTGCTAGCAGAGACTGGCGGCGGCTTGAGCGTGAAGTTGAGCTCAACGCAACTTCGCCGCATGGGTATTGTTGTTAAGGCTAGGATATCCCAGCCATTTCGATCACTGGCACTCTGGGTAGAAAAGAGCGAGAAACACTACGGCATGGAAATGGTGGTGGTAGAATCTTGCGACTCATTTTTAAGAATCTACCACCTTTCGTTGGATTGAATCGAAATTGGCTTTTTAAAAAGTGGCTTTTTTATTTTTAGGTACATCTAATTGTTTTTTGCCTCCTGAATACCTACTCTGAAAGCAATAACATAAATAATGCCAAGTTTAAAAAAAAATGTTTAATACATGATCAAATTACAAGACGACAACTATCTGAAGGAAACACACCGGTCGTTACAGCAGTACCCAGTGGGTGTTATTTTATACACGCGGTCTTGCCGGTCTCGGGCGTACACCGGGCCTTTGTGCCAGAAGGCTTGCTTCAAGAATGGACTCCATAGGATTACTAGTGCGGCTGCTACGAGATAAATAGGTACCATGCTTTAAACTGAAAGAGAAATAACAGTACTCAAGCAAAACAATGCAAGAAAAAAGAATTAGCGGCTAATGTTTACTGCTGGGTAAAGGTCTCTTATCTAGCTGAAGGTAGGGAGGCTTAGGCGTATCCACCACTGGTGCTTAATTTTAATCGTTCTCGAAAACGAGTTTCGCTCTAACAAGGAAGTAAACCCGAGGCCCTAATCTTGGCAGGCGATTGCACATAACATTGGATCACTGAGGTGAGAATAGGTAATAATAGGGTGGAATTAATATAATTATTACATTATATTTGACTGAAATCCAAACATGAACATCAGGTATTGCAATGTGGCGTGAAATGATAGGGCCATTGGTCCTATATACCCTTCATTCGCCCATACCGCCCGATTTAAAATAAAAGCCGCCCTGTGATAAACTTACTTATTTATAGAAAATGCAGTATTGTTTCCTTTTAAAAACAAAGTAATATTTCGTTGAAGTCAATTTCTTAAGGGATCACTCTGTAGATGGGATGAGCATACATTACATTACATTACATAACATTACATTACTTCTTTAGCCACATCCCGCGGCTATGCCCGCGTTCACCTTTCTCTTGAATGTAGCGATTCAAACCAACTGAAAGGAAGTTCCCGAGATTAGCCCGAACATAAATTCAATTACAAATTTTATCTCTGCATAGATACCGATATACAAGTCCAGAGTTTTTACTGACTCAAACCAAGCTTGGATGATCTGCGAAAAGAATACTCTCAATCGCTTCTGAAGCTAAGTATTATGGTTGTACTTGATGGTAGAAAAAAGACGAATACTGACCAAGTTTGAACAATACATATGCATGCTCATTGAGTCATCCTCCTTGTTAGATTACAATAACAATGAGCTAGTTAATGGGTAATAAAATTTGATATTCTCCAAACATTCCGTTTTTGCTATCGCAACAATTTTCATAAGTGTTAAATGATGTCAATATATGACAGCATTATTAGAATGAATATGGAATAAATTATTTTATCTTTGGAAAATAAAAAGAATGTAATCCCGCTTTGCAGGCCACAAGATGCAAAGTACATCCGTGGTCACATACTTGTGACTACTACTGCATGTAGTACCTAATACTTTAGCGAGATCGATGGAGTGGATGACGCTTCCACTTTTTGAATAATTGAGTGGACTTTTTATCGCAGCACCAACTACAGCAATAACACCTTTAACAAGTCCACGAGGTGCGGCTGGTGGTGTGGGGGAAGATGTCTGATCGAGGGTAATGAGGACACCACACTTTTATTAGAACCTCCACAAAAGTATTTCGTAACAGCGCGGAGGGCAATGGCAAGTTAAAAGTGTAAACGCATCCTAACACAGTGATCCCTATCTTTGAACTTAAAACTGAGTAGCTCATCATGGGGTCATTAATATGATATAAGGTCGCAGTTTAGCTTAGTTTCATTACAGCGGAATATCAGTTATAGATGGTCCTCCAAAACAGATCATTAGATGATCGATGGCCAAACTAATGAACGTTCCTTAAGGACACAAAAGAGGTTAAAGTAATTAAACACTATTTTCTACACTACAAAATAAAACAATTATTTGAGTATACAGCAAACATGTTTATTAATATCAAGTGTTACTTGTAAAATAGTTCAGAAAACATACAGTTGCGCGGCGCTATGTTTCGCTCGCTAATGAAGAAGAATGGCTAGTTCTGGACAAGTCTTGTAACCTCAACGGTCTTAGCTACTACGACTCAAGCACACGTAGTCCACGTGGTCACCGTGGTCACTGCGGTCAGTAGTCCATAGTCACACTGTAGTCTATCGCATCGCGTCTGTCGCTCACGTATGACAACGGGTTAGGACCCTATCTTATCAGGACACCTTGGTTGCGCCACCAGAAACCTTGTTTGTACCACCAGAAGTTTGTACCACCTTAGTTGTGACACAAACGGTTGTGTTTCGGTTGCCGGCAATAATTTTTATATACGAATAAGCAAGATAAAGATCGATTGAGAACGCAGTTATGTGTCCTAACAAGACAGAACCGTCAAAGAGGATCAATAAGAAGAAGTTATATGTCAGGGGATTACGTCAAGATGTTTGAGTAGAAACTGGCGTATTGATAGCAGTTACAATGACTACTACTCGAAGACTCGGATCAAAATGTTACAAAATAATATTATTGTTTCTTTCAACAAAGCGATATCGCATTCGACAGGAATGAGTACCCCGTGAGCTTGAGTCGTTCACCGCCTATAGCTTGTTACATTTTTCAAAAACAATCAAAAATAACAGCCAGATTTCAGACAAAACGCTTAGCTTTAACGCTAGAATAATAAAGAGGTTCAAAAATTGTTCAGTCGTAATTTATAAGAAACTGTTTACACTGTCACATTAAACACTATTTAAAGGTATCTTTAGAGTTAATAAAATAATCGACTGCAATTCATAGATAAGGGGACATTTTAATGTCTCAACGACGAAAATTGGGCTCAACGCAATGTAACAAGAGTTAATCGAATTAACTTAACGGACTTTTAAATAAAGTTTAAATTCTTAAATGAACAAAGTCACAATATAACATGTATTTTCAATTTGGCACACCGTCTGATATCAAATCACAACTTTTACATTTCACCGTCATTGCTTATACCACTACTATTTAAATAATTTTGTAACTTAATTGTAATGGCGTGATTAGAGTAGCCCTCTTAATCGGGCACCGTACCTTGCACCTCAGGAGCGTCCACGAGCATTCGTTCGCGCTCTCTTTCGCACACGAACGCTGTTTCACGCGCAATAGAGTGACCGTATACACAATTTTTTCTTACGAGTGTTCATCAATTTCAACTCTCGTAAAAAATATAGAATATAAAAGGGGAATATTAAGTCGTTCGCTTATTTCGCTTGCCGAGCTTGTAACTTCACTTCGGTCACCGAATGTTATCTTTACCCTAGACTGTAACTGTGTCTCAACACTAGATTACAGCTCTGTTTTAACGGCCGAGTGTTGCGTGCAGCGAACGGCTTACTATAATCACGCTTTAATTTAAAATATATTAAGTATTTTTATTTAACAGTGCTTGAATATGAAGCTGGATACTAATAAAAGTCCGAAATGGCTTCTTTATTTTCTTCCTAATAATGTATTTTTGAAAAATAAAAATTATACAAAAGTTTCTTGTATTCTTCGTTAGTGAGTTGCGAAGGCATTGACATTAACTTTACAATCATTAAAACCAGATAGTATGGAAATGCAATTATTTGATGCGAATACAGTATTTTCTCTAAATTAATAACATAAATTATATAACACAGCTATTTTTAAAGAGTTATACAAATTGATTGATACGCAATTCATCATTCACTATAATCAGTACAGTACAGTTAGGACTTGTGTTAATAATTACAAAGTAATTTTACTTTACAAGGCTTTAAACATAAACACAAAGTATATTAATAAAGGATACACTCTGAGATATTGTGTTGTTCTTAACAATGTGCCATTACAATATATAATACTCGTACACATCGTTCGTTAAGGAAAATGTTATCTTACTAAGAATGTGCAGTGCAACTCACTAACGTAGAAAACATTAAAAACAAAGATTTAAAAATCAGTTTTATTTTACATATTTTAAATTTATTCGCTACCTACAACCCTAATACGAACGTTTTATCATTTTTTATTTAAATTACAATAGTAAAATAAATCGTTATTTTTAGTTCAATTACCCAGTGCTTTAACCTACCGTTTCTCTCGTCTCGTCTTGCCTTAAAGCCTTCACTAGACTTTCAAATTATTTGTCTATCTAAAACTCTACAGAGAAACGATAATACTTAAATTGGCATTGAAACCTTCCGAAACTTCTGAGGCATTAATAATTAAGTTACAATTTGGGTTTTACCAACATATAAGTAGGTTGTCACCTATTTTATTCAATCATGTCCAATAAGTACATGAAAAATTGGTTAAGTTATTGGACTATCCTGGTGGTGGAGGTTTTAGTGCGCTCAAAGGTTCAATCTACGGTAGTTTAGTTAGTGCAGCTCAGCACCTTGTTAATAGTGACGCCTGACGATTAGTGGTATTCAATTGTCCATCACGTTGTTTCAACCGTTTGACCATGTCGGAAGCGGTCTAGAATCTCTGACACCATCACAATCTTGATCATACACCACCAAACTCTACTAAATACAGTTAAGATTCTTTATGTATCATAATACAATGTTTCATTCAATTTTGCGGTTAAATTTAGTATTATCATTTCTCTACGAACCCAATAAGTAAATCATTATAAAAACCCAATGAAATAAAATGGAAGACATTTTTAAATGATTAATTTTCAATAAATGTTGAGAGCCATTTCATGAGAACGTGGGTTGATTGATATGTGCCCAATAGGACGTAGGAAGATAGAGAGAAGGAGAAGGGTGCACACAAACACCTAATTGCATCTACGACACTGATGACACATATTTCAAATCTAATTATTAAAACTTGTTTAACAAGAACCGTCGAAAAACATATCATACGATTGCAGTCACAGAAATCAAATGATGTCTCAAGAACAATTTATAATCCCGGAGTCGAATTTTATAATTGAACATTTGTTTATGAATTATGGGAATCTATTTCAAAACACCGATCAAAAAATAAAGGTAGGGCAAAGGAAGGCAATGGCAATTATTTGTAATCTTTGCTCTTGTCAAATACAGTTAGAAATTCATATGAAGACAAGTGCCCGTGCTGACAGCCAGTACACCAGAGTGTGCTAACTTCAAGGACGTGTGGCCACCCTTATGTATGGAGCCAAATAACCGAGAAATAATGACAAATAATCTCCGCGTCACATTAAATTAAAATTAAACGGCCTTTAAATCCTACAACGGTTCTTTTTCAAACAAGCTATAGTATTATTATATTTAATGTTGTTGATGTAATGAAGAAACACTTTGGATGGCTTTATGTATGTGTAATTCCTGCCTTATGCACAGGTGACATTATCAAACGTTGAATAAAGCCAATTCAAGTACTTTTACTTTTTGATCTCAAGCCACTCTCTTGGACAGACTCGCTTCACCTTAACTCTGAGCATATAGTTCAGTTGAAAACATTTCTACCAGTTTCATCCCAAAGCTTCTACTCTACATCAACGACATACAACTGCTATATCGCACTTATTAACTTAACACTAATTATTCTAAACTAAATTGAAAATATTATTAAAACAAATTATAATTTGAAGTAAGTATTAGTAATCTTAAAAATCCAAATATATTTGAATGAACTAATAGCTTCACAGAAGTCTCTTCAAATCACTTAAAAGAAAGATTCCAGTTTCTGAGCAAACGTCTCTAAAAACGAAGCATTAACTTAAATCTATAGAAAAAAATAACAAACAAATTCGTATATTGAAACGTAATAACGGTGCGATACGCAGCTGTTCCCAGTATACTCATATATTACGGTCTATACACACTGTTGGCCCAGGCGAGCTCTCACAATATATCATATGGAACATACATCAAATGGAATCAAAATGGTGAATAATACATCCACCTACCGCTGTACGACTGACAGTATTAGGGTATGCGTTCAAGAGAACTTCGCATGTTTGCGTGTAATTTTGTTTGTGTTAAAACTCAAAATATCAAACCTTTAAGGTTCAATTTGCACTTTAAATCATGTTATGATGTTAGAATAAGACTGTAAAAACAACATATATTTTCCGAACTGATAAAAGATTTTGAAATATTTACGAAACTTAATAAAAAACATGCCATGAACTAAAACTAAATCAATATATTCACTAGTTTCAGCAGTTTTTACCGTCGCCTCTTCCCTGATATACCCTAATACAGCGAGCGTACGACAGCATCGTCTACGTCTAAACGTATTCTTGGTAGAACGCGTTGCTGGTGCAGTTGCCGTTGTCGGTCGGGGAGTCGGGGTGCTCCATGGGCTCCACGCCGGTGGTGCGCATCTCATCGCGGACCTGGAAGGGGTTGGCGAAAGATTGGCATGAGAAAAACTCATTGGCGCCGGCGCTCGTAGCGTAGTTCAACTTAGTGATGTTAGATCATAGCGATTCTATCTGAGCGCTAACGCGCTTCGGAGGGCACGTACAGTTGTCGGTTCCGATTGTTTCAGTCGTCAGACCATGTCGGAGGCCTTTAGGCGGTATTTAAAACTTCGACACCAGGGCTGGCCACTGACCTACTCGGCATGAATGAATCGGAAAAAGATTAAAGAAAGAAAATGTGTAGCCTCTAAAACGAAAGAAGTTTAAAGTTCTCTACCATACTAATATAATAAGAGATACAATTTGTGATTGTTTTGTTTGTATGTTCGCTGTTATCTCGGGAATTACCAGTGCGATTCGAATAACAATTTTTGCAATGGATTCATCCACATTCAACGAAAAGGTTAAAAGGCAATTTTTCAACGGCGTTATTGGTGATCCATAATACCGAAGAAGATTAATCCAATTTATTACCTTTTCCACCTGCCTCAGAACCCTCAACATGTTCAACCCAGCTAAGTTCTTCAGCTCCTGAACGCTCCACTGGCCGCTGCGGAGGAGCTCGGCGAACAGTTCCGGGTACTTGGACACGTCTTCCAACCCTCGAGGCACCCTGGAAATCGACGGAAGGTCTCTTGATCTATGGGACTCATATTGTTTTGATGGGGACACAAATTACTAAAGAATTAGTAAAAGTAAAGAAAATATTATATAGAAAACTAGTTGTGCCCCGCGGTTTCACCCGCAGCGCCCACGTTCCCGTGGGAATTTTGAGATTTTTATTCCCTATAAACCTCACGGAGCCCGAGACCTTTCCAACGAATGCAAAACCGTGGAAATCGGTTCGTGCGTTCTGGAGTTATAGCGTCAGGGAGGAAAACCCGACTTATTTTTATATAGTAGATATAAAAATTATCTACCACTGATATACCCGTTTAAAATCCGGGTCCGACGCCCGACAAGTAGGAACGAGCTGTAACACTGTTTTTGCCATAAAACGTTTAAAAACGGTTAACTTTATGTCAAACTTTATAACGCAAATAGTTCCCAAGCTTAATAAACTAGCCTACACGTGTCGAGATATCCATCATGTTAGTTCAGGAGTTATTTGAGGAGGGTTCCATCGGGCGTCGGGCACGAGGTCAGGTACGCTCATTCATAATCTTGTCGAATTATCAATGATGTCTCGTTATGCATTAAATTCTACTAATATTATAAATGCGAAAGTTTGTGAGGATGGATGTATGTATGTTTATAACTCTTCCACGAAAGAACTACTGGACGGATTTGGATGAAACTTTACAGTAATATAGGTTACATCAAAATAACACTTGGGATAGATTTTATCCCGAAATTCCCGCGGGAACGGGTAAAACGCGGGTAACAGCACGGGGCGCGGCTGGTTACTAATATAATTCGTTGAAGAGAGTACAGCACCTGTTAACACCGTCGAAGTCACCGCCGATGCCCACGTATTCGGATCCGACCAGCTTCTTAATGTAGTGGAAATGTTCTGAAAATACAATCATATAATTTTTGTTTAAGTGCAAGTGCGAAAGTTTGTGAGGATGGATGTATGTATGTGTGTATGTATTCTGTATGAATGTTTGTTACTCCTTTACGAAAAAACTACAGGACGGATTTAGATGAAACTTTACAATAATGTAGGTTATACATCAGAATAACACATGGGATAAATTTTGCCCCGAAATTCCCGCGGGAACGGGAACACCGCGGGTAACACCGCAGCGCGCGGCGCGTTATTGATCATTAATAACGCTCTCAATTCTCAAGGTCTATTCGTAGCTAAACCGCTAAAAAGCCTTAAAATGGTCTAACAATTGCAATTGAAACTGTGTCTGAAGAAACGAATCCCTAGCTGTCACAAGTGTCACACGTCTCAAAAGTCTCACACGGCCAACCATCCAAGCAGTGGCCGAGCTATACGTTGCTTTACAATCTGCTTGTTTTATTTAACCTTACCTTTGCCACCATCAGTTAAAATAATTCAACAAAGGGTCTTTATCTTTCAAGCTTTGTATAATGTATATCGTACCAATACGGATGAAACCAAGTAATCCGCTATTTTGCATAAACTACCCTGTATAAGCTATTCAAGGCCCAGAGCAAACTATTAAATTATTTACATTCTATAGTCTTACGGATCAGATTCAAGGATAGAGCCGATTTTTTGAATGAATCTTTAAAAGGCTACCTGATGGAAATTTCAGGTTGTTCCCATACATATTTGATAACGTTCGGCCGCAAGCTCAAGGAACGCTAATTATGTATTTATACAGGTTTGGGTATGTGGTTTGTCACACTCTACAAGCAGCATGTTTGTTAGTTGTTCCACGTGATTTCAGCCGCAGCGGACTCGTCCCGATGATCATTTATTCAAGAGAAACTCCCACTTCAGACCAAGTTTTTATGAGAGTTACGAGGGTTGCGCTCGTGGTGTGCTTTGACTGAGCGATGTTAGGTCATTGCGATTGTTAAGCAACTTGCAGCTCGGCCACGAACGAACCAAAAGGTATCTACTTTTAAGAATGTCTAAGCAGAAACACTAAGTAGGATTAAATAAGTGCTTCGCCTCAAACGCACGACTCGTCTCTCTTTAATCTTCCCAAGTAATCCTTCTCGGTACATTTTCCTAACATTCCTTAAGTAACGGACTTTAGACAGCGATTTAAAAGAGAACTTAATTAATTTACCAAGACAAAGTTTAACAAATAGATCTTTGTTTGACTAGTTATACAAGCTTCGTTATTAAAACGGTCAGTATGATAAGTCTGAAGCTACAAGAGATACGAAGATATTTTCTTACGACAGCTAGTTTTCAACAAAAAATCGTCATAATTTCTTTTAACCTTTCATACATCCACTACGGTTCTTAGAAAAAATGTATCGTTACAATTAACCTTGTCTATTGGCACAATAAAAAAATCTCTATAATCGGTGACATCAATATGGTTCTAGTTAATTATATGGAGGTAGACCAAAACTTTGCAGCAGCAATTGTCTTTCGGTGGCTCTGCACAAGTCCTCCATAGTAGAAGGCCAGGACATTGGGTGATACTGGAGAAACCCCATTTCGCCAGATTGTATGCACAGCGGCATCTAGCACTAGTGATGTCGGTACAGAAAAAAATCTTAACAATGTCTTAACAAAAATCTGTTAGAATCTAGTAAAGTATTGGCCTGTAATGTCCCACTGCTGTGCAAACGCCTCTCATCTCACTGGAGATATCAGTACAGTGAGGAGGATTAGGTAATCACCACGTTTGCCAAACGCGGGTTGTCTCAAACTAGAGCCATGTTTGAAAGTAGGAAACATGTTTTCGATCAACCCGGGAATACCCGGGACCTCAGTCTTGGCAGGCGAATGCACATACCACTAGACCTAGATTTTCTGCCTTACCACTACAGGTGCAAAGTGTAAATGTTGAAGACAGTCCAACGAAGAAACCTTGACTAACACTTTGAATATAATTTAAAACTATTCATTTCTAACACATTGCAATCACAGCTTTATTCGTGTCGACTCAAACAATCAAAGAAAAATTGTTTTCCAATCCATTCGATATAAAGTTGAAAACTAATTGTCTGCACAACGAAACGCTTGTTCTAGCCTAAGTTTCAGTCTAGCTAGTAATACTTGGGAGTTGAATCGAGTCTGTCCCCACCCTGACCTATACGAACTTGGAACAAACTTTAGGAAACTTACTCCGGGCCCGAATGCGCCATGTTTGAAAATTAATTTATTATCTTGTTGAGCCACGTCACCAATAGTTTGCCATCAAATTGTATCAGTTTCGTTTGCACTTTGGCCTCGCCGGCTCCTGTACTCGTAGTGGCTTGTTGTTTGATGCAATGCTGCCTGCGGTTATTAAAGTATGCAGGATGCATAAATATTTATTTAGTACAGAATATTACGGTTAATATTTATGTTGTGGCAAATTGCAAGTTTGTGTAAATATTTCTCATCACTGCTTTCCAAAGGTATATAAAACCTACTAATATTATAAATGCGAAAGTTTGTGAGGATGGATGTATGTATGGATGTATGGATCTATGTTTGTTGCTCTTTCACGCAAAAACCACAAAACGGATTTGGATGAAACGTTACATTAATGTAGCTTATATTATATCAGAATAACATATGGGATACATTTTATCTCCAAATTCCTGCGGGAACGGGTACAACGCGGGTAACACCGCGGGGCGCAGCTAGTTAACTATAAAAAGAAAAACTTTGATTAACTTTAACGAATGTGGGCTTTATTTTTTTAGTTTATTTGTTGCGATTGTTCAGCTAGGTGCAGCTCGGCCTACTTGGATGGGTGGCCGATAGTGGCATTTCTATCTGAGCGTAACCGTGTTTCGGACGGCACGTTAAGCAGTCGGTCCCGGTTGATTTATAATTATTATCATTAGGCCATGTCGGATGCCTTTACGCGGTCTAAAAACTCCGACACCAAGGTTGACCACTGACCTACTCGAAATCTAATGAAATTAGTTTATTCCGTCATTAGTTGGTGTTTTTTGACCTCCCTTCATCATTGTTGCTTTTAATCCCACAAAATTCAGGTACACTCGGATAATACGAGTACCTACGGATTACGTTCACTGTACAGTCACGAAAACTGCGTCCAAATTCCCTGGCAACGAATCTCATCATAAATCAACATCAAAAGTTACGCAACTCAATCTGGCCGTTCAGGAGCCTATTCTGAAAGAGGACTAGCGTTCGAAATAACTGTAACTGTAATTAAAGTCTCAGCAATACCTTGCTGAAAACTAAATCTGAAACCGAATAGGATTTTAGGCAGCCAAAGTATCAGAATACCGCAAATAAATGAATAAAAGCTGGTAGCGCTCGCGGCGTAGTTTGATAATGCAATGTTAGCTTACTGCGATTGTTAAGCAACGTGCAGCTCGGTACTTGGATGCGTGGGTGGATGGCCGATAGTGGCATTTCTATCTGAGCGCTGCCGTGCTTCGGAGTGTGTCGGTCGGTGTCGGTCCCGGTTGTTGCAATCGTCAGACGACGTCGGAGGCCTTTAGGCGGTCTAAGACTCCTAAACCAGGCCACTAGTCTAGTTGAACTTACTTTTAATAAAACACAAAAAAAATCGCCCAAAAAGTTTTCATTAAAAATAAAAGCGGAAGATTTATTCGCTTGGTGGTCAACTGGGCCCGCAGAGCACTGAGCCCGCAGGTTCAGTTACCCACTCCGTTTTTTTTCATAGGTGACTCGACCCACACTAATCACACGACTCATTCATTCATCGAGTGGATGGTCAACCTGACCAATCCTGGTGTCAGAGTTATTGAGCCGCCAAAGGCCTCTGACATGGCTCAAGTAACGACTACTATCCGTAGAAAGTAACCATTACCACACGACTACTATTTACCGATAAGGGCCTGCCCACAGGTTCAGTCGATAAAAAAAAAACCCTAATCTACGTACCTACGTACCTACGCCCGCGGGCTGAATTGACTCTTAGGCGGTAAGTAAGCGGGCTGGGCTGACCCTTGGGTCGAGTCGCCCCTAAAGAAAAAAAAAGGTCAACTTAGCCCTTGGGCTCAGTACTCTGCGGGCCCAGTTGACCACCTTGCGGATTTATTGTACTTAGTTAGTAACACACATTAATATAGGTATGAAGAAGAAGAAGACCCCATGAAAAAGCATACTTAGAACTTTTTCATATTCAAAAGGACTTACTTAGAGTTGAATGACAAAATTAAAATACTATATGACAAAGCGCAGTCTTCATTGGTTTTGTGTGAGTGGGTACTTAGCTCTATGTCTATCTCTATAGCATGTGGCGTGAGCAATATTGTTATATCAAACAGTGGTTCAGCTTTGATACGCTGTTCATTTTAATTGCATTACTACCCAACTGTATTAGTGGTTATTTTTAGTCCGACCTAGATTAAACCGATCATAATTCATGATAACAAATGGCCGTGGAAAATGTATTACCTGTAGCATCCTATAGTAACGCATAGAGTGGTCGGGTAGGCGTTTAATAGATTGTGGATATCTATTTCATTAAATTATCAAGTGTTTATATCAGTGGTAAAGCGTATGAGGGTGATTACGTTGTTCACATTGAACATCACAGCGAACGTGGTTGGCTCTTCGACCATATCGCCAAGAGTCCATTTATCAATAATTGTTCTTGTGAAATTTACAAAAAAAGATTATATTTAACAAACAGTACTGGTCGTTTCTCCGAGTTCGACGTAGAATTAATTGCGTTTTCTGTTGGTTGTATTTTAAAGAAATAATATTTTTTTCATACTAAGTACCATTATTGCCCGTGCCACCTTCAAGCGGTTTAGTTTTAAATATAACTGTCCTAGTTTTCATAATTTTGTAATAAGGAAGATGTATACCAATTTTCATTAATTTGTTTTAAGAAATAAGAAGTTGTATGCAATGACATGTATCTATTTATTATGTAATTGCCCCTCATAAGGGATGAATTTCCTAAAATCCGTATAAGTATGGTAAAATCGGTGACATTGTACCTATGACTAATATCTTCGCGTCTCGTGTAGTTTCAGACTTACTTACACTGACCGATTTAAAAAGCCACCCAACATCAACCCAGGTTAACCAAGACGTGTTATTAACAGCAAGAACGAATGACTCAATGCTTAAAACTGTTCAGAACTCTAAATACAGACTTATAATCGTTTCTTTTCAGATTATTATGTGATACTTGGGCTCTTTTTATTCTATCTCTATAACACTTTCGCAACTTTCTCGAGACCCACATTAGACACAAAAAAGTACGACGTACAATGCCGACTCTAAAATCGCAAAAAACAAGACAAAATCTACCAACCCTACAGAATATGTATCCTTTCCCAAATAGAGAACTATCGGCCAATTTCGATTCCAAAACTTACTAGAATATGTTTCAATTTTTGTGTGCGAGTGTGTGTCTATAACATAGGAGCCACATGTACTCGTACTACAGTATCGGTGATGACCCACTTGGGGCCGCTAGTTTGTAAAGGGATGCGAAACTTGGTGTTTGCCTTCCTTTCTCTAAGCTTGTGCTGTTCAAACTAGCATGGAGCGGTTCCATACCTTTCAAATGATATTGTGCTCTGGCTCAAACGTAAACAGCCAATTTGCTATGTCGTTGGTCAATTAAACCGAGCCGTTGTGTGTGCATTTGCGTGATTGTTTTATTGAATGAATGAAAATAGTGTTGTTCGTGCTTGGGTGTACTTGTGTTTGCGTTTGTGGCGTCAGAACTATTAATTTTACGGAAGACTCGTGTTATAATTACATACCATTATACGTGGGACGTTGGGCATTGATGTGACCGAGTACTTATGTGGCATCAAAACAATGTTTTTAGTACTTTTAAGCCTCAAATACAAAAAAATAGTTTACATTTTGAGATGTGTCCATGCACTTTTCATCGATGGTTATAAAAATATTTTCGTCAAATGTTTTTTTTTACTTTAATGGAGAAGCGGAAATGTCCACTAAGTTTAATGTTGAAATGAGCATGTCAACTATTTTTAACCATCACATTTATGGTCTGCTGATTGTAACGATGAGTGGACCAAATATCAGAGCTGTAGTGGAAAAGCAATTTAAATGTTTGAAGCAAGTGATTTTTGCATTCCATCGATATTTTTGTTTAGTTTTTTTGTTATTTTGCTGTACACATTTGTATAAAACTTATTTGGGACTCACCGGCGACATCAGACAGGGTGGCGTTAGGAGAGCACTTCACGAAGTCGGGGAAGAAGTTCACCATGATAATGCCGCCATTTTCTTTCTGAAATCAAACATAACTATTGAACTAAACTCACAGCTCCTTGTAGTTCCTGTGGGAGTTGACCGTCTTCTTATTCTTAACCATATTCATAATACATCTTAAAAGCGAGGATCTTACTGATTTCTTGGGTTAAGCGGATACTCATTTTGAATTAAAACTACGTTTACGAATACACTTCGCTTTTATTTTATGGATGGCTGTCTGAAGGCTGTGCTTGATAAAGGTAGAATATACTTCTATCATCCTTAATCAATTTTAAATGATAACTAACGTCATTCATTTATTTAACCTATTTAGAAGAATGCCTGTGCCATCCGCCCTTATGTTACATTTTTCATTACTATTATTAAACAATGTTCATTTCCTATTTGATAGAACAACCGGAAAAAATTCACTCGAAACAGTTCCCACCAAAAAACACGGCCAAAAATTAAAGTGAACCATTTGGTTCACTATTTACAACCATGTTGTATTCGACGAACCCGTTACATTTCATGGAATAGGTGCAAACATTGCATTGAATCAACGCCAGTTGTTGCAAGCGGAAAGTTTACCGTTTCTCTCAGAGCGAACTAAAACTCGAGGCAGAGCGCTATCAATAGGAGTGAAGTTATCCCTGATAATTTACAACCGAAGAATTGTAGTATTCTTCGGGGTACAGGGTGTAATTTTTCAAGCTGCACTGCACCTATCTGACGTAAATGACTGTTTAACCATGTGCGCCGAAGCATGAGGTGTAATTATGAATGTCGAACGCAAAAAATCAAAAACCAAGCGCAGGGTGTGATTTTTCAATGTATTCTATAGTAAACTAGCTGTGCCCCGCGGTTTCACCCGCAGCGCCCCCGTTCCCGTGGGAATTTTGAGATTTTTATTCCTTATTTTTCTTATATAAAAACCTTGTCCTGACAATAAGAAACACATTAAAAAAAGAATCATCCAATTTGGTGCAGTCGTTCTGAAGTTATGCGCTTAGCAATAGATTCAGCGATTCATTTTTATATTATAAGATGTGATTAACTGTGTATTTTCTTGACTACACTGTAAGTTAAAGTAAGTGTTACTAGGTAAGGGTCCCGGGGGTAAACGGTGTAATCTGTATGCTTCACTCTGGTGTTCGTACTGCAGACATGTTATTTGTTCTGTCGTCATATTATCTCGGTGTTGTTTCAACTTTTGCTGCGTTTCAGCCGCACCAAATTCTCGGTTCGAACGAAATTATTTTTTGCCAATTAAACCGACTTTTCCACCTTCACTGTTAGTTTTGTTAAAGCTACATAATTTTGCAGTTTGAATAAACGTTGTGGGAGTCGTTGTGACTTCGTTTTATTATTTTTGACGTGTGCTTTTTCTCCTTGCTATGCTGACTTGTTCCGACAACTTATAAGTGGTCGGTATCTTAGTACTAGCAGCGCCCCGCGGTTTTACCCGCGTTGTGCCCGTTCCCGTGGGAATTTCGGGATAAAATGTAGCCTATAGCCTTCCTCGATAAATAGACTATCTAACAGTGAAAGAATTATTCAAATCGGTTCAGTAGTTTCTGAGATTAGCGCGTTTAAACAAACAAACAAACAAACAAACAAACAAACAAAACAAACTCTTCAGCTTTATAATATTAGTATAGATTAGTCCGTTTAGTATCATTGACAAGCCACATAAGTTCATACAGACGGACAGCTTTTGCAGACTTAGTTTTATAAATAATATGTAAGATTGCAGTCCCTTTGTAGGGCAAGGACCTTCGTTCCTTCCACGTTTATCTAAACGCGGTGTGATTAAAACACTATTACACTGTGTTTTGTCTCTTTTGCTCTTCGGGAAATTGCGTATGTCAGAAAGTGAGAAACCATTTGATTGCTAAAATGTTCTTAATACGCGTTTATTAATAAGCCTCAATGTTTAACTTTAAATCACTAGACAATGTTATATCAAATCCTAACAAACGTGTCCCTATCGAAAACTAGTAGAAATAAGTAACTATATTGTGCTCCTAAATTACAATTTACTTGACTTAAAAATGACACTTGTTAAGGTTACTTAATAAAGTTATTTCCTTCTAACGTTCAGCGTAAAATAAATATAGGTCAATCGATTCAACGATCTCGTTCCATAATCGTGCTGCGGCGACTGTATTAAGCATTCTTAGCTCTCTAACACTTTACATTCGATCGTATCAGCTGCGGCTTTATATTGTTCCTTTGAGGTGACTTTTGTGACTTATTTCTTGTTGTTTAAAAATTAGTTTAGAACGTAATCTTCTATTGAAGTACCTGGTTCAGTGTTTACAAAAGTTGAACTGATTTCAATGAAATACTGACCGAATTGTGTACCTCTTCCTTTGGTTCTTAAAGTCGGGTAAAAATATCAATTTATATATCTACTAGCCGCCCACCCCGTCCAGTAGTTATTTTCGTGAAAGAGTAACAAACATACATACATCCTCACAAACTTTCGCATTTATAATATTAGTAGGATAGTTGGAAACCCAAGATCAAACATCGACTTAGACTTACTTTTTATCCCATCGTCCCATAGTAATAGGTCCTATTACTGCATGTGAACTCACGGGAACAGCTTCTCTTTATAAGAAGATTATTATATCCCGTGCGTTGTAACCCTTTATAAAGTCTTTTATAAAGTAACTTTCCTTTATAAAGTAACAAGACTCGACTGCGTCTAGTCTAATATGATGAGGTACCCCATTACGTTTTTCAAAATGGCTGCCGGTGCAAAAATGAGACTGCTTATTGTATTTTATAACATGTGGCAACATGTTCTCTGTATTATTATTTAGTAGTTGAACTTTGTAATTTCCATGCATTATTTGTAGGAAAGTTTTATTCTATTTCGGTTAGGTTAGAATTATAGCATAGGGGAGAAGTAAGTGAGATTCTTGTGTGGATGATACTAAAGCCAGTCCCACAAAAGAGTAATATTGACGAAAACTAAGGATATGACTGCCAACTAACAGACAGGGAGATTTTGCAAATCCAGTGGTAAAACCTTGTCCAAAATGTTACTTAGTGGTGATTGTGGTGACACGCCTCTGGCTCACACTTCAGTACTGAAGTTAACCGTATGGTCGGTTGGCTTCAGTTCGGTTTGCCTCAAGTCGAGTAATATTGCTTTCCACCAGAGCAAGTATTCCAAAATACTAAACTCGGCAGTTTCCTCGCGCACGAAATCCTATCCTACTAGTCCTATCCTACTAATATTATAAATGCGATAATTTGTGAGGATGGATGAATGTATGGATGTATGTTTGTTACTCTTTCACGCTAAAACTACTGAACGGATTTGGATGAAACTTTACAGTAATATAGGTTATACATCATAATAACACACGGGATACATTTTATCCTGAAATTGCCGCGGGAACGGGTAACGCGGGTAACACCGCGGGGGGCTAGTATCATAATTGCGGTGAGAGCAAAGCTATACTACTCTCAACATTAATAAGATACATCATGCAAATTTCCTTCAAATGCGTTAAGTACTCGTATAGCAGTTTTATCGGAAGTGGCGCCCCGCATTTTACCGTTGTGCCTGCTGTCTTTGGTTGAACAATTAGTCATGATTTTTAACTATTGTAAGACAAAATTATGTACTTAATAATATCTGGCAATTTTTAAATTATACTAATCAAACTGCATTCCCATAGTCCAATGCTCCCAAGTCCTGCAGGTGCAGGTCTCCGGACATGTTGTACTGATGAGATTGGGAGTGTGTCCCTGCAGTCGTAATCTATTACATTAAACATCTCCAAAGGGCCTTTACGAGTTACATCTGTATGTCGTGAATACTCGCATGCTTCTCAAAAAGAATAGACTGGGGCATCGAGCTGTCCCTTGGCTTCTAGTAGAAACACTATACTAATACTAGCAGAATTTTACTTATACAGCCCTACCACCAGTACCAAGGAAGACTTAATGAAAGTCTCAGATGCTGCCCGTCTGTTAGCCAAATACTGGACCGGAAAGGCTTAAAGGTCATTGACACTAGAAGAAAAAGCAGAATTTCGTGTCCATTCTGATGCTGATGTTCTTCCGACTGGGTGGTACGTTCAAAAGAGCTTCATTAAGGCCAAAATTGAATAGAACTCACGAGAGACTGTATGATGTCGTCTGGCACGTTCCTCTTGTGACTGCAGAGGTTGTAGACCGAGGAGTGGCTGAAGATGACGGGCGCGCGGGAGATCCTGATGGCCGCCCTGGTGGTGTTCTCGCTCACGTGCGACAGGTCCACCACCATGCCGAGGCGGTTCATCTCTTTCACCACTTTCTGTTGACAAAACACGGTATGGGGTAGAGCAATTAATTAATACTGCGGTAATTACAGTGAAAATACAATTGCCCGGGAAGTTCCTAGCAGTGGTTTGAAATTACAACTACTTTATTGTGAAATATAATAGTTATAGAGAATTGTGACTACTTAAATACTGGACATATTTTTCTTATTATTCTATAGTCTTATCTCTCTCTACTGAACAAATATTAAAAAAGGAAAATATGTTGTTGACACCTTTTCGTGCGAAAATATTTATTATCACTAAATATTATTAAAAAAAACCCCTAACGCGGCTGTCTGTCTGTCTGTTCGCGATAAACTCAAATACTACTGCACGGATTTTGACGCGGTCAGAACGGGCGAAACTATCAACAGATTGTTAACTTTACTAAAAAATTTACAAAAATAATGCGTTAACGTGCTGATTGGTCTTATATACAAACATCTTACCTAAGTTACTGGGAATAGAGTTTATTTTTAAGTAAATGTATGTTTGACAGTGGACAATCTTGCGGTTAGATTATAATTGGAATTGATTCAAAAGAAGAACTATTAGCTACATTTTATCCTAAAATACTCAAGCGAAACCATCCACTTGTGGCATCGTTTTGTAACAGTATCTAGGGATTTTATTTCGAAACCAAAATCTTCTCTGTCGGATGCAAACTCGCAATACGCAAAAAATGCGCAAACCATAAACAATATAAGTTTAGCTCCCGCCCCCCAAGTTGCCAGTAAGCAGTATGTGCAGACTGCAGCCAACTACTTAGTGCTCTCGTAAGTTTATATTAAGTTACCGCAGATGGCTTTTTACCATCAACTTTGTGTACAAAGTAAGTTAAACAGCCACTTTGAATTATGCTCCTGTAGTTGTTTTAATTATGCTGCTTTGAGTGATGTCTTTAGGTCGAGTTCTTTGATGTTGCATATAACTTTTGTTTGGATTTCTTTTGTTAGATAAGTTCTTACTAATTCAACAGAAGATAACACAAATGAAATTGCTGGAAAACGAATTGAATTAGGAGGTATTTCATTTCATATATGTTTGACAACTGTTTGTTAGATTTCATGTATGGTATTATATGTCAAATTGTTTGCATGGGGTTCGCAGTTTATTTGAGTATTCAGGCAGTTGAAACCCATGGAATGTAATACCGGGAATAATTAAATAAATTATTAATTCATAGTCCGATGTCACGATAGTAAAAACCTACAAATTGAGCACAATACATTGTTAAAATGGTAGTAATCTACATAATGAGTTTTATTATGATTGATTTTACGAAACAGATTGAATCGTACTGAAAGGTGTCACAGTTACCGGGTTCAACCATCTCGAACGGGAACGCAGTGATAATATTACATATTATGTACTTATGAAATACATATATCCTATGTCCACATCTTTTAATTAAGTTTTTTAACCAAAAGTAATCTTGTTGGACTGTCATAGATCTTCACTATGAAATATAAATATACTATCGTAATATCACTTCGTGTCTATATGCTGGTGAACCGTGAGCCGTGCCGGGCCTGTCAACACCGGTAAGTGTGGCTCCAGCCATCAAGTACACTGCACTCGAGACATTATCCAAACAATCAGTTACGGAAGCAAATTGAATCAGTTTAATTTTAATTAACATCGCGTTTGGTACAAAAACATTTTACCGCTTTCATTAAGTTGAGTAAACACGACGCACGGCAAAGTGGCGAAACTACGATAAAACTCCTGGAAAAATTCAATTTTAGTCATATCATTTGAATAACGGGCTAAATCACAGTACCGTATTATTGTTCATTGGTACAAGTTATGAGCGAGAGCGGACAAAATAAATATCTATAGAAGTCGTGTTTTTCACTTGAAAAGGTATATTTCCCGATCTTTACTTATGTTGTTACTATTTGCAATTTAAGTTAAATAACTGATTACCGAGCTGATTTTAGTTCAGTGAACTTGACTTGTGAAGGAAGGGTGACTGTAACACTGTGATATACATGACACAGTGTAACTGTGTGTTAGTCTGTCGGAAACTTATATTCTTAACTCATTTCTTATTTTTCATCACTTTTTAAACTCACACGACTTGCACTCATTATACCATATGAAAACGTACTTATTAAAAGATATCCCTTTCATTTAGTATAAAGGGTTTCCTAGTTTCCCAAAGAAATCCTCTCCATCATTGTTCCTGTAACTTGCACCACAACCGAACAAGGCACCATTCATTTAGCTCAGCCGTGGCACGTCACAAATATGATTTAATATCTCGTTAATGAGATTTAGAAACGACTCCTTTTGAGAAGCAAGCAAAATGGCGTCACGCTGCAAGAAATATAGCCGAGGGGCCGGATATCTATAAGTTGGATGATCGAGGCTTGTGAATACTGGCTCGCTGATGAGTCTGTCAGTATGGGCGAGTCTGAAACTACACTACTTTTTTAAAGTTAAAATGGTGACTTTACTGTCAATTTTACTGCCGAGAACGATTAGTGATTTAATTTCATTCTTACTCCATCACTGAACCATTAAAATGGAATTATCAAACATGACTAGAGTTTAAAATATAGATCGCCTGAAGGAAACCGTGGGGTTATTGTGCTCACTGTACTGATATTTTCAGTGAGTCGATGCCCTGCTTTCTGAACAAAATAATACGAGCCAAACAAAATGAATTCATTTCATTTTCATGAATATATAAACCATTTGCAATATTAATAGCACAATAACGTTAATTAATATAAAACCATACGATTTGAACGCAAGCCCTTCACGTGATAATCCTTTTAATGCTTTAAAAATACAATTTTGATTCGCGTCGCGGTAAACCCGAGTGATACTCGCTCGTATGCTCTTAGTCGGTGAATACTTCTAGGGCTTAAATGCTTTTAGTGGCACACGCGTGGCGGGATGGATTTGTACCTGTATTCAAAGCTTTGTGGGACGCAGATGCAGATGTATTTTTTCGGTATTAGTGGTTGTAAAGATAGGTCTATATATCCTCACTAGCAGCACTCCGCCATTGTGCCGCGTTGTGGGTAGGAATTAAGGGATGAAAAATTGCTTATATACTTCACGTCGAACTCCGGCTTTCCATTGCAAAAAAATGGAATCGGATTGGTAGTTTCCGAGATTAACGTGTTCAAACAAACCACAAGTCTTCAACGATGTATAAAAAACATGAATCTATATTTCTAATGTTAAAATCAATGTTTAAAAAAACTTGATATCAGTTTTGGCTAAGGTAGATTGAATATTCGCCTATACATTATTATTTGCCATAATAGCGGATCCAATTTAATAATCACAAAGTATAACTAGTAGGATATAAAAAACAAGACATTTGAAATTATTTAACAAAAGTATTGACTGGTAATCCTCCACATTGTATCCTCAGCGAGTGATACCCCAGCAGTTCTGCCTAACAAGCAATTACTTTCTATTATACTTACACAGTACTAACAACCACACAAAATGTTCAACACAAAGAAAAATATGGCCAATACCAAAAGATTTGCTCCAAGGAAAATGTATTGATAACATTCGCAAAATCAGATCGCTGTTGCAATATAATACTTATTTACATAAAGATAAGGTCTTACCTCTCCGAATTCGGTGAGTCCATTCGCAGTTGGTGGTTCGTTCGCTGAGTCGGCCCTACGGAACAAACAGAACACATAAAGCCTAGTTCAAACTAGTGCAGTTACGTAACTTCGGTGTAGCAACTAGTAACAAGCGGAGGTAAACATTTTAGTTCAAAACATGTTGTTTCGGATGTGGGGCTGAGTAAATAATTGCCACGGTTTACTTTCAGCATGGAAGCTTTGTACTAAATAGTGTATACTGTGGCTTTTATAACATAAAGTGATGGAGCACCGTCAAACTGCTGAAATGTAAACTAAATTAGCAGACTAAACTAACTTCACGTTAACTATTTCAACAGACAGTTATCGTACGGGTAATTAAACTAAAAACTAGATAATGTGCCTAACAAAACAAACGTATCAATAATGAAACTTTGAAGACATAAATTCAAAACTCCTCAAAATAGGCACAGTCCACACAGGTTTAGTTGTCCGCTAAATCTTCAGAACAAGACACAAGAGAGAAAGATATGAAAAAAAAACATTCGCTATTGTTTAATTCGCAAGTCGCTTTTACGATAATATTCTTCTTTTGTGAGTGGTCTTGAGTGTATGGAGATTAATGTGGAGCTGTTGTGGGCAGTCGCCGGAACAAATGCTAAGGTCTGTTCAGACAAGGCAGTTGAGCGAATGATGCGGCGTTAGCCACCCCACTGGACAGTTTGAGCGCGTTATTGATGGAAATGAATAAAGTGTTGAAGAATTTCCGGAAAATTACCTCAATAATGTTGAAAGGAATTTTTATGTTTCACAGAGCTTTTAGGGCAAATCAGTACCAGTAACTGAAGAAGGGTGTTGACGTTGAGACTATGATTGAAACTTGGTACTATTGTTTCAATGTGTATCAGATTCCATAATACAAGCTTATAGCTTAGTTTGGATCTAATTAACCGTGTGTGAGTTACTGTTCTGTCCTGTAAACATAGTTACAAAATATTTGAGATACCTTTTGGTGTATGTATTTTATTAATTGACACGTACGTTATCGATATTATCTTGGTCTAAAGTGATCTCGCATCATAATCAATAAATCAGAAATAGTTTTTTATATGGAATGTTACAACCATACACTAACTTGACAAGACAAGCCCGTTGGCACAGTGGCATGTGAGGGTGCTTACTGTGTCGGGGGTTGCGGGTTCGATTCCCATCCGGACATAGCATTATTATGATATTACATTTATACAAGTTTATTATTTCCCGTTTACATTTTTCAAAGTTATGCACAGTTGGTAAAAAAGTAATAAATTCTATATTTAACAAAATAAATTAGCGTCCATATATTTTTTTCTCAGATTTGTGCATATTAGTTTATTAAAAGACTCGAGAGGTCAGTCCGATCTAAATTGCAAGACTTCAGCTGTATTGATTGTCAGAGTGTTCGGATTTTTTTTAAATGTCTGGAGAGTAGAGCATTTATATTTTGTCAAACTAATAATCATTAAAAATATGACGCTGAATTGCACTTAAAGGATTCAAGTTAAAGAAGGTATTTTTCTGTTGAAATATTCATAGTATTCAGGCGTTTCAGAAAGGGAAAGACGGATTAGGTCAGTGGCCACTATCGGCCGCCCATCCAAATAGGGGTGCGAGTAGGGGTCGCAATGAGCAAACATCACTTCTAGTTAAACCACGCTACGAGCGCTGCACCACGTGGAAACGTTTTGTTCTTTTCGCAGGACGCTGATTGTTTCATATTGTTTCATAGATAATTGTTTGGCAAACAGTCATCCATTGTGTCTAGATCGGTTGTCTGCCAAAACAAACCAGTAACAAAATGGAGATCCATTTTTTTTAATTTAATTGTACAATGGCTCACCAATTTTAACAATCAGAATGAACCAATTCTGTGCTTGAGCAACAGTTCGATTTGGACATTCGATGTAGTCATTGATGTTTTTATTATAGGCAACTGTCAACAGCATACGTTTGGGGGTGTTTTGCAATAGAAAATACAATTTGAATTTAATAAATAAATAAACCTATGGTTTTATTTGTTTATTGACATTTTGTTTGTAGCTGGGCGTAAAAGTAAAATGTATTTTTAAAGTTATTTATTGTCATAAGTAAATAGCTAGTTTTGGGGTATCAAGGGGTTCATAAAACACACAAAATGTAACTGTAATTGGTAATATTTCAATTGCTAAGAACTACGACTCTATTTTACTTCATCTCTGCGGTTCGGTTAATGACCGCTGTCCCCGTACACCGTGTCCCATTCACGGGGACAGCAGTGATTTAATTAAATATTTTGAAATTACTTCTTGTTGTCCCCTCACCTTGTACCTCACCGGCCGCAGCAATTTTGTTGTAATTTTTATCATTAGAATAATTCTTAGATTATTGGAAGCTTCGATCAACAATATGATCGAAGATTGGAAGTGATAAATATAAATAAAAATAACATTCTCATTTTTAACCTAATATTAATAGATATCTACTATTTTCTTTGTTTATAGAAAAAAATATACGTTCTACTTTTTCTAAAATACAGGCCTGCTATTATGCATCAACGTGCCATCAGACGTTTGCCAGGGAAAACCTAAAAAACCCGCTCCAGCGGCAGACAATAGAGATTTCGGCACATTTGAGTAGTGAAGGCACAATAGTAAAAAATATTAATTGTATGTTTGCCTTTGCGTGCCTCTGCCAAATGTTGTACGCAATGAGGCTTGCATAATTTATGTACGAAAATAAAAGGAAGTTACTAGAAATATATTATTTTAGGACGCCCTCTCTGTTGTAGTCCTCGTATTCATAGAAATATAGGTCGTATGTATTCTTTAATTTATGTAGTAACTAGGCATGTTTTTAGTAAAAACCATTTTATTTATTGGTATGGTACAAAATCACTTATATAAAATTCACTTTTCAATCTTTAACTGCGGCACTTTAATCGTACATTAAATTGAAACTTAACTAATTGACGTAATTTTCCATACATTCCATGTCGAAGTCATTCATTAAATCTCTACTAAGGAAGCATTTGAGTACGGGCGTAAGCAAAGTCAGATATATAATATTAGCATGGAAAGATAAATGTTCGTTATCTTCAGGCTACGTTGTGGAAAATCCTTCATACCACATACTCGGAGTACAAATGCACTCTAACTTCAAGTTAAGGGTATTAGCAACAGCTAAATTAATTGTGAAGCGACTGCGCCGGTCACCGCATATTATAATGCATGGTCGAGAGCGGACTAAAGCCAATTTGAAACCGTCAGTTGGATGTCACTTCAAATTAAGACATGGTTCTATCTTGAGCTCAACAGAGATAAACTCAGCAATCCTAGTACAATCAACGTGACAACTGGCGACTAGACACGATATATTTAATTTTGTGTGTTGATTGGTGGAATAATTAAAATTCGAGTTTTTCCCTCCAATCAAATCGCAGTATTTATCATATCATGTCTTGACGCTTTCTGTTCAGGTGCTAAACACCACCAACTACGTGCTACCAGACGCACACATACATAGACCCGTGCTTACACCTCTTTCAAACTGATCGTAAATAGATCACTGACATTAGTTTGAGACTTTTCGGAACTTGTGTAGAGAGCATTTTGGTGTCACTGTTTTAGAGCATACTTTGTCGCTAGCCTTTTGCTCTATATTTTTTGTCCAGAGTAAGATTTTCTGGTTCTCTTATAACTAGTGTTAGATTGCGAAAGATGTTCGAACTATAAATAACAGTACAAGTTCTGATTTTAAGCTTCAGTTTTAATTCAAATCATTTTTAAATGAAGTGCTTATTTAAAATTTTGATATTGTCTTGGTTTCGACTGAATTTCAGTGGAAATCACGTCTGTTGACAGGATGATCTCGACTCGTTAAATATGGACATAACACGGGTAAGTATTGATCGGAATGTTTGACAGACAGACGCGGCACCGCCGTTTTGAATATACATAACGGATCACTGCATATTAATCCTATCCTACTAATTGTATTAATGCGAATGTTTGTGAGGATATATGTATGTATGTTTTTTACTCTTTCACAATGAGACTTTACAGTAATATAGGTCATACATCAGAGTAACACATGGGATAAATTTTATCCCGAAATTCCCGCGGAAACGGGTAGAACGCGGGTAGCACCGCAGGACACGGCTAGAATTATCTATATCTAGGTATATTTAGGTGTGATGTTTATATTATACGGGGTGGCTTTTGTAAATCGGTCAGTATTTGTAACAATGAGCTGATCAATCAACTTAATTCAAGCTCAAGAACTAAACTAAGATCAAAACTGTTTAAGCTAACAAATATATATATTATAACGATATTTTCCTAAGAAACCAACAAATTCAATAAAAGGTTTAGAAAATAATAACGTTATATTACATTATAATAAACAAAATTATCTAGTCTATAACTCTTCCCTACAAAATAATGCATGTAAAGTAAATTAGACTATAATGTCCCACTGCTGGGCAAACGCCTCTCATCTCACTGAAGATCAGTATACTGAGGAATATTAGGCGTAATCAACCACGCTTGCCAATAAATGCGGGCTAGTGATCTCAAATTCGAGTCAATATTTGACAAGTAACAAACATAATATTTATTCTCGACCCGGCAATTGAATCCAAGACGTCTCTGCCTGGCGAGTGCACATCCCATTGGCTTTCGTGCTACAAAATAATATTCTATATTCAATTTTCTGAAAGGAATTTTTCTGAAACACCAAGGCTTCCTAGACTTCGTCTCGAGAGGATCCTAACAAGATTCTGTGCTCTTACCTTTCATCGATGCTTCTCCGTAAGTAGATTCATTATAAGGAGAAAATAACGTTTCTAAAAACAGTCTCAATACATTTTTTCTTGGATTTTACCAGCATCTCCGTTGATTCAACCATTACGAAAGTGGTTTATTTCGATGGTTTCCCAAAGTAATTAGATAATGTTGTGTTGAAATTCCTTTTCCAAGAAGTATCTAATACCACAACTAAGTACCTAAAGTTCATAATTTGATGACGGTAAGAGTCTTCCCGCGACCACAAGTGGTATAATCCTCTCGCAATGTGGGATACGTATTTGTAAAAACATAATATTTTGAACCCGACACAGCGTTTCATATATTTACCGACTTCTAGAAAACGGGGTTCTAACTAAGTTCGTGTAGGTTAGTGGCCAACCCTCGTGACGGAGTTTTTAGACCGCTTAGAGGCCTCCAACTTGGTCTAACGAGGTTCTGATTTCACTAGTATGAATCTAAACTATAATATAAACCTGAAGAGTATGTTTATGTGTTTGCTTGAACGCACCAATTGGGTATTTGAATTTTTTTTGAATTTGAATTTGAGAGATGAAATTAGTAAAATAACTAAAATTATGATCAAAACTGAAATCAGAATCAAAATCGTTTAATAAATAAAGAAATTATAAACTCTGAAATATTCTCTCCTGTCTGATGCTGTCCCTTTCTTGCAAAACGATTTTTTGTATGCGACGTCTATGGCGCTCTAACATTGTGACGTCACACTAGTAGTAGTGCTGTCTCTGTCTAATCAGCAACTTTGACCGCTTGTAACTCTCGAAATAATAACGATATAAAAAAACGGATTTTAGTTTCTTACACGTGATAACAAGATAAGTTAATAGGAAGAATAAAAAAAAACATTCAAATACCCAATTGGAGGAACCAGTTCGATTTGAATAATTCGATAGCGACATTCACGGGGCAGGTACAAGGCAAATAAAAAAGGCAAATATTTTTCATCCCGATATTACGGCAACGAGAACAACGCTGTAAAGGTGCTGCTAGTGTATAAATATAAAAATGAAACCCGTTTTCCTTGCTCGCGGCATCACGCGTGAATGGCTGGACCGATTTCCACGGTTTTGCATTCGTTGGAAAGGTCTCGGGCTCCGTGAGGTTTATAGGGAATAAAAATCAAAATTCCCACGGGAACGGGGGCGCTGCGGGTGAAACCGCGGGGCACAGCTAGTGTATAATATACTCTAACTGCCTTATTCATAAACGCTCTCTAACTAAAACACAGTAAGTGAGTGTTTTGTCTCTTTTGCTCTTTGGAAAATAGCGTATGTCAGAAAGGGACAAACCATTTGATAGCTAAAATGCTGCTAAGACCCTAAATAACTACTGATTAGATTTAGATGAGGTTTTCATTACGATATTCAAAGTTCAATGACCAATTTAATTATATATATAAACTACAGTTCTGTTTTGGAATGTGGCATGATGCAGTCACAGGCTGTTGACATTCAAGCCCGTCACAGACTTAGCTATAATATATATTAATATACCGTACTATCTAATATATAAAATTCTCGTGTCACAGTTTTCGTTGCCATACTCCTCCGAAACGGCTTGACCGATTCTCATGAAATTTTGTGAGCATATTGAGTAGGTCTGAGAATCGGCCAACATCTATTTTTCATCCCGAAATTCCCGCGGGAACGGGTACAACGCGAGTGAAACCGCGGGGCGCAGCTAGTAATATATATTATAGCACGCTACCACGCACTGAGAAATATATATATTTTGCCTTCATGAGTTGATGGTCGTCCTAGTGTTAGCATATAGTAATATGCAATAATGTATATTACGGTATCGCTTGGTGACGTCACAGAAATATATATTATAGCTGAGTGTGCGGTCACGCGAAATTAGTATAGAAAATATATAATAATATGCCTAGCTATAAAAATATTAATATATATTATACCTAAGTCTGTGACGGGCTTCACGGTATTTCGCTTTTTGTCCGAACTTTAATTGAATTTCTTTTAAATAAGATTGACGTGTACACGGGGTGGCATTGTGTTAAAGTTTTGACGAGTATACAAAGGTACGTGAAAGTTTATGTGTTTGGTGTGTGATTCAATAAAGGTATTATAAGTTTTTTGGGTTATCGGGTTGTTCGTTCGTCCATTGTAATACCTACCTATAAACTTAACCGTAGTTATTGTCTCGTATATAAGACAGTATTAAAAGTAAGACTGTTTTATTTCAAAGTCTCTAGTTTCAAATCTATAATAATATTATAAAGAAGTAAAATTTGTATGTTCGTTTGTTTGTTTGGTTGTATGTTCGCGCTAATCTCGGGAATTATCGGTCCGATTTGAATAATTGTTTTTGTAATAGATAGCCACATTCAACGGAAAGGTTATAGGCTATTTTTCATCCCAATTCCCACGGGAACGGGCACAACGCGGGTAAAACCGCGGGGCGCTGCTAGTCGTAAAAAATCCTAATATAATCCAAAACAAGTCTAGCTCTAACATGATCACAACTCAAAAGCTAAACAAATCTCAAACACCGAGTGAGCAGTCATAGTGTATTGGCGCTAGACAAACTTTCCCTGGACTGGTAACACACCAATTAAGCAAACTAAATCCGAGTGTATGACCACATCTAAATTGAACGACACTAACGCACACCGCAGATACTGAATATAATCACTCACACATACACAGCCCAAACGTTACGCTACATCTTCAGTTAGAGCATGAGCACACTGTAGGCGAGACTGGATTGAGTCAGCGCTCGCTATAGACTATGAGCGCGCGTAAGAGACTATAGGCCATATTCATAAACGCTTACTAGCAGCATTTTAGCTAGCATCAATAATGGTTTGTCCCTTTCTGACATACGCTTTTTTCCAAAGAGCAAAAGAGACAAAACACTCACTAGCAGTGTTTTAGTTAGAGAGAATGAAAATTTTATGAATAGGGCAGAAAACGTCTAGCAGAAAACATGAATAGAAGGACTAAAGACAGTACCACTAACTGTTTTTGTCAGCACAAAACTTTTCTCTCCGTCAAATGTTACGTCTGTATAGTGTAACATTAAACTCATTCCTTCATTTCAAGTAGATTAGTGGGAAACCCTGGTGTCGGATTATTTAGACCGCATAAAGGCCTACGACATAGTCTGATGATTGAAACCACTGAGACTGACTGCTTAACGTGCCTTTTGAAGCACGGTAGCACTCAGATAGAAATGCCACTTACGGCCACCGGTCCAAGCTGCACGTTGCTTAACAAGCACATTGATCTAACATCACTAGTCTAACTACGCCACAAGCGCTGTCAAAAGACAGTTTCACTCACGTCGAACCATTCAGTCTGTTGTGAGTATAGTGTGCTCAGGCTCTTAGGGTTGTCACTATTACACGATGCAATTTATATAACGCCAGTCACAGAGAATGGATGGGAGGCATTCGGGGATACGCTGTCATTAATAATAATATTTCGAGTAAGGTAAATACTTAACAATAGTGCAGCTTGTAAGTTTTATCCAAGTGCCAAACAGTATAGAAGAGAGAAACTTTGAAATGGCTGGACCGATTTTGACGGGACTTTCACTGGCGATAACTGATGTAACTAGGAGTAACTTAGGCTCCTTTTATCCCCAAATTCCTGCGGGAACGGGACAACGCGGGTAACAACACGGGGCGCGGCTAGTTATTTTATATTTTCAGTAACGTAATACTTGTATTATTTATCGATGTTCAAAACTCCTCCATTTGAATTGTCAGTCAGTGAATTGTTCTCACAGTATAAAGGTTTATGACAGGACAATTTTGTATACATTCCAGTATCTGTCTGTCTGTGACAGCAAAGATACTGACGTGACAGGAGAATTTACTTGAATAAAATTATTATTATCAGATACACTGTTTACCGAATAACTCAAGCGGAATCATAAGACTTCATGTGAGTATGTAGTAAACATTGGTAAATTATATGCTTTATGAATATCTACTTATATGATACAGCAAAGGAGCTTGATTTTGTATTCATTTGTACTCGTTAATATCTGGAGAAGGAACTAGTATTTGGCCCACCACGGAAAGTTAGAGAGAAAGAGAAAGTTAGAGTTGAAAGAAGAAGCTAACCTAACTTAACATAAGAGGCATATTTTGAAAATCGCGACGAAACAAGGCAATAATGCCACTGTGACATTATGATAAGTGAAACAAAAACTTGAAGACCAAAAGGCCCTTTAAAAGCGGCAAAGTGCGAGTCGGATTCGCCTATTAAGGGTTCTGTAGCAGCAACTAACATAATAATAATATAAAAGTTATTCGACAAGCCCGTTGGCACAGTGGCAGTGAGAGCGCTTACTGTGTCGGGGGTAGCGGGTTCGATTCCCGTCCGGAGTCAACAATATGTGCAGACATAGTTGTTGGCGACGACGTCTGGGTGTCAATTATATATTCTTATAAAGTATTTGTGTATGTATATGTAGTAGGTATCACTTAATTAGATTCCATAACACAAGCTTAAAAGCTTACTTTGGGTCTAATTAATCGTGTGTGAATTTGTCCAGGTATATTTATTTATTGTAGTTCGTTGTAACTTTCATCGACTTTTTAATATTTTTAAGTGGATTGAATGAAAGGTAAATTGTGGTTTACGATTTACGACGTATTAAAAACAATCTACTTACTAGATCTCGTTCAAATTGACTAATAACAATCAATGCAGAGCTCTCGCAAACAAAACCGCTATTAACAATAATTAAACAAATATCGATACAGATAGTGCGCCGTTTCATTTATTCACATTTTAAATAAGTTCGGTACATCAAAATCCACTCGACTATGAAATGCGACTATTTGGCATGTGAAAGTAATTATATATAATCACTAGCAGTGCCCCGCAGTTTTACCCGCGTTGTGCCCGTTCCCATGGGATTTTCGAGATGAAATGTTACCTCTTTATAATATTAGTATAGACGACGTCTAAATAAATTCTACGCCTGAATTAGTATTTTACATTCATGGAATAGTTAGGTAGTTAATACAATAAAATCTGAAACAATGTTTATTACAAAACTAACATAAAATCTAAATTTTTCTTTAATTAAAGCATTTAAAACAACTTTTTAAAACATAACTTTGGATTATACCTAAAAAAACAAAAAATAATAACAATTTCAGTACGAAAAATCAACGTTTGTATTACTAATGAACATAGATACAATAATTATCAGATAAAGACGACGAAAGTTACCCTGTAATGTTAAAATGAACTCTAATTTGATAGCCTTTGAGTCTACGGATTCATGAACTACATATATCGATCGCACCGGTTTCAAGCGTTGCTTAAATTCAGCCCTTACATTGTCCCGGACGTGGCCCAGTGGTAGAGCGCTCGCCTGTACAGCGAGAGGTCCCGGGTTCGATCCCCGGCGTCTGGACAGTGATGAAACTTAAATCTCGTTTTTGAGTCGCGTTTTCAACTGTCGCCTCGCTCTTGGTTCACGCCGCGCCCAAGTTAGATTATTAAGTTGTAAATACCGCTTTTTGTTATTTTCATACATGATTTTATGTTCTAAAATTCGTTGAAGGAGAGTCAGGAAAGCAATCTGAAACAGATTTCAGATGATTCCAATCAGAGCAACTGTGAGCGTGTGCTTGAGGTAGTTGTACTGACAATATGTTTATGCGCGAGATGAAGGAGTGACAAGTTGATTCAGTTACATGATCATGACGCGTGTTTATGTGTGGGTGGAAACTTAATCCAGTTCCAAATCAAAATAGAGGTTAACAAATAAGGTGCCTTTACGTTACTTTTTATAGAATTAAAAAATTATGTATTACAAAATATATATTTTTAATGTGTTGTCGTTTCTCTCACAGGTTGTTGTTCATCAATGTATATAAATACTAGCAGCGCCCCGCGGTTTTACCCGCGTTGTGCCCGTTCCCGTGGTAATTTCGGGAATTTTTTTACATAAAAACCTTCCTCTTGAATCACTCTACCTATTACAAAAAACCGCATCAAAATCCGTTGCGTAATTTTAAAGATTTAAGCAAACAGACAAACAGACACGAAACAGAGACGACTTTATTTTATACTATGTAGTGATATTATATACACTAGCTGTGCCCTGCGGTTTCACTCGCAGCGCCCCCGTTCCCGTGGGAATTTCGAGATATGTATTCCTTATTTTTTATATAAAAACCTTGTCCTGATAATAAGGAACACATTAAAAAAATATCCAATTTGGTGCAGTCGTTCTGAAGTTATGCGCTTAGCAACAGATTCAGCGATTCATTTTTATATTATAATAAACAACAATATTCGTAAATGATGAAACACAAACATCGAACAGTAATTTGTGAACCATTGTTCAATCGAGTGCTCAATTGAAGGCCCAAAAAACACGACTATTCAATTTGAGAACCAATTACCATGATTGAGCATCGCATGACCGATTGTTTCATTTAATTGTTGTAGAATTGAATGCCTATTGATATTCTAGTTTCTTATTTCGGGACTAATTTTCATCGATGTGGAACTACATATATAAAACAATTACATTGCGTTAAATCTTCGACCCACTCTCGTCTCACTGATATCTTGTGAGACGAGAGGCCTTTGCCCAACAGTGGGACATTACAGGCTAATACTTTTTTTTTTTAATCTTCGACCCTGGTTGTTTCAGTCGTCAGACCATGTCGGAAGCTTTGAGGCGGTCCGAGAACTCCGGCACTACTCTACACAAACGTATTTATAACAGTGCTTGCATACACTCAATGGTGTAATGCATTGAGAGAGCTCAGCTCTGAAAGACAAGAGAGAGAAGCGAGAGTTACGCAGTAAGTACTTCGCTCTTCCGTGGAAAAGCACCTAATGTACTATGCTAAGAGAGTAGATGTCAGTAGCTATCAACAATTGAAATTATATGCCACAATAACATAAAAACCTCGGGGAAGTCAGTTCATTACATTGATGGCTATCGGATATATATAACCATCGGATGGTTCAAGAAAGCACTGAAGTACTAGACGCCCTAAGATTCTTGGTTAAGCCATTAATGTTCACGATATTGGCTTTTATCGACAACCTTTTGCTGTTTATTTTTCAGTACAATCTCTCTTAGAAATCTGTAATAAAGAATGTCCGGTGTTAGAGCACGTTCACACTGTCCTGTTTAATCGGCCATGTCCGGATAATGGCCGGAAAAAGGCGAATTAACGACGGAATGCTTTTAGCGCGACCCATAAGTAGCTTATGTCAACAAGTTAAAAGTGTACTTTTATAAATAATTTAAAAGCACTCTCGCACACTTGGAGTGATATTTTGTTACCGTTAATATTAATATTTGTAGCAATGCGAGGAAACCTTTGACTTGTGTAAGTATTAAGTTTGTGCTTGTTATAAATTGATGGAAAGGTTCGTAAATAGCTTTACGTATCATGAAATATCAAATTGATGGGCACAAAAGTTGTTCAAGTAACAAGTATTTACATTAGTAGATTGAAGTAAGTTAGAGTCTCAGTGTAGGACTTTTTTAGAACTTTTATACTTGTAAGTGGCCAATTAATATCGGAGTATTTATCTGCTTCAAAATACATTAAACACGAACATTTTTACACAAACAGATACATAATAATATTATACATATTGTATATAGATACATGTTGTTCTCGGAAAAGAGACAGCATTTCCAACGGGTTCATTCACGAGTAACGGAAGCTAAAATTATGGCATTGTGTGAGCGTGACATAGCTGTTGGTAGTACTCGTATGAATCAGCTGAGCCGGGACAAATCAAATTGCAATCACCGCGTGTCAAACACCACGCGGTGTCTCCCAACAGTGTAATGTGAACACCGCCGATCATTACGTTCTCACGAGTTGTTACCAAACATTAAGTGACAAACTGTAACCCTTTTTGCAATATGATGTAACACGGATGGAATTCGCAGGCTTGTTGACTGCATGCTTGTTATTTATTAGGCTTCAATAGAATTTATAAGTAGTGGTGATATTTTTGTTAAGTTTCAAGCCTAACAATAGTAGGTATTTATCAAGGATTTAATTGCTTAAAAATGTAAATATTCAATGTCAATAAGTTGTGTAAAGTGAATTATCTTAATGACGGGTTAATTGAAATTTAGGGTGTTGCCACTTTTTGACGAAATAAGAATAGTGCACAGGAAGAAGAAAAGAACATGATGGTTACCACCATCTCTAACATCGCAATGTTCTGTAGCTATAAATGTATATAGCATAGCTCGTTAGGAAAAGCACTCGAAATAAGATAGCCCTAAGAAATACAAGGTGAGCAAAACAAAACGCCAAGGTGACCGCCAGAACACAATGGTAGAAAATAAGTCCTTTAAACAATCGATTGATTACATTGTTCGGTGACATTCATCCAAGACTTAAGGGTCGCTCAATCTCCAATCTCAATTTATCAGACAACCGATGAGCATAGTTTGGTTATAAGATGGGAGACGCGCCGTAGGCTGATCAAGTATTCAAGCACTAATCTTTCAAGTGAAATTGTCTTATGAATTAGTAGATTACGACTTTTTGAGGGAAAGCTAAGGATAGGCATAGTTAACGATTTTGAGAGAGAAACTTGTCTTTTTCAAAAGATGAGAGAAAACTTCGGATATGGTGGCGGCTGGAAAGCAGACCATTTATTTGATATTTATTGACAAAGAAATGACATACAAACTTCAGCATCTATCCTAGCCCGATTATACTCAGTTTCAGCTGTTCCAAAAACATTTTCGTCTACATAGATGAAGGATTGTTTTCAGGACATATACATTAACAATGTTTCATACAATTAATAAAACTTAGACGTCAAAGTCCTTCAACAAGCAAACGTTTTTAAAGACACTGTAGTACCTTAACAATAGAAGAAACCGGTACAAAACAAGAAGTAGTTATTTTGAAGCAAGAAGCATGAACGTTGATATTATTTCTGTGAGTTTCTTAACATTCAACAAAAAGAAACTTCTGAAAGGTTAAACCTGTTCCTTTGAGTCTTGCATTCATTTTCTTTTATTTATATTGCACTAGCAGCGCCTCGTGATTCTACCCGCATTGTACCCGTCCCCGTGGGATTTTGGCATGAAATTTGGTCACAAACCGTCCTCCTGAACTAATCTGTATGTTGGGGAAAACCGCATGAAAATTTGTTTAATGATTTTTGAGAAAATCATTTCAGTTTACATTCAAAAAAGATTATAATTTAATTTTACTGTCGGGATAAAAATAAGTTGTAATCTTCCTCTTCTCACGAGAACGAGCACAACGCGGGTAAAACCGCAGGGCGTGGCTAGTTGTTTTATAAACAGACATCTTGGCAGGTGAACCTAAAATAGAGCTTGAAGAAAGAACGGACACGAAAATAAGTGGAAGCACGGTATAAGCATTAGTTGAGCCAAATAAAGTCGCGAGTTTGGAGTATACAGGGTGGTGATGCGACACTCGTGAAGGAAAAGTACCTTAAATATTTAACTTATTACATGGGATATTTTGCTGAAGCAAACGTCATCTATAATATAAAAATGAATCGCTGAATGATGCTAAGCGCATAACTTCAGAACGACTGCACAAAATTAGATGATTCTTTTTTTATGTGTTCCATATTGTCAGAACAAGGTTTATATAAGAAAATAAATAGTAAAAATCTCGAAATTCCCACGGGAAAGGGGGCGCTACGGGTGCGCCATGAGGCACAGATAGTTTTATATTAAAACAATTACTTCCTACTGTGTTTATAGAGATTTGGAAAATGTTTAAAAAATGCATCAATCAAGAAGAAAGATACATAATACTCGTACTTATAGTTAGGTAATTAAAAATAACAACGAGTAAACAAGTTCAAACTTTAAAAGTGAAATAAACATTCCTAACAAAGTACCTCAGCGGTCTCTTAAGATTAGTTTCCTTTAGTGAAGTCTAACTGTGAGACATCCTGTACACACACCGGTGGCTGTCTGTACCGACGTTGGTTGCAGAAAAAGCGAAGCCATTTTTAATTTCAGTTATATTTTTATTGTGGCAAAGGTCTGGTCTGCGGTGAGACAGCGAAAGCTTGGCAAATACTTGACAAATGTCAATTTCAGCTGATGCAAAAATAACTTCTCTTTGAAAGCTATAAACGTTTTTATTTAATTTTAAAAATATAAACTTTCTTTTGTAGAGCACCAACTCGCATTTGGCAAGCGGGATGATTTTTATTTTAAACTTACACGATTTGAACACAGTAAACGTATACTCACACGGGTTGATTTTGCCTAATCCTCCTTACTGTACTGATATCTTCAGTGAGATGAGAGACCTTTGCCCATCAGTGGGACATGACAGGCTCATACTTTTTACAATGTCGTGTGATATTTCTAACTTGAATTGGAACACAATATTAAGTGGTATCTCGTATACCATGTAATGACTTTTAGATAACAGGTGCAAATGGAGCATTTCTTTAAAAAATTTGGAAAATAACTTACGAACCGTTCCTACTTTTTAAATTTAGAAACTTTAATATAAACGTAAGAAAAATCCACCATTTTGAAGTACGTTAAATAAAAAAATATTCACTTTACACAAAGAAAACTTCACTACATAGTATAAAATAAAGTCGTCTCTGTTTCGTGTCTGTTTGTCTGTTTGTCTGTATGCTTAGATTTCTAAAACTACGCAACGGATTTTGATGCAGTTTTTTTAAGAGATAGAATGATTCAAGAGGAAGGTTTATACGTATAAAAATTCCCGAAATTCCCACGGGAACGGGCACAACGCGGGTAAAACCACGGGGCGCTGCTAGTTAAAAATAAAGCAATAAAACTCCAAGTTTGTATGCTTTTTTCAATCTTTTCCTAACTGAAACATTTCATCTTAACGTTGATTCAGTAAAAAGGCGGCAGAAAGCGCCGTAACATTATTACCTGCATCACAAAGGAAGGCAATGATTAAGTGAAGTAATAATGAATTATTGCGACGCCGAAGTGTCTCTGACAGGAAGCAATGCGGAGGCGATGGCATCGGGAATAGATGCTCTTCATGTCCTCGCAACCAACGTCTTCGGTTTCAACCGCGTTTTAGGATTGAACATTGCCCATATGTTATCCCGGACTCTTATCAATTTCCAAGACAATTTTCGTTCAGATCCGATAAGTAGTTTTTGTGTCAAAGAGAATATAAAGAGGAATTACTTATAGATGTGATATTATCATAACACACACACATTTAGCATTAATAATATTAACAGGATTATAAGAGATCAAGAGTGAATATCAGTCATGACATTAAAGGGTCATCGACACGAAACAATAAATATGATGTGATGGAAACGGGAATAATGGTCTTTTTCTTACTTATATTTCATTTTTCATATATCGTTCGGTTATTTCTCTTTTCTTTCTCAAATAAAAATATCATTCGTGCTCGCTCGCTTTGTGTTCGAATAAAAAACCATTACTTGTGAATTTAACCAACTGCACCATGAATTTTTAATAATATGTAAACATGAAATGTGTTGCCGCAAACAGACTCGGAGCCGAGAGGTAAACATCATATTCTAAGAAAAAAATAAAATGAATTAAGTTATATAAACATATAAACAGATAAACATACTCTTAGAGAAACAAGAAACCCATCAAGAAGGTATGTCGAAAATTTCGTAAAACACGGACCAATATCAAATTTCGTGATTTTTGTATATCACGAAATTTGGGCATACTCAAATATTATGATAGGTATAGAATATAAAATCATGTTTTGTCATGTTTGGTCAAAACAAAACTACGTCAAATTACCAAACGAAAATGTCTTCCAAATAGAAGAGGTTTAGTGATCAGGTAAGAATGGAAACAACCACTAAATATTTTCCATACAGAAGACGATGAGATCTAGATAGAGAAAGTGGAAAGAACTCCATCGACAAGAGCCCAGATCTTGTTCAGGCAGAAGAATACATTGTTTGTGATTGGAAATTAGGCCATATTTCTATATCAACTTTTAAAAAGAAATGGATCATGCATAATACATACACTAAAATGTCCTAACAAAGCACAGAACACACCGTAAATATCATGTTAATCAACTCTCCTTTGAAGCGACTCGCCAGGGAAATCTATCCCATTACCTTTGATGAATATTCCTAATTTTCCCGTTAACCGAATGAAGATAGTACGACGATGTGTCACTGGCCTCTCATTCTGTCGCTGTCGTGTAGACGTGCACTATAAGTACTGAACCCAAGTCAGTCAAGTAGCTACATACAGAGAGGTGGCGCTTTTCTTGAAATGTACTGTACATTTTATTAGAAAACAAGCTGTTCCGGCAAACGTTTGTTTTGCCATATAAAAAGTGAGGGTGGACCACCCTTAACATTTAGGGGGATGAAAAATATATGTTGTCTGATTCTCAGACCTACCCGATATGCATTCAAAATTTGTGTCATAACGACAAGTATTGTATAATAAGTTACGTCAATTATTATTTCTTCTTTTTCTTTGTACCACACTCAAATAAAGTGCAGCGCACGTAGCATAGACTATTTGACTAAGTGATGTTAGCTCTTTGTAACGATTTATGCGACTAGGGACTACAAGGTAAAATGACGAGGTATAAAAATGTCTACTTTCTGAAAATTAATTCGTCTGAGTATTATAAAGCCAAGGTATACAAACGTCTTAGTCTAATAAAACCGATGTATAGAAATGTCTACAATTACAGGAAGTTTGGTCTAAAATGAAAAATGACAACGTATAAAAATGTAGGCCAGTTAGTACGATCTATTCCGATAAAAAAAAACCCTAACCTACCGAATAGTAAGAAAATACTGATTTGTAACCAGTTACGTAAAAACAATTTTCTTACTGTTCTCAATTTTCTTACTATTCACAATTTTCTTACTATTCACAATTTTCTTACTATTCGGTAGGTTAGGGTTTTTTTTTTACTAGTTCCATAGTTATCGGTTACTTAGAAAATAGAATAAAATTTATGAAGCTGACTGTACTTACAACTAAAGTAGTCATTTTTATACTTCGACAATTTTACTCATTGTCAGTTATATTTTTCACCAATTATCAAAGCGACATTTTTATACATCGACATACATATACCATATCAATATTATACTGGGACAAAATAAGACCAGTAGACATTTTTATACCTCGTCATTTTACCTTGTAGTCCCTAGTCGCATAAACGATTGTAACATGTACTATAAATTAGATATCTATTTTAGTACTTCAGTTTCTAGGTCAATAGATCATAGTGTTTAGTTACACCAATTAACCGCAACCCTTACCAAATCAATTATAATTTTACGCTTGCTCGAATTAATTGAACATCTTCAAGTTCAATACCCATGATGACATTTCTGAGTGTATTCACTCAGATATGTCAATCAGATTAGTTACATACAATCAGACTCTAAGGGACTCAACTAACATGGTAAATAATACCTCCAATAATGCCTATAAAAGTTGCATCTGAAGTTTAGCATATATACGTTCAGCAGTTATTGCGTGAAAGAGTAACAAACAGGCATACATCCTCATAAACTTTCGCATTTATAATATTAGTAGGGTCACGTCAAGTGTACATTCAATGGATGTCTGTGAGTGCGGCAGTAATGTATGAAATACCAAAAGAACAAAAAAAAGACGTGTGGCACTCGGGGACTGCCGCGGTGAAGCTATTGCATAGCATTTTGTATCAACTTATGCAATTATATTTGATATATTTGATATCTCTTCTCTCTCACCCCACCCGCCTCCTCTCTCTCACCCCTCCCGCCTCCTCTCTCTCACCCTCTCTCTCTCACCCCCTCTCTCTCACCCCCTCTCTCACACCGCTCTCTCACCCCTCTCTCTCACCCCTCTCTCTCACCCCCCTCTCTCACCCCCTCTCTCACCCCCCTCTCATCCCCCTCTCTCACCCCCCTCTCTCACCCCCCTCTCTCACCCCCCTCTCTCACCCCCCTCTCTCACCCCCCTCTCTCACCCCTCTCTCACCACCCTCTCTCACCCCCCTCTCTCACCCCCCTCTCTCACCCCCCTCTCTCACCCCTCTCTCACCCCTCTCTCACCCCCTCACTCACCCCCCTCTCTCACCCCTCTCTCACCCCCCTCTCTCTCCCCCTCTCTCACCCCCTCTCTCACCCCCTCTCTCACCCCCCTCTCTCACCCCCCTCTCTCACCCCCCTCTCTCACCCCCCTCTCTCACCCCCCTCTCTCACCCCCCTCTCTCACCCCCCTCTCTCACCCCCCTCTCTCACCCCCTCTCTCACCACCCTCTCTCACCCCCTCTGTCACCACCCTCTCTCACCCCCCTCTCTCACCCCTCTCTCACCCCTCTCTCACCCCTCTCTCACCCCTCTCTCACCCCTCTCTCACCCCCTCTCTCACCACCTTCTCTCACCCCCCTCTCTCACCCCCTCTCTCACCCCCCTCTCTCACCACCCTCTCTCACACCCTCTCTCACCCCCCTCTCTCACCCCCCTCTCTCACCCCTCTCTCACCCCTCTCTCACCCCTCTCTCACCCCTCTCTCACCCCTCTCTCACCCCCTCTCTCACCACCTTCTCTCACCCCCCTCTCTCACCCCCTCTCTCACCCCCCTCTCTCACCACCCTCTCTCACCACCCTCTCTCACCCCCTCTCTCACCCCCAACGCACAATCGCACACAACGCCGTGTCGAAGACTGCCGAACTGAAACGACGTTAGACGATGCACGGCCTTCAAGCCACACCTCCTTCCCGTCGGATCGGGTAAGCGTGAGGTTTTTTCGTTACGGAATTTTTGGATTTGGTCCCCGCGCTCAAGGCCCGCGATAGAAGCTATGCAATAGCTTAAAAAAATATATTAAAAAAAAAAATTAAATTTTATTTGACAAAGTTCTTTCAACCTTAAGACATGATTTAGATGAAATTTCCGAAAGTTCAACGCACTCATTATGTAGGAACTAGGTAAGCTTAAAACTACTAAACTCGTAAGTGGCAATAACACCGTCACTGAACTTCGGTGACACTAACTGATTTAAAATCTTGTTAAAACACCTAACACCGGTAAATTGACTTTTCTGCTCTTAACTTCGCTTCACCGCAGGTATGTGAAGTTTAGAGTTGAACTACTTATTGAGCTTTAAATGTACACCGTGGTTATTTTTAATAAAAACAGTGTGTTTGAGATGTTGTTTGATGCAGTAGCTCTCCCGCTGCACCTCCCGGTTTATCACAGTTGCATCACTCGCCGATTACTTTTGTTAATAACGACGATGTGCATTTTTTATGTGGATTGTGAAAAATACACTGGTAAAAACAAAATATTTATTAATCAATCACACAGTTCAAGTTTTGTTTTCGTTTCGATGTTAATGTTTGACTTCTTGTTTGAAAGGGGAAAAAGAGTAAACGTATACATATACTAGGTGTTTTTTTTTAAATCAGCAACAATGGGCAAGTTTGAAACTGCAAGAGATACGAAGATCTTTTCATGGAACCATGTCACCGATTTTAATGTCAGTAAAAACCGCATCCATTTGTTTAATTTAAAAAAATACTACCCTATAATAGCGTCGAATGTAGTCGCATTAAATGTTTCCAAACAAACAAAAATAGTATCCCACATTATTTATTCCATTTTCAAAATGTTCGCAACACATTTTCGGTATCACACAAAAGATGCAACATCACTATAACATCGACAGCAGTAACAAATCCCTCGAAACTCAATTTTCCGTTTATTGGGAGATGGTTCGTTTTGCGTTTGAATGTGTACAGATGGCGCTGCATGTCGCTGGGATGTCCCTGAACGTTTGCAATTAACGGGCGGACTTGTTTGATTGAAATGCAGATTTGTCGCTGCGAAGTTATTGATTCCGTTCTCTCGAGTTTTGACAGTTTTATGTTTTTCTCAGTTTTTTATTTGCGGATGATGTATATTGGACTGCAATTGAGTTTGACATGTGTCTTTAGACACGCACATGATATGTGTAAAGAAAGAAGTGATAAAAAAATAGGAGAGATATTGTCTTTGGCGTGCGTCTTAGGATCGGTTGGTTGTCGTAACATACAGTCGCTTAGTCCGCCCTCAGTCCGATAGGTGTCAGAGTTATCCTTCCCACTATACTGAAATGTTTAGTGAGTGAAAAGATTTAACAGAGATGTGATTCACAGGTTAAAAAACATTTATAAGTCTAAGCGTGCGTCCATTGAAGTGGAGCAGTGCGGTGCTGAGCCCAATTCACTAATCACAGTGCATTGGAATTGTCAAACAACTCATTGACATTGTCAAATACCAACTTCTGTAATATTGGAGAATTTGACACATGAACAACACACTTACCTGTCCTCCTATCAATTCTAAACTTTACATACTCGTTCAATGTTATTTTATAAGCATTATCATTACCAATTTCAATCAAGCAACCCGTTAAAACGTTTTTGTGATCAATCAATTTGTGATGAGTCGAGCAAACATCAATTAGGATTATTTTCCTCAAGAGCTCAGAAAGCTATGCTACGAATTGTACAAGGCAAGCTATGGCTATAAGTTACCGTTATCTAATCTATGCTTTGTAGCTGTGTGAGGAATGTGTATAGCTAAACAGCAGGTATGTATCATAGTAGGTATCTCTAGCTTGCGTTCACACGACCAAACACGCTTGTATGGTAAAAATCCCGCTGGCACAGTGGCAGTGAGAGCGTTTACTGTGTCGGGGGTTGCGGATTCGATTCCCACCCGGAGTCAACAATGTGTTGGTGACGACGACTGGTTGTCAATTATATATTCAATTATAAAGTATTTGTGTATGTATATGTACGAGTGAGTTAAATTCCATAACACAAGTTAAGAGCTTACTTTTGGTCTAATTAACCGTGTGTGAATTTGTCCGAGTATATTATATTGAATACTATTGGTGGATGAAAAACGTATAGTTTAGCTATTACTCCAATGGAACGGTACCTTTACTCCGATAACTTCTCATACAGATGTTAGACATACAATACGTTATTTATGTAGAGAAACAAGAGTTATTATTATATATTTCAGAGCGCTATATACAAACTGGTACACTATACTCTGTCTACCAAAATGTCGAACCCTCTTCAACTAGATTGATGAATGGTTGATAATACAAATACGCATTTATTATTAGAGGAAAAATATTAACAGTGTCTCAGGAATATGTTATGGAAGATAAATATTTTAAAAAATGATGGAAAGGTCAGAGAGCATAGACGAAGAAAGAAAAGAATGAGGGCTGTGTCCTGCTGTGGGACATACAGGCTGAAAATAGATAGAAAAAGTATTAGAGGCACGAGGCAATGGAATAATAAGCAGAGGCCTGAATAAGCAGAGGCCTATATCCTGTAGAGTAATACGAAAATTAAATAAAATTCAGAAGTAAATCTTAATATTGGTTTTTATTCAGATTTGGCCTAAAGAGGTTCTTTTGATCGTACCACACATTCGGAGGAACATCAGTAGACAAAGATGGGCAAGAATCTGCTAATTATTTTGGATAGGTCGGTCTTTAGTCAGTGGATATTCTTGTGACTGCAGAACTTTGTGTAATATCGGCTGTACTGAGAGACGTCAAATGCCTCCTTAGTAGAGATTTATTGCGTCTATTAGTCAAGGTAGCGCTCAGATAGATATGCCACTTTCGGCCACCCATCCAAAGGGGCCGAACTGCACGTTGCCTAACAATCGCTATCAATAAGCTAACATCGCTTAGAGAAACAACACTGCGTATTATTTACATTTACTTCATGTCATTGTAAAAAGGGCAAAAATTGTAGGCATAGAAATGAGAATTCGACAGTACAATAATAGTTTTGAATGCAACCTTTATAAATTGTAAAAACATTTCACACACAAACGGATCAGAGAGAGATTTTCCATCATGATATTTATTTTTCATTAAAACCTTTCGTTCGAAACGGTACATTTACGAAAAACAATATATACAATATATATGTATGAATATAATAAAAATTGCATTCAGTATTTGTGAATATGAAGATTGATTTCAGTATTTGTCAATATGAAGAGTAATATTTTATACCATCAACATAAAACATCTATTTCAATTCGATGTCCGAACCTTTCAATGTCCCATTACTTAATATCAAAGATCGCATGAAATAGTAATGTTTAGAGATTTGTATTCACTTATTACTGTGATATCTTTAATGAGAGGCATAAGCACGAGCTAATTCTTTATAGGTACTCTACTAGTATAATTCACATCACCTATTTAACTACAAAACCGCTATTGCAGCATTTATAATGTGACACTTCAGAAAATCCATTTGTGTTTTCCAGTGCCCCGCGGTTTTACCTGCGTTTTACCCGTTCTCGTGGGAATTTCGGGATGAAAAATAGCCTATAATCTTCCCGTTGAATGTGGCTATCTATTACAAAAAGAATTATTCAAATCGAAATGATAATTCCTGAAATTACCTCGAACATACAAACAAATAAACTTAAAAATTTTACCTATTTATAATATTAGTTTAGATTTGAATGATTGATGTGGAATGCGCGACAAATCCATGAAAATACAACTGCAATCTTGATTTGTCATCATTCATTACCCGTTATGTGAAGAAAACTTCGTGTATTTGAACCAAAAAAATCTATTTTACTTCCAATTTCAAGTTAACTAGAAACGGAACAGAGATGTTGCTGACAGATGGATTGACAGCCGAGAAAACGATCTTATTAGGAGTCTTAGAGGACTGTAAGGACTCAGGCACGAAGCCAGCGGGAGCGGCGGTGGACTGGGCCAATCGCAATGCTTGAAATCGTGAGGCAATCGATTGACGGCCGACAAAGATTTCTGGACCTCACATCTCAGTGCTGCCGCCTAGTGGGTGTAATTTCAGAAAACCCTGAATGAGGGTTTTCACAAAAATGACATTGTTAACAGATTTCTGGACCTCACGTCTCAGTGCTGTCGCCTAGTGGGTGACATTTTAGAAAATTTTATTGACCAATCACAATACTTTAAATAGATTCAAGCATTGGTTGACCAATCCTGCCGCTGACGCTACCGCTTCCGCCTCGCTTAGTTGGTAACCAAGGCCTAAAGGACGGTTCGAATTTCGTGACTTAATAGTTTTTAAGCCATTCCGAGGTTAGTAAAAATTTAATAGTTGATAGTTTATAGAATAGTTTCGAAACAAAATATTGTAAGTGTTTATTGATGAGATTGATGTTTTTGAAATGAGAATAGTTTTATTAAGTATGACCTGGAATCTACTATCTTTAGAGGGGCCTATTATATGAATATTATTCTATATAATTATTGTGTTTAATCACCTACGCAAACAGAGAAACGGCTACCTATATCTTTGAGGTAGCAAACACACAATGTTAAGCTAATCACCGACCTCAATAACGTGTAATGTAGCCATATCTCAAATCACTTCTTAATTAGTGTAGCAATAACTATTCTTGAACCAGGGATGCACACTAATCATATCTACAGCCTTATTGTAAATGCTTTCACGCCAAATATGGTCTAACTAATTAGTTGGTGTTATCATAACACGAGTACCTACGATCTCGTCACTAACGGCGGTCCGATGGATATAATTGACATAGATAACAATCGGAATTACGCGGTGAATCCGTCTATAGACAGTGACCAATTGCGACCAATCTTGGCCGCCATTGGGGGAGTTTGCCCGTTGTCCCTGTACACTGGGTTCCCGTATCCCCGTGCATGGGGACATTGGTATATACTTAAATATCTTTTTGAAAAATTAATATTAAATATTTAAAAAATTAAGATTTAATAATATTTAAATTAATAAAAAAAATATCTCTGTACAATGTAGGTAGTGACCAAGTGACTAGTAATGGCTGGGTTAGGTTAGGCTGTAACTGTGACCATTACATGCCAGAACCGAATTCTAACTAAACGGTACGGGGAAAAAGTTTATTTTTTAAATATTTAATAAAATTCCGCTGTGCCCGAGAACGGGGATATGGGGTACGGGGACAACGGGCATAGACCAATGGTGGTCCATTGTTACCAAATCGATGGCTCCAATGAATACTACGCTAAGTCAAAAATCGTAGGTTTACAGGAGGAGCATTTAAAGGAAAAATGTTGATAAAATCTTTAATATCTAAGTTATTGTAATGATTTTTTCTGAGTGAATAGTTAATTTAGTGATGTTTATGACCTGATTTGTAAAATTTTAAAAATCTTTACGGTTTTTTAGTTAGCCTTACTTAGCGGGATGTAAGGCGGAAAACTAAAATTCAAAATCTAGATACACTCCGCCAAGTCACACTTGGCGGAGTGTATATGGGACTAAAAAATGCCAAATTAAATTAATATTATTCAATAAATCAGAATGATAACATCAAAAATCGATTTTATTACTAATAACGAGTACTTTTAACTTCATGTTGCAATAAAAATATCCTTATTTTAGAATTTAGATAAGATAGCGTTTTGTAATTTAAAGGGCTAATAAATCTTCCGCCCGCTTACAAACCGCTAACAGCGTTTTGTTCTTTAATAAAAAAACGATTATAGTATTAAAATCGAGTAGTATTGTATCCAACTATTATAATTACTATTTGCCCCGCGCAGTTCCACTCGCATCCAAAGTTTTATGCTTTATTTCAGCCTCTTGGGGTTTTAAAAAAAAAAGTATAACAAGGTTAATCGTACATCCTTAACTATCTTCATCAAAATCGGTTTATGGATTTAGCCGTGAAAGTGTTTCAGGCATACGGACGTAATTTCTTGTTTATAATAATACTAGAGCTGACCCGCGGTTCCACCCATGCCCTGTTCGATAAGGTCTTACATATTACTGAAAGGCATAAGGCATAAACTAATTATTTATCACTATTTATATAACCTAAGAACTGTTACAGCGATATTGAGATTAATCAGCAGTCTTTGACTGTCTCAATACGATTTATTACAAAGTATAAATAGACATGCAAAAATAAAACAAGGATTAATAAAAAGTATAAAACAACAACTATAATATTTTCTAAGATATAAATTCTCTCCTTGGCTCTCATCAGATCCATGATCAAATCTGGCTAACAAATTCTAATAAAAACTATTATACATATCAGGTATAATGCTATTGTCACAAAAATAAATTAATTCGTTGTAAGAGTACATAGCTTTCTCAATTTCTGAGAGATTGTTATATACCTTTTCTAGCAATGACTCGACACGAGGGTGTCATGTTTTAAATCGTTTGAAGCATAGTATCTGGTCTCCTAAGCTGTATGTATAATACAAAATACAAAAATTACAAATTAAAAATTAAAAATAAATAAATAAGGAACCTTAGACTTGGCACGACTTTGTCTAGATTTCATTACTTTTAAGATATAAACAAGCAGCTCCATCGAGACTTTGCTAGTTTTTTACAGAATGTTTTTAATGGGATCTTTCTTTTAGCACGTCAGTAACTAGGAATGACATTGATCTTTTTTTGGAATATGAAAACCAATCTTTAAATTAGCGTTGGCTGTATATTTATACTGTATCTTAAAGTATGCACTGTACTTCTATGACCATGCTCAGCACACCATTCTGGATACAATTTTTTTTTTTAATGACAATGATGGATTAAAGTATTGAATACTTGAATTTTTCCCGACATAATGCGACTCTATAGGTACATAATACGAATTAACACTTTAATTAGCGTAAATATAAACAAACACAGCGGCGCTCGCGCCGCGCGCCGCCGCGCGACACCCCGCCAAATCTTAGTTGGCGACGCATCCCCAGCGCGCCGCCGCGGCCCGCGCGCCCCGAGTACACTCCGCTATGTTGAGACGGCGTAGTTTCCGTCCCGTTATTTACAAAAGTACATTTACTTAGCGGTTTGTAATTGTCAAAACTTTTTTGTTTTTGGTCGTACATTTATAAAATTTTGTGAGCATAAAGATAAGGATATTCTAAGTAGATTTAGCTAAAAAACGATAAAACGCCCAAGTTGAGTTAGCGTAGTGTTCATTGGAGCCATCGAAATAGTGTCTAACTGTAATTAACAAGGGATTAATTTCCGACATATTAATCTCCAACCTAGAATAGATAGTAAAAGTTTAAATATTTTAACTATTGGTGTCCCACGGTAGGGCAACCTTTTAGCTCTGAAGTGTAGGTGAAAGCATGCCGGCTTAAAAGAATCGCATCGCTCAAGGAGACCGTAACAAATGAGGGATAATATTTCTATAAAATATCCTTCTAAATAAACCCAAGGCCTTTTCTCAGCAAAATATTTTCGAGCAAACCAAGTTTCCGGCCCGACCCGTGGAACGAGATAAATGCATTAAAAGTGATTTATTACAATAATAAAATAAACTTTACTTTTACACTTTCCTTTTATTAATTAGCTGTGTTGCCAGCCTGTCTGCTTCCTCAGTTGTTATGTTATTTTTATTGTTTATAATTTGCACTTGATAACGTTAATTTCGTCCTTCTGTACTGAATACTGATTATACTGTGTCCCACGAGGGCTACACATTACAGAGGAAACACTACATTTTAATTTTCTTAAAAGATTAAATAAATATTGTTGTGGGATTTTCCCTGCAGTGGGATTATATGAGTTAGATATTATGTTGGTTCGGGTTCGATTCCCGCCCGGAGTCAAAAATGTAATGACATAATATAGTAATTGGCGAAGAGTTCTGGGTGATTTAGATAAAAGTATTTGTTTTTATGGTTATATTATTTGCTGTAATGGTGTCCGTTAGATTGCATAATACAAGCGGTTAACTCAATTTAGGTCAAACTAATTTTGTGTGAATTAGTCCGGAAATGTTAAATTTATTAACTAAAACAAAACATTGTACAGTCCCAAAACAACATGTCTTCTTTGCCGTTAGATACATTATTTACCAAAACGTTTGTGTATGATTAATGTTATGATCATGAGTTTGATCAACTGAATATCTCGCATTGTCGACTAAATAACTATCATAATTTTGAGAAAAGAACTAGCTGCTTAATTTCTGTAAGCGTTTGTACTTCGCAGTTGTGCCGAGCAATCCACGACCTTATTTCACCTGAATAAGATCGTGAGCAGGTACTTACCAGGGTGTGTTGCAGGTGTGGGTGAGGGTCATGTACCGCACTCCGAGCTGGTAGTAGCTCCTGAGGACTCCCAACGAGTTCCCGATCGAGTGACCCCCTTCGATGCCGATGAGAGAAGCTATCTTCCGGGGACGAGCACTATGAGCTTCCAGGATATCTAGGAAAAAATGGGATAAAAATAAAGTTAAAGTTATAGCCTATAATGTCCCACTGCTGGGCAAAAGCCTATCACTTATTGAAGATATCAGTACAGTGAAGCGGATTGGGTGTAATCGCTTGTCTACTGCGGGTTGGGGATCTCATCATCATAACTCATTTTTGTGATTGGTTTTGCTTATTGGTAGCACCAAAAGTAAGCTGGTAGGTACATAATAACAATAACTGAGAGAATATTCCAGAATCAGTTTATTAATCGTACTAAAGGGAATCGTTTGAATTAACCTACTCCACTTTTTCAGCATCCACAATTACACACAGTACATCTTATGTTGATTGGTCTGCCATCAGGAGCGCATGTGCAATAGTGCACACATGTTAAATGAATTGGCTTAGTAGTAGATAACGGTTTTATGTATATTTAACTTGATTTGAGTTAAAACTACCTATTGCATTCACTATGGCTGCCTATGCCTATCCTCCAATCCACGAATCATTCAGAAGTCCATTAACAAGTAAATAAACATAGACAGTAAAGCACAATTTTAAAAACGGAACGAAGTTGTCATCCCGCGGTGGGATGTTAAGCCACATGAGTAAATAAATGGAAACTCATGTGGTTAAGCATCGGAAATATGACGCGGCGGCGTCACCTCACCTGTCAATAAAATCCTGTCAAATCGGAACGTTCCCCTAGGACCCCTGATCAAACATGCCGTTTGATCAAATCTCTATAATTCCCGAGATTCATTTAACCTCACGTACCCCAAAACACTAATTAAAAGCCAAATTAGGTCCAACAACCCATATTAACCAAAACAAACATAAATTGGCCCCAATTAACATGTAATCTCTGAGTAATAGGGGTTATTTTGGCTTGACACACTCATGCTACATTATAGTAAAAGTTTTCGGTAAGTTGCCGTAAGAAGAGCAATTCAAGTGGCTTCCTGAGATCACAATTCGCTGATTATACGAGTTAAGTTGTACGATTCAGGTAGCCTAGGTTTCTTAAGGTACTTAAGATTAGGTAGTTTGTGGCCCCTAGCTATTGACGACAATCGGGAACTTCCTTTTCGTTCTCCATTTGTGATACTTAAAAAAATACCAAAATCGTTCTACTTCTACAATGAACGAGGGATTTGTTATTTTACTATTAATTGAAACGTAAGTTAATGTCATTATTGATTATTTAAACGGGAACTTACGTACGACGGAGGCTACTGTTGAGAGCACTGAGAGAGTGCGGGGAGAGACGCTGTCGCGAGTGCTTCACCCACCTCCTGATGAAGGTCACCGTATGTGACCTTCATCAGGAGTGTGCTGTACACAGTTCTCAGCATAAATTAATTTGTAGATATCCTCGAGTCCACTACCAGACATGATATATCCAATCGCACCTATGAACGACATATTATGAGCAAATGGAACCCACCTAATCGAACTACGACCTTCGATAGATCGGTATTAGGATCAGCAGCAGCTGTAATGTCCCTTATGTCTTTTATTTTTACTTTTCGAATTTCTGAACATTTTCGCTTATAACTTTTTTATTTATAGTTCTACGACAAAAAGTTACTGGACCAAAGTTGTAGAGAATTTAATTTGCAACAAAACTGTTAACAATGATTTTTAAAAAAAATAATAGTTTAAGAGATATATCGTAAAAACCATTTCAACCCCTATTTTCAAGATGGCGGCCGTGGGACAAGGGTGGCGACCCCACAAACTTGTTTTTAGCTTTACACTGACCCCCCCTTCACATCAAAAAAATAAAATTGTGTCCTCTAAAAAACGTAACCCCAAATGTAACTTTTCGATGGACTAACATGAAACTTGGCAGGAAGCTTCTTCAAGTGACGTAAGTGCACACTAAGAAAGGATTTTCGAAAATTGCTATGGGAACGGGCTCAACGCGGGAAAAGCCGCGGGGCGCTGCTAGTTTTATTATAAAGACCAAGTGCCAAAATACAGTCAGTGTTGTGTATCAGTCTAATGTGAACGCACCGTTAAACTCTAACATTGATCATGTGAGGGCACTTCCAACATATGGAACGCCTACCCTCATCACAGCGGTAACTCCGATGTCTTCAGTTCACCCGCGACCACGAGAGGTGCAATCCCCTCGAAACGTCGGGAAATATAAAGTAAGTTGCTTTATACTCGTAATCTTTCTACCGCGAAAAACCCGTACGTTTACGAGTACCATAGTTATAATATTTTTGACTCGTTATTAACATTGTATTTATATTAACTATTGTGCACTAGACTAAGTCGCGCGCCCATCCGCCCACAGCAAGCAATACAAACGTAGTAAATGCGTCATAAAATATTCAAAAACGATGATTTCCAAAGTTTCCTCGTAATGTTACAAAGTTGGAAGGTTAACTGAATTATAACAAAAGTAACTTGAACCGATGAATATTTCACGAGGTCCATTGTATAATATAACAAGCATACTACGGGCGCCCCGCGGATTTACTCGCGTTGTGCTCGTTCCCGTGGGAAACTCAGGATGAAAAATGATATTCCCGTTGAATGTGGCTATCCATTACAAATGGAGTAACTCGTAGTTTCAGAGATAAGCCCGCAGATACAAACAAAATTAAAATGTTCCCTCTTTATTATATTATATATAGGAGACTACCATTTTCCTTGATTTTCTTTCGCCCGTTTTGGTTCTGTCACAAACAAGAGGACAGCTGTCAAACTTTGCTTCCCATTCTCGAGTGATTTGGTAGATATACAAAGCAATACCAGTAAAGCCGTCTACACGAATATGATGAAAATGAATTGTTTGATTTTTGTTTGTTTCAACGCGATAATCTCGGAAACTACCAATCCGATTTCAATAATCCGTTTTGCAATAAATAGTTACATTCAACGGAATGATTATAGGCTATGTTTTTCATCCCTTAATTCCCATGGGAATGGGCACAACGCGAGGCACTGCTAGTCACTTACTCGTACATTACTGAAGATATAACAGTGAGACTTGTTAATAACAAAGTAATTAAATTAATTTAGTTGTATTAAATTTCATTACGCATATTATGAGGCCACATTATAATATATTATAGTATTAGGCCGATTCTCAGTTCACCAACATTTCCTGGGAGAAGTCCTTTAATCCCTTCATCTGCATTGAGACCCCAAAAGGGCAAACTTTTCTAAAAATATTTGTACACAAGCCATTTGCTACTTCAACACCGGTGGAGTTAATCCAACGGGATTCATCCGGTTTCACCCAAGCTTACCACTTACCTATAGTTCAAAAATTTTAATTGGATTTCCGAGCCCCGGTAAAGAGAAACGATTCCAAACTGATTTATTTTGCTTTAAAACCGTTATTATTGTTAACCAGCGCGTATAATTAGAGAGATTTTTGTGTTTCGATGCGGAATGAGAGAAAATATGCTGACTGGGAACAGGTACATTTTACGGCGGTTAGTTTACAGGTTAATTCATTGTTATATTACTTATAAATCTATAATATAAAAATGAATCGCTGAATCTGTTGCTCAAAAATCAAAATCAAAATCAAAAATGCTTTATTGTTAAAACAGTTTACATTCAAATACATAGGTGAGGAGGTTCCTCATTTAATGTTGATATGTTGCTAAGCGCATAACTTCAGAACGACTGCACCAAATTGGATGATTCTTTTTTTAATGTGTTCCTTATTTTCAGGACAAGATTTTTATATAAGAAAAATCTCAAATTTCCCACGGGAACGGGGGCGCTGCGGGTGAAACCGCGGGGCACAGCTAGTATTATATATTTAATGAAGTTGAAGAGTTGATTTTTGTTTCATGTTTGTTTGAACGCGCTACTCTCAGAAACTACCAACCCGATTTGAATATTTCTTTTTGTAATGCATAGCTACATTCAATGGGAAGGTATAGGCTATATCCCTCATCCCGACGTTCGCACGGAAACAGGGAAAACGCGGGTGAAGCCGCGGGGTACTGCGAGTTCCTATATACGAGACGAGCTGTAGATAGTCGCCACTACGTTCACGCGGTAAAACATTGAGACACTAGATTGTTTATTTTGATTGAAAAACAGCCACCAAAGCTTTGAAAATAAAGCATTTTCATACAACCCTTCTTACTAATTTTGTCTTTTTAGGAACAAACATTAGTAACTGGTGTGCTAGTTTTAATTATTTTATTTACAAAAAAGGTGCGTATCAGGGCTCTTAAATTAGACTACTGGCTCTTGCACCAGTAGTGTACAGTCGTTGACATACATTGAATTATAATGTGCCAACGTACTTGACACGTTGTCACGTTATGCCACCGAATAAGGTGAACAAGTGTTAACATTTATAATAACCCACCCGTGTCGTACTGTGCCGGATACAGAATAGCATGTAACCTCTCCCTTAAATGAAGCCATCCATCCTAATGAGAGTGCTAGTTCTTGAGCCGGTTCAAACAAACAATAATCAATCTTGATTGTAATAGTGTAGATAGATGACGTCGACTACACCGTGATCTCGTTCTTACCAGTAACAGAGGTAGCCATCTTGAGGAATTGCGGGTACTTGTCGACGAGGCGCCTGATGACGTCAATCTGCTCCAGGGTGAGTTGAACGGCGTCTTTGTTCTGAGTTCCGCAGGGCACGAAGGCTGACCAGAACTGGGGGAAGAAATACTGTGTTAGACTGTACGGTAGTGAAATTAAGATTGAAATTGGATCATTCATTATTTCGAATAGGTTAATGGTAAACCGTGGTATCGCATTTTTAGACCGCTGACAGTTGTCTGACATGGACTAACGATGAACCAACTGGGACTGACAGCTTAACATGCCCTAAGAAAAAGAGTAGTGCGCAGATAAAAATACCGCATAACAATCCTCATAAAAAGTAAATAGAAGTATCTATAATGTCCCACTGCTGGGCAAAGGCACCTCTCTCTCTGAAGATATCAGTACAGTGATATCTTCAGAGAGACTGCACCTGGAATCCTCCTGGATTAGGCGTAATCACCACGCTTTTCTAATGCGGGTTGGTGATCTCAAACACGAGCAATTTTGAAAAGAAGGAAATATGTTTTCGTTCGACGCGGGAATTGAACTCGAGAGCTCAGTCTTGGCAGGCGAGGGCGGGCACATACCACTAGACACGAGGCGATTACTAAACATAAGCAGAGAAAATAATAAACTTCCTTTCTTTATAAAACCTAATGCTTTTTGTACCCTATAATGATATTCAAAAAGCAAAAAGCAAACTCAAACATTTCTTTGAGTTAGACTATTGCACTTACAATCTGCAAAGAGTTACTAACTAAAGATAAGGCGAGAAAGCCGCGATGGCTTCCAAAGACAGCATTAAACTTAACGACAAGTTTGTTTGAACTTTACTTAAAGTTATTATCAGTCAAACCATGTTCCCGGCCTGTTTTTAAGTTTGAAATTCTTTTGAAAGAAGCGCATATTTTAAAATTTGTTATTTTTAACCCCCCACGCAAAAGTGATACGTTTGACGACGATATCGGTGTATGTGTGTGTGTCTGTATGTGGCACGGTAACTCTTAAACAGATGGAATGATTTCGATGCTGTTTTTTTCAGTTTTTTAGCGATAGTTTTGAGCTATGTTTTGTAAAATCCGCCCAGACGTTTTTTCTTTTAAAAATGTAATCTACCTTGCTATGTAAAAAAAGTATCTCATTAGATTTAGTTTCAGTCATTTTTTCACAGTATATTAAGCAGGATAAAGTCAAACTTGATAAATATTTAAAAAAATCCAGGTAATCTTATTGCTTTTGCTAAAATCGGAAACTGGATCACTAACTTCATACATTAGTGAAACTGAGATTAAACTTTGTTAATTTAACCGACTTTGAATCGGAGTACCGAACATTTTTATTTTTCGTTCTGAAGGAGGAACAATTTCAATGAAATACTTTTAAACCAATTTTTATCAAGGATCCACATGTTTTTTTCTAAGGTGCCTTACCAAAGCCCACCAAAGAATATGACGAAACCAAATATAGGTGTGGATATTGAACCGGGCCGACTTAAAGAAATTAATAATAATTTTATCATTGCAAAGGTATGTTTGAATAACTGTGTTTTTTGCCTCCATTTAGATTAACCTTCCAATTAGATTTACTTCGTGAATGTACTTTCAAGTGAAGTTCTAATAATTTCAAAAAGTGTTCCAAAACTTTCAGTACTACACAAACTACTTCGTAATGTGTGTACTTACAAACCATCTAGATTAAAATCAAGTCGGCACAAACATGGGGGAGCTCACCCGAGTGGTCATAGACACAGGATCATGTGTTACAAAAGCTGGATTCGGGGGAGAATCGTTCCCGAGAGCTGAGTTCCGCACTGTCGTTGGAAGGTACTTCAATATAAGTCAATCTTGTATGTATGTTTGTTACTCGTTCACGCAAAAACTACTGAACGGATTTGGATGAAACTTTTCAGTAATATAGGCTATACATCAGAATAACACATGGAATACATTTTATCCCGAAATTCTGGCGGGAAAGGGTACACTAAGGGTAAAACCGCGGGGTGCGGCTAGTTGTAGATAATATTCCAGGTAATTTGTCAGAGTTCTGTGCCTAAATTAATGGGTCAAGCCCACACTGATGGAATTGTAAAGGTCCTGTGATAAGTGGCCGATAGGAACATATGTGTATACGGGTCTTATTCTTAAACGTTTATTAACAGCATTTTAGTTATTAAATGGTTAGTCCCTTTCTGATATACGCTATTTTCCGAAGAGCAAAAGAGACAAGACACTTTATAACAGTGTTTTAGTTATTCACTTTATATGAACACTGCACACTGCCACTAAAGCACAATATAATCTAACTTTATCTCCTAATTAATACAACCTGCATTGCAATTACATGCTAGCATAAAGCAAACCGGGCAAGCGCATTCAATTGCTCATATTACGTTGCTATAATGAGCGGCGCTCATATCAGCCGTGCGTGCGTATTTTTGTTTCAAAATTAGCGTCGAAAATATTATATTGCAGTTATAATTTCTGTTTACATAGATGATAATTTATAAGCTGTTGCCACCTGGTGAGGTCTGTACTTGCATATCATTAATTTGGGCGTAGCGCTCGTGACTAAGCGATGTCAGTTTATCGCGAATCTTATGCGACGTGCAGCTCGACCATTGCTATCCGAGTGCTAGCGTGTCTCGGAGGTACGTTAAGCAGGTCCCGGTTATTTGAATCGTTATACCATGCCGGAGGCCTTTGGGCGGTCTAAAAACTCCATTAATTTTGACTCGAAACAATCTCCAACTGGTAAAGGTACTATATTCCAATGGAGGTATTTTAAAAACCAAATATGGAGTATGAAATTTATTAATTGGATATGAAAAATATATTTTTCAAATAAAAGATAGATTTAAGAGCAACTTTTAACTAGTTTTAATTAAGAAACTTAAAAAAAAATTAAGTTACTATATGTAACTAACTGTCCATTTAACACAGATTTCGTCGTCTCGGACTTGTAGATGGGTTTCCCTTGATCTACTGTGGCCATGAGGCGATAGAGAAGCGGGGTCTGTCGCAACTGACGTGGCCCGTGGAGGAAGGCCAGATAGTCAACTGGGACGAAATGGAGAAGCTCTGGTACCACATCTTCTACAAAGAGCTCCGTGTGCCTCCAGAAGACTCACAAGTCCTACATTCAGTCAACCCTTTGATTTCGAAGAGAGATAAGTAATAATTCAATGCTTTACCGTTTAAATAAAGAGTCAGTAACTGGTTTTAGCAACTTCATCCTAGTTAATAAATATTTCCTATATTATTCAAAAACCTATTTACAAAAACCCCTGTTTGACTTGTTTTAAACCTAGTAGAGGAAAACATGGCAACAGAACTTCACAAGAATCAAGCCCTTTCGCAAGTTGTTTTCTTAGTTCCTTGGACTCTTTTAATTTGTCTTATATTTCAGAGAAAAAATTGCCGAAATATTGTTCGAGAACTTCACTATCAAAGGCTTGTATCTCATGAAGTCTCCAGCTCTCGTTCTCCACGCTAGCGGTAGAACATCAGGAGTAGTTTGGGAGAGTGGAGCGGCCTGCACGTACGTCACGCCGGTCTACGAAGGATTCCCTCTGAAGCAGGCCACGGTCAAATCCAAAGTCACTGGGAGGACCCTCACCAAGTTCCTTCAGAAACTGCTGATTGATACTGGGTATTCCTTCACCACTCCCTTGGAGATAGATATTTTGAAAAATATTAAGGTTAGCTATCAACATATTAATTTGATATTGTAGCTCTGATTTGCTTGTCTTTAGCTTTGCTATGAATGATTTATATTATGTTAGGTAACAGTTTGTAGCATAAGGCACGGTTCAACTGAATGATTGTTAATGTAAAAAACTTGTGGCTCGGCTACAACTTGGATGGGTGCCCGATAAGAGCAATTTTATCAGAGCTTCAGGCCTAAAACTAGTACGATGAAATGACAATGTTGATTGCCTATCTGCAGTCGTTAAGCTGAATATCAGTGGTAAGGTAGATGATGCATCATCCACGTATGCTTATTACTGTTTATTTTTTACTTTTCTTATTTGTTCCAGAGTAAATGTTGCTACTTATCCTCTGATTTCGACTCAGACCTGGCCAACCACGCCTGCTCTGGCCCAGACCGTTACCCTTACGAACTTCCAGACGGGCAGAAGATACTCCTGGACGACGTCAGGTTCAAGACTCCTGAACTATTCTTCAAACCTCATCTCTTCGACTTGGGGTCACACAACGTTGCCGATGACATCATGTTGAGCATTTCTAGGTGCGAGTTGGAGTATAGAGACATGTTTTATGACAACATTGTGATAGGAGGCGGGAGTTCCATGTTCCCTGGATTGCCGGAGAGGATGCAATCTGAACTGTCGCTGAAGTTGGTCAATCAGCCGTATAAGGCGAAGATTGACGCCATGCCGGGGAGGCAGTTTGCTGCCTGGGCTGGCGGTTCCATCGTGGCTTCTCTGTCTACTGTCAGCAAGTTCTGGATGACCAGAACTGAATATGAGGACGGTGGATCCCAAAGAGTACATTATAAGTTCTTGTAAGGTCAAACTATTACTTGCTGTAGAGCCAAATATAATTGTTATATTATGAATAAATTGAATGGAAGGTTCACCTTCACAATAAAAAGTTGTAAACGCTTTATTTAATTCGAGTCACTTTTTATTTTATTGCAAAAATAAAACCCTAATTTAAACCACAATAATGTCGAAGAAAAATAAGCAAATATATTTACTTAAAAGATTTACAAGATTTCACTCTCCCAGACAAGAGCACCAAATTAAATTATCTTGAAGAACAACAAACAAAGCTTAAGGAAAATAAAAATAGTAAGAACTTGACAAGAAAATAGGCGAATCGATAGAGCACGTTCATTTAGTAAAATTGTATTGTACTTGGAAGAGCATAATTTAAGAGTTTCATTTAGCAGTCTTTTTCTTATCGAGTGGATAGCCAACCTGACCAATCCTGGTGTCAGAGTTATTGAACCGCCAAAGGCCTCTGACATGGCTCAAGTAACGACTACTATCCGTAGAAAGTAACCGGGACCGACGGCTTAACGTGCCCTCCGAAGCACGGAGCAGCACGGATTTAGTAGTCAACACAATGTTATTTCTTTTTGAATTAATCAAGAATTCACAAAACAACCCCTTCTACTTATTATTACTTCTACACGCAGGAAATTGGCGCTGAAACATAAAATTACTTGGCAAGGACGATTACGCCCTTTATTTTTATATTATTATACCCTTAGCCTCTGTCTGGTAATAACTCCGCTGAATAAAAGGACTTTTTACTGTGTCGTTTCCCGCCCGGAGTCAAGAATATGTAAAGATAGTTGGCGAGGACGTCCGGGCGTCAGTATAAAGTATTTTGTGTTACTTAAATTGTTGTATTAAGTACCAAAAAGTAAATTCTAAAATACGACCTTGGAGTTTATAATTTTAAACTATCTCTATACGATTTCAAAATTATTTTTGTGTATGATAACCACACTCTTAAAGAAGAGTAGAGGCTATCTTCATATCTACATACCCACCGAAATATGTACAAAGCGGTTTATTCATTCATCAAACCACTGGACTGCTAGTTCGACATATAATAACTGAAAGTCCCCTTACCGAACGTTATGATGGAGTACAAAACGTTACTGTCATTCCAAGTCTCTCCATTCCTTCCAAATATTCGGTAAAGATGATATCCCATTTTTCGGGCCTGTCCAGTATGTTGGTCCACTGCCAACTGCGATACGATTAATCCGTGCGTGAATATAAGTGACGAACGATCTAGCGAGGGCGGCCGGATGGCCGGATGCGTCCGTCCGTGGACATTTTTATGAAGGGGTCTCCAAAACTTGATTGCTTTGAATGGCCTAGATTTTGTACGACCATGTTTTTTTGTTTCTGTTAATTAATTGAAGTAATGTTGGTGCTTCGTATATTGATTTTATAGTTAACGTGTGTGTTTGTTTACTTTAATTAATTTATATTGAACGTGGCCCACAAACTCAATGTTTGCAAAGTGAGACGCAGTTATAATATGTTTTATCTATGGTGAGGTTTGGTTTGGTAGTGGGTTTGGTGTACACATGGGTGTGTAACATCTGCGGTGTGCACACGGTGTGCAACACAGATGTCAGAAATACAGGAGATGTGGCAAGGAGGCGTGGCGCTTGCGAACGCATCTAGCCGCAAAGCGGCTTGTTGCCAGTTTCGGCCATTAGTCGAATGCCAACTTGCGACGTCTTCACTGCTTGTGATTTTTTACAAAATGCCGCGTTGTACAGTGGTTGTTTGCAAAAATAACACCTCTATTGTGAATTATACGAAAGATGGCATCTCATTTCACACGTAAGTATAAAAATATGATTGTTTTTCTTATTAAATTCATTAAAACATTACTTCGTGATACTAGTAACACGATAAAGTACCAAAAGCAATTATTTTCATTAGGAACTAAAACCATTGTTTGCTTAATACACATCGATCAATGAATCGCCTGGTCTAATAGCGCAATGGAAAAGTGTTTTACTGATACTCTCACTCACACGATAGTTTCGTGAAGCGGGTGCTGCCACACTGGTTCCAATTAATGAAATCAGGGACATAGAGGTCGAAGTACGAATTTCAATCTGATTTTTTGTAATTAAGGTCTTTGAGTGATTCTAAGCCTATTTTATAGAATACGTTTTTTTGATATACCTGCCCGTTTCCGAGAAAAAAAATGTTAAGTTTTTTTTTGTATGGAGAAAAATCGTTTTCTTTATTTATTTCATAAACGGGCAGAGACGTTAAAACCAAACCTTAAAGGGATTAAAGAACACATAATTCCTTGCATTTTGTTCGAAATCATCTACTCCATATCTCTGCCCGTTTAAAAACGGCAGGCGATCCAAATTTTTTTTTTCTTTTGTGGTTTTTTTGGTTTAAATACGCTTGAATGAATACTTAAATAGCAATATTGTAATACTAGTACTTCATTCCATCGATGCAAAATGTAATTGTAATATTAATAGCTTAGGTAATTTTATACCTACATACCGGCTATGTTACTTTTTTACCTGGGTATTGTTTTGCTTAGAGGCTTTTGCAAGGCCGAATATGTTTTATTGTTCACGTTACCTGGATAAGATAAGAAAAGAGGGCACTTACAGGTTACAGGTAATCAGGTAACTTACCTGATTAGTTGTTTTCAAAACGGAGTCACTCGTTCCTCGGATCCTAAAGTATCAACACGTACCTACACGCTCTTTACCATTAATATGTCTCAGTTTAAATCAAATTTGGATATATATATATGTGCTACTGAAATCAAGTGGAAATATCAAAAACAGTGATATATTGTGCACTACGTTTTTAAATCAAATAAACGTTGAAGTTTCTGCTGAAGATCTTAGAATTCTAAAACAGTTCACAAGGACATATGTTGCAAATTTACACAAGAGATGGTTGCAAGCAAATAGATGCCAATCTAATTTTTTCACCAAGAACACCATATTTGATGTCAATATTTGCGAAAGAGAATTTGGATGTCTCAAGCAATGGAAGCCAGTCCGCAGTCAGATGCTGCTACAAATACTCCACAGAAAGCCATCTGAGACCCACCAGAGGATCTATCAAACAAGCATAAAAGAAGGTGCCTTTCATCTCTTAAAAACCACTCCGAAGAAGAATTACTGTCTGCATTATTAGATAGATTGAAAGACAATTAGATTGACATCTATTTGCTTGCAACCATCTCTTGTGTAAATTTGCAACATATGTTCTTGTGAACTGTTTTAGAATTATAAGATCTTCAGCAGAAACTTCAAAGTTTATTTGATTTAAAAACGTAGTGCACAATATATCACTGTTTTTGATATTTCCACTTGATTTCAGTAGCACATATATATCCAAATTTGATTTAAACTGAGACATATTAATGGTAAAGAGCGTGTAGGTACGTGTTGATACTTTAGGATCCGAGGAACGAGTGACTCCGTTTTGAAAACAACTAATCAGGTAAGTTACCTGATTACCTGTAACCTGTAAGTGCCCTCTTTTCTTATCTTATCCAGGTAACGTGAACAATAAAACATATTCGGCCTTGCAAAAGCCTCTACGCAAAACAATACCCAGGTAAAAAAGTAACATAGCAGGTATGTAGGTATAAAATTACTTAAGCTATTAATATTACAATTCCATTTTGTATCGATGGAATGAAGTACTAGTATTACAATATTGCTATTTAAGTATTCATTCAAGCGTATTTAAACCAAAAAAACCACAAAAGAAAAAAAAAATTTGGAACGCCTGCCGTTTTTAAACGGGCAGAGATATGGAGTAGATGATTTCGAACAAAATGCAAGGAATTATGTGTTCTTTAATCCCTTTAAGGTTTGGTTTTAACGTCTCTGCCCGTTTATGAAATAAATAAAGAAAACGATTTTTCTCCATACAAAAAAAAACTTAACATTTTTTTTCTCGGAAACGGGCAGGTATTTCAAAAAAACGTATTCTATAAAATAGGCTTAGAATCACTCAAAGACCTTAATTACAAAAAATCAGATTGAAATTCGTACTTTGACCTCTATGTAAACTTGGGCGTTATCGCTATATTTTCATATTGCATTATCCGTTATAATTATATTTTTCTAACTGTTGTGTTAAACTGTTGTAATATTTATTATCTGTTGTAAGATTAGTTGTATGTTGAATTGCGATTATAACATTTTACGGTTGTAAATACGATGATAAAGTTATAGCACAAGATTATAATAGTAGGTACAATTTTTTCAGTGTTGCATGTTTTAAAATGTGTTACAGAAAAACAAATTTGGTTTTGATTTGATTTCAACGAACTTTCCTTCCTACTCGTTACAGGCTTTACGTATTTGTTTGAATTTTCTTACTCGAAAAAGTTGATGCAAAAGTTAATAAGTGTTGTAAATAATAAATTTATTGTGTGTGTAAAATAGTTTTTAAGTTATAAAATTGTAAAAACATATTTGTGAAAAATGTCGCGAGCTCGAAGTTCCGCCGTTTGGAATTATTTTACTGTGGACAATGTATGTGATAAAAAAGCAGTTTTTTCGCAATCAAAACAAACTTTCTAATGAATGAATATACACCAATAAAACAACAGGCAACAGCGAAGACATGAATCTATCTTCATACGAATATAAAATCAAAATTATAATAAACTGTTGTATTTTAATGAAAGTAAAATTTGCTCTTGTACTTAGTAATTTAAAGTTCATATTCGTCTAACGCTCTACGATGTGAAGTTCGCTATCATTATTTTTTAACCTTGACCTTGAACCTTGAATAGTTGAATTTGAGTCGACATCGGCTTCGGTTCGGTCCGTTCGGAAATCATCGGAGATACTCGGTACCGGTAGTTTCTAGTTCTACTAGTTACCGAGTATCTCCGATGATTGCCGAATCGAGGCGCACGATTATATTATAGGTACGTAATAAATATTACAACAGTCTTTGTCGAAAATAAATAATGGTTGTTGTTGCTATAAAATTATAATGAAATATATTATTTGTTGTATGTTATAACGCCCAAGACTACCTCTATGTCCCTGATTTAATTAATTGGAACCAGTGTCCATTGTTAGGTAGATAATTAGAGATGTGATGTCACTTTTGAGGTTGTCGATATTTTATATCGATCCTACTTAGTTCGAATGATTACACAAGGGAACAAAATTAGACTTTTTTTGCTGCATGGAACTTTATAGCTGTTGTTTACTAATGTGAGGTAAAAATGATATAATTAATTATTGAAAACACAATTCATTACTATTTCTTGATTACTCGACTTATTATTATTATTGAATCAAGTATGGGTTTTTAATTTATTGCGGTACTCTTACACATGTATCATTGATATCATCATCATCATTCACACCTTTTTAATATTTTAGCTATCCGAAGGATCCAAAAATAAAAGAAAAGTGGATAAATGCAACAGGAAAAGGTCCAAACTGGTTTCCCACAAAAAATAACACGATATGTTCGTCTCACTTTGAGCCTAAGTGCTTTCAACCATTGAAGAAAGTTCGTCGGCTCTGAATTTCATCGATACTATTTTTTCTACGATTCAAATTCAAATTCAAATTCAAATCAATTACCTCTTCACATCACTAGTTGCGATGTGTGTTTATTGTCTGTAGCTACAGGTAGAAGCCCCGCCCCCTGTATGCATGTGTTCTATTACTGAGTTTATTAGTGTTGCTGTAAGTTTCTTTGTGTGCGGGAGAAATATGAGCTCGTGTGCCGTTCTTATAGTTTTTGCTTTTGTGTTAGTGAACGTTAGTAACTATTTATTAATCTGTGACACGGCGACATCTGAACACGAATACATTTGTTTACAAAGCATATCTCCTGTATTTCTGACATCTGTGGTGTGCAACATGGATTTAATAAATAAAGTCTTTGTGTGGCAAAGACACAAAGAGTATAAATGTCACAAAGGAGTCATGAAGGTTGACCAAGAAGTTATGAACTTACTTTGTAAATAAACCTATAAAACTTTTGGAAGTAACCTTTTTACCTGTACAAAATAACATTAATTATTCTAATCAAAGTCACGTCAGTCAGTACTGCGTCAAATTAGGAAAAAGCAATAATTATTGTAATTATTATTGTTTGAAATTAATTTTAATTATTTTCCTTTTAGAAACTTCATCATTTTCTTTCGTAAATACCAACATTACAATCTAAAAACGATTTTAAAACCATTTTAACAAACAAATTTACTCACTTTACCACCAAATGTAAAGCAGAGTCAACTATGGCGTTCGAAAAGCCAGCAGTGGTCCTTGATAATGGAAGTTACACCATAAAAGCTGGCTTCGCCTGCGACAACCATCCCTTGACTATGTTCAGAACTGTTCTCGGAAGACCGGCCAAGCTGAACGGAGGATACGGCAAGGAAAACTATGAAGTTTATATAGGTAAGTTATATTAAGTACGGAAGTTCGATTAGGTTAGGGGCCAACCCTGGTGCCGGAGTTTTCAGACTGTCTAGAGGCCTCCGACTAGATCTATATAAGTTATATTGAGACAAGCCCGTATTCATATAAAGTATGTAGTAGGTCAGATTCAATATTGTGTAGGTACATTATTGAAGTTCATTTTAATTTACTTATATTTTTTATTTTAGTAAAAATACCTAACCCACTTAGCGATAAAAGTTCGTTATTTTATTCCAGCGCTCTCAGTGATATTTCATTGTAAGGCTCCGCCTGCCTTGAAGACAGTATTCTCATTTTACGAGTACATACATACCTATTTTATGTAGTCCGAGTATGCGTTAAGCTTATGAAAACCTAGCGCTTGATAAATAGCTAGCGGATGATAAATATCCGGCCAAGTACAAGTCGGACTGCCGCACAAAGTGTTCCGTACCATCTATAAACTGCAATATTATGACTGTGGGCAAATGCCCAGCTATGGGATATTTCGCGGTAACACCGCGGGGCGCGACTAGTCAATCATAATTTTGCCTTTAAAGGCCTTTGCCCAGCAGTGGGACATTACAGGCTAATACTTAACTTTACATTAATAATAAAACGTTTCAATAATTGAAATACGTATCGTCGACTCAATATATTTTATTCCAAACTGCATAAATCATTTTCATTCGTTCTACATCGTCCAAACGCCTTAGTCAAGTATTCAGATGAAGTTCAATTGGTCTGGCTGTGGAGTTATTCGAGATAGAAATATTCTTGATAGAAATACTGTGTTTTCTTTTAGCTTTATAGAAAAATGGCCGCCGTAATCTCTAGTTTTACCCTCTCGGCCAGTAACGGGTTGAGGAAAATGTTTTATATTTACTGTTGCCAATGAGGAGCATACCAAATTAAGCCCGGAACTTATCCCAATCATATGTCTTTAGGCATGAGCTACCAAAGGTCACCAAAATTCTGGAACTCTGCCATTGGGTATTTGCCAATTCGCCATGTTATTATCATAAAAATCGTTTCTCAAGGCCTCATTGAGCCATGCCGTATAGCCGTGCTCAACCTCCTAGATTTTGGACCAATAAAATATTTATCAAGCGGTTTTGCCTATGAATTATTTATTGATTTCCAACGTCTATTAGGGTGTGAGTTAGGACAATTACGGCATCAGCCCTGATTAGCATATTACCTGGTTAGTTAGGGTGATCAATGCTAATATCACTTGGCGTAATAAAATTCTGGTGATGTAATTGGGTTTGTGTGCTTCTATTAAGGTGAGAACTGACTTGAATATTAGCAATGAGGTACTCGTTGAACAAGGCATTTTCGACTTTATGTCGTTAATCATATACCACAAAACTTAAGAAAAGTTAGTTGAAGTAGCTTAGTGGGCAACCCTGTTGTTGAAATTGTTAAGACCGTTTGAATGTATTTTAACTAGCATGACTTAAGAATTGAAACAACCAGGGCCGGGATTAAATGTGATGAAAAATATTTCCCATTGGAATCATTTAAAAAGTTTCATTTACTGCACTGGTAACTCCAGTGACTGCAACCGCCTTAGCTTTTTAGGGAACGCAGTAAGGTATCCCATATCTTTCGGGCAGAAACCGGGATATGAGAAATTAAAAAAAGACCTATTAAAAAAATCCATAGCCGAGTCTGTTGCTTTAAGAATATTACATGTCAATGATTAATTTTCTAGGTGACGAGGCATTAGTAGTTCCTGAGTACGAAATGTTTTATCCCGTGCTGAGAGGGAAGATAGTCCACTGGGATAACATGGAGAGGATCTGGCACCACATGTTCTATAGAGAGCTGAAGGTAGCCCCCGAGGACCGCGCTGTCATCATGGGGTGCTCCTCCGACTCTACTATGGCTGAAAAGTGAGTATTATATAGATAGATCAATTCGTCTTTACGCGCGGTACTACGCAATAGCTTCCACCCAAAGATTACCTGGAAGAGATCACACTAAGCGATAAGGCCGCCCATTGTGGGTAAGGCAAGTATAGGTCTACAAATTCTACTTAAGTAATTTTATTATTATACTTGTCAAAAACAGAAGAATCGCGCTTTGGCCTTAAATGGAACCCAAAATAGCTGTAACTTACAGTGTCGTTAACCTAACTATGACGATGACGTAAGGATCAAGTGTAAGAGGTTGTTATATGAGCCAATTTGACCCTCATTATGAGCACCAATAAACAAAAGTTAATTTAAGGTAACTCATTAAAACTTTATAGTTTCGCTGATTAAGTCTTGTTTTTATTATTAAACTAAAATGGGGTGGGATAATAAGCCTTGTTTCTATGTCACTAAGGTGAAGTATACCTTAATAATTTTCTAATTGAGTTTCAGAATAAAGATTCTTCTTTAGTAATGAGTAGGCTAAAGTTGTTATAAATACAACTCGTATCTAGCGCGCCTAATCAAACTTTTATGTAGTACTAGCAGTGCCCCGCAGTATTACCCGAGTTGTACTCGTACTTTTGTAATTCCTGGCATGAAAAGTTTCGTAAACAGTCACAGAACTTTGTCCTTAATCACTCTGCATGTTGGTGAAAATCGCATGACAACCCGTCGCGTAGTTTAGGTGGCTACTATTTAGATGAACATTCCCAGATTGCCTAAAGGTTGCCAATAAAATTCAAATAACCCCCAAAAAATCCCCAAATTAACGTTTAATTTATCGTCTCCTAAGCTTGGTAACGGTCAAATATGCCTATATACCAAAGTAGTTTTAGATTGGTTTTATTGAATAAAAAGCGGCATCTAGGTAGCTTAACGAATCACGGTAGCGCTCAGAAAGCCACTTCTTCTTCTTCATCGAGTGGATGGTCAACCTGACCAATCCTGGTGTCAGAGTTGTTAAGCCGCCAAAGGCCTCTGACATGGCTCAAGTAACGACTACTATCCGTAGAAAGTAACCGGGACCAACGGCTTAACGTGCCCTCCGAAGCACGGAATCATCTTACTTTTCGAGCAATCAGGTGATTCAGCCTGCAATGCCCTAACCAAACTGAAGAAAGTCTCATAAAGAGATTTTTGTGAGAAATCCCCACCGGGAATCGAACCCGGAACCTCTGGGTCGAGAGCCGGGCGCTCAAACCACAAGACCACGGAGGCTGTTAAAAAGAAAGCCATTATCGTACTCCCATCCAAGTAAGGGCCGAGCTGCACGTTGCTTAAAAAACACTTATGGAATTTAAAAAGTATTGTAAATAGAACCTGACCGAAAAGGAAACCAAAACCATATTTCATTACTAAAAAAAGTTTTAGTTTAATTTTTTTATTTAAAAACCTAACCGCCGCCACTTAAAGCTTAGTTTGCGTGCAACCAATCGTGGGTGGACTAGTCCAGTACATATTCATTAACAACACCCTTGAACTAAGTAAATAGATAGATACTCGTATATTCTATATCGTCAACTCGTTACGATTTTAAAGTTATATAAGTTGGAATCAGTTGCCATACTCGTTTGCTGAGGCTTCTAAAAGCTTGTAAGTAAATTTTCATGAAGCACTGACTTCCGTGTTAAAAGGATGAGTACGTAAATCCTATAAGTTATATCTTAACCACTTTTAGATTAAATATCTCTCACTGAAGACGTGCTCGCTTTGATTCGTAATCGGTGCAAGATTAGTCGACCCAATAACCTCAAATATTCTGTTTCTTGAGTGTACCCGTCTGTGAAAACTGCATTGAAATAAGTTTAGCACTTATGTTTTGAGTTTAGCGCGAATTAGATAAAAGATTAGACAAATGCAGCCGAAAAATTTGTTTTTTACAATGTATGAAGATATTGTGTTCATAGTGCTAAGTCTAGTGTTCATAGTGATGATCATACTCGTAATTAAGCCCCAAACTCATCAAGTGATTTTTAAGTAAAACAAGCCAGTGTTCTACCAACTTTTGTACTTCCACATCTACGTATACTGGTAAGAGCCCTAAGGCCTAAAATAAATAAGTAAGTAGGGCTCTGAACAAAATGAAGCTAAATGTAACCGAAACACCGAATCTTGTTTTCCCTTGTAGCAAATAACAAAAACAACTAATTGTATTATGCCGTGTTCCCTCTCTAATTAGATACGGTCTAGTCAAATATTTTACCGCACAGAGCGCTTAGTACGAAGAGGTTATCTGGTACTTGGGTTAGATTAGCACTAAGTTGGAACATGGAACTAATCATTTCAAAACGGCCGCAATCAATAGCCGCGTTCGAATTTGGAACTCAACCCACCGGGTTTGAATTTTGAAAAAGTACCTACTCGTTGTCTTCTGCAGTTAGGTTTCAGAGTGAATTACCAATTTGATTTCATTGGCTATGTTCGATTTTAAGAGCAATTAGTATCTCAATGCGAAACGAAGAATATTCTGCCAAATTTCAACCGCCTACAAATTTTAAATTGAATAAAAAAGAAAGAGGTATTCTCTCCACATTTTCTTGACACACCGGCGGTAAAAAGGAATAGATAACGAAATCTACAAGAAGATTTTCCCTTTAAATTCAGACCTCAATTTCTAAACGAAAAACTTTTTCGAGCAAACACTAACCTGATAAGATCATACGGGGAACTTTAGACCTCTCTCGAGGCTTTTGATTTATTTTACCACCATTGCTTGGTAACATAGCTTGTTATTACAGTCCCTAGAGTCTGATACGGCAATGTCTAGGTAATCTTGCACAAACACACTTAATAGTATTAACCTCGTACAAAGTATAGCTAGGAACGAGGAATGTGCGTAAACAGACTTGAAGCTCGGCTCTTCTCGAAATATTAGTTCTATTCTCAGAATTCAGTGTTAGTTTTAGGCAAGTTTATATTATACATTTCTGTTTAACTAGTGTAAATATTAATTAATATATTTTGAATATAATACGCGAGTGCTGCTGAGGCAATTTATTTTAGCTCATTAAACCGAACAAGCTTCGTCTTGTGTTGGATTAATAGCGCGCTACAGCTCCTATAAATAAGCTAATGCAGTTAACTTGCGCTCTACAAGTTAACATTTATTTTAAGTTTAATAATGTATTTCTTAACGGTGCTCGTTAAGAAACACATTCCTTGTTTGTAATAGAGAAAGTTTTATAAACTGAGATACAACAACTAATTACTACAGCTCCCTCCCCCGCTCCCCGCCCGGCACAACAAACGTGACTGGATGCGATAAGACACGATATGATAAATACTGCCACATTATTGTGACACATTTGTGGAAAATTCGAATTTTAAATATTCCACCAATCAATGCACTGTATTTATTCCATCACGTTTGTCTCTTTTAGTTTCTCAAGTTACTTTTTATCACATAAGTAATGTAAAATCTATTAGAAAACACATAATTATCATATGTATACTTTGATCAACTATTGTGCAACTATTGTAATACGTTAAATTATCTAACGCGATACAGACCCGTTTCATCTTATATATAAAATTCTCGTGTCACAGTGTTCGTTCGCGTACTCCTCCGAAACGGCTCGACCGATTCTCATGAAATTTTGTGAGCATATTGAGTAGGTCTGAGAATCGGCCAACATCTATTTTTTATCCCGAAATTCCCGCGGGAACGGGTACAACGCGGGTGAAACCGCGGGGCGCAGCTAGTTTAGTATAATATTGTGCACAGGTCTACCGAGAGCCACACGTGTGGCCCGATCCATTCCAGTAAAACTACAATGTATTCCAAACAATACAGAATAACGAGACGACACTAGTCATCCAATATTCCGTTTCGGTTCCATTTCCACGGCACCCTAGAACAAATACCTTTTGAAAAATACCTGTAACATTACCAAATAGTTTGCTCATATTCCGTCCAACGTCTCGCGGAGACGTCGGACTTATTCCGTTCAACAGGGCTTGAAATCTGTCTGATCGCATTTGCAATGTCGATGTGAATCAAATAAACAAGACTTATGAAGGTTTCCGAGGATTTTTCGGTGCTTCACGTCATTCTGTTTGGTTTTCGAATGAATAATTTCGTTTGTGCTAACAGAAGTTGGTTGGTTTTCAAATCGTTTTCCCATAATAATTTATTTCACCTTAATCCAAATCCAATTATAAGTCCACTCAATCGGTAATCAAGTGAAAATAATCTTAATTTCATTTTTAATTAGTTTCTTGATCTCTGAAACTTCACAAAGCTAGTCTGAAAACTCATTTTAAAACACTCCATCGAGATTCATCTTAATTACACCGCAAACTGTGAGCTTCACGGCCATTTTACCGAAATTTTGTTCAAATATAATCTTTATTTCAATTGATTAAGGTATAAATGAAATGCCTTTTGTAGAGCAAAAGGTGATATTAAAAAATAGTAATACTTTCTACTATGTACTTTCATTAGCCCGGATACTATTTGAATTGGATTCACGATTTTCAATATTAGAGGTATGATTTATCACCCTGTCGATAAGAGTCAATTTTGCATAAATTTAAATAAAAACAGTGCATGTTGTAAAAATTTACGACTTGTCTTCTTACAAGCTTTTATTTAGCTTGACATTGTCCGATTGTTATCAAATGATGCAAAAAAATCGACCGAATCCTAATATAATACTTAAGCTACCATTTTGAAAAGATTTGCCTGCGACTTCGACCACACTTTAAGAACTAAATGGTTTAAAGACGCTATTAAAATCTCGCTGCGTAAATTCCTGTATAAGTAAGTACTCGTATACACGTATGTAGAAGGTGTCAAATTATAAAATACTAGCAGCGCCCTGCGGTTTTGCCCGCGTTGTGCCCGTGATCATGGGATTTTCGGGACGACAAATAGCCTATAACCTTTCCGTCGAATGTGGCTATCTATTACAAAAATAATTATTCAAATCGGACTGATAATTGCCGAGATTAGTTTGTACATACAAACAAAGAAACTTACCTCTTTATAATATTAAGAGTAAAAGATACAAAAATATACAATATTCCCAGTCAACAGTTTTATGAGTATCATTGTACTGATAACTTATATGTGAACCATACAGTCAACATACGTGAAACCGGATCGTTAATGCAATTATGAACATTATACTTAATAAGTTTATTGCGATATTGATACGCGGAGCGAGCCGCCTCGGTTGAATGTTTAAATTGAAGTTTTTCGTGTTATGAAATTTATTTCCAGTGCCCGCGGCGTCACACTTCATATCCGTTCCGGTGGGAACTTAAATGAGTTTATACGATGCTAAAATAATTATTCGAATCAGGATGGTGGTCAAGATGCATCTTGAAACAAACAAAAAATGAAACTTTTTAGCTTTGGTTTTACCCGCGTTGTACCCGTCCCCGTGCAAATATTGAGATAAGATGTAAAAAATCTCTTTAAAGCTGGATATCGTAATATCTTTTTTAAATCTTACTGGTGGTACCCGGATTCAAAAACATTCAAAAATACACAAAAAAACTTCATCTTTCTTCAATATTTTACTTCAGCAAAGTAAGCTCGCGTAGGTCATGTGGCCAGCCCTGGTGTCGGAGTTCAAAAACCGCTCCGGTTCCGACAACATCTAACGATTTAAAAATCGGGACCGACAATGTTGTTTATTAAGTCTGTATGTAATAAAATTGATAAATTTGTGTATGCCATACACAGGCTAAGGGTTACTGTATCCAGTGAAGCAGCACTTAGTGCATACCATGGCTATGTCTCGTCGGTGCTCGCGTACGGGCTTTTGTTATGGGGTAACTCTGTGGAGATTGACAAAGCTTTTAGGGTACAAAAAAAATGCGTTCGTGCAATCAGCGGAGCTTGGCACATGGACAGTTGCAAACAATTATTAAAAAACATAAAATATTGCCGTTAGCATGTTTGTACATAAAGCAAATATGTGTTTTTGTTAGGGAGCATCCTCAATATTTCCAAAAACATGCCGATGTAATTAATCGAAATGTTGAACCTAGAAAACAACACAAGCTATATGTACCTCATAGTAAATGCGAATTGTATAAAAGAAATGCATATGTAAATGCGATTATTATATACAACAAACTACCGGACATGTTGAAAGACCTAACACTTAACGTATTTAAAATAAAATTGACTAAATGGCTTCTAGAACATTGTTTTTATGACATCAAAGAATATCTAAATTATAAGTTGTGACATAGAAGTAAGTAGTATGAGAAATTGAGAAGCGAAATTTGTGCATGTATTGTGTGTTAATTATGACTGTCCATGATGTGTGTTATTTTTTCTTTAATAATTATTATTTTTTGACATTATTAACTTAACTAATTCCTTAACCTTAACTAATTTTACAACTTGTTAATAATTTAAATTGATTTATATAATGAAAACTTAAACTTTTTTTTGTGTAATATTACAAGACAGTTGCACGCCACAGTGGTGGTAAAATGTATGGAACTATATTATAACTGTAAGACCTAATGTAACTACATTCAAGCAATAATAAACATTTCATTTCATTTCATAAGTAAGTTTAAATTAAGAGATACATTTCAAAAACTAATTTTGTAATTTCAATGTCATCGACACGAATTACTATTTAATATTTTACAATTATTATTAATTAATACTCATAATACTCATTAGCCATTTATTTAATTTATTATGAATATGATAGTTGTTTAATTTAAATCTGTAATCCGCTGGTAAAATTTATAGTATTTCCACTAGCATCAAATCTATGAATTTGGTACAAATAAACCTGGCGAAAGTATTGAAATACCATTTTTTTTAAATTCGCTCGTAATTTTTAGGATGTGATAGTCATTCAAGAAGATTCAATACTATCTTATATCGTAAACTCCAGGATAGGGCCGGTTTCCCTCTTTGTATAAATGTGGAGTATTTCCTCCGCAGCGCAGCTAATGTCTCCATCCATATACCCACGCAGCGAACACCGCAAGAAGTTTGACAAAGACCAACACACAATGCCTGGCTCAAAGTTTTCAATTCAACTTTATCCCCGCAAGTTTAAAGTTTAAATTCGCACGGAACTCAACTACGTGACCAGGTTTTGCCCGGAATGGCTCTGTTTTAAAAGTTCCCTTATATCCTTCGCTGTAAATTCTCTAACACACTTGAAATTTCAATTTTGTCTACATTTTACTGGTCTTTGGCAATTTACTCCTAGTTTACTTACTTCTACCTGGCGTTTATGTTGCATATTTTGTATTATTCTTGCTATTGGAACTCAATGCACTTTTGATTCTTGTGTGGTCGTTATTTACCTATTTTTCTTATTGGTGTAAAGTAGGGACTTTTCATTACCAGGATAACGATATAACTAACGTTGGCAAACCTTATATATTTAACTTAATCTGACAAGACTGTCAAGCGCCTCTATGAGATATTTCAACCATTAAAACCTCCTAGACCGACAGAGTCCTCTGTCTGTAACTAAGTTTATCCCCGTACGTGACATAATTGATATTGCGTTCAACCGTTTACACATCCAACGTACCTTGTCACAACAGTAATCATCGTCGGAGCCGGTAACACGTCCTGGTTTCAATGCAAATCAATTTGACGTAATGTTGTCGGTTGCATTGAGGCGGTTGATGCGATACCTCCATTCAGAGTCTACAATGATCGATACCTAGCCGCATTCATACATTTCAATAAGTTTGTACTCGTATTGTCACTAATGTTGTGTGTGTTGTTGAATTTCCTGAAATACGACAATATCTCTGGGGAGGCAGGGTTATTGTCAATAATATTGTCGTGTGTGTGGCAATATTTTAGTTGTGAAAAACATTTCTGAAAAGTTGATTGAGTCAAATTCTACCAGACAATATTGTCAAAAATATTGTGTAGTGTACGGGACTATATATTGTCTAGCATTATAGTCAATTTAACTGTCACAATAATATTGCATGTGCGGCTAGTGCGGCTAGGCGATACCCAATAGATGACGAATTTACGATACTCAATCTTTGACATACGATATGAAGATGTGAGACGGGACGGACGCGTCTATCAACGGTCAATACAGATTAATTAAGGAGAAACGATTCCTATACGATCGAGCGTAACGGTCGGGATAATCGGTCTGCATCGGCAATATAAGATACCTTGGAATAGAAATAGAAATAGTTTGGAAAACAATTATCGTGTCGTATCGTAATGTTCACCTATTATCGTGCAAAAATCCGTGTGTAGCGTGTGCTCATTCGTTTATTTCGATTAGGTCAGTGGCCAATTCTTGTGTCGGAGATTTTGGACCAACTTAAGGCCTCCGACATGGTCTAACTATTGAAGCAACCAGGACTGCTTAACGTGCCCACCGAAGCACGTATTCTGTGCATAAGATTAATTTACATATTTCTTTTTTTTTTTTTACATTTGCTACCTTAAATTGAGATATATTTAGCAACGTGTTTACCAAATCGTAAACAGTTAAGTTGTAAAACGTGTTAATAATAGGATCAAAGCGAAAAGCATCAGTTGCCCCAAAAAATGCTCAGCTCTCAAGTTCCATGACGATGAATCGAGAGATCCGATCGCCATAGTTAACGGGACTGCAGCGCAGCAGGCCATTAAAATGTATGAAGGTAGTATTCAATTGCATTACCCAATTTTTATTGTTCCGTATTTCGAGCATCTATACGAGTAAGCTGATTGCTAAAATTCTTTTGGTGTAATGCAATGCTACTGAAATGGGTGTATTCTGTCTGATAACAATTATGTTAACAAAAATTAACGTAGCGCTCGTCATGTAGTTTGACGAAGCGAAGTTCGCTCATTGTGATTGTTAAGCAACGTGTAGCTCGGCCTCTACGTGTATGGGTGGCCGATAGTGGCATATCTATCTAAGTGCTACCGTGCCTCTAAGGGCAAATAAAATTGTCAGCCCCGGTTTTTGCAATCGTTAGACCATGTCGGCCTTTAGGCGATCTAAAAACTCCGACACCGGGTTTGGCCAATTACTTTCTCGAATTAAGTAACTTTCTCGAACTGTCTAGCTGTGCCCCACGGTTTCACCCGCAGTGCACCCGTTCCCGCAGGAATTCGGGATATTTATTATCCTATTCCTGACCAAGATAAATAAAATAGAAACATTAAAATCGGTCCCGCCGTTCTCGAGTTCTAAATGGTGTAACTAACGCTACTTTCTTTTATATATCTAGATTCAATATTTTCATATCTCTCGTATACATTTGAAAACTCAAATATCCATCCAGTGATTTCGAGAAACAATTTATTGAAAAACGAATTTCACAAAAATATTGTCACATTAAAATTTGTTATTTGATGTTCGTCGTGAATCGTTCAACGGATTAGAGACCAGCTCTTAGCGATTTGGATATGAATTCATTCAATAATGAATAAAAGGTTTTCTAAAATCATAAAATGTTATAACTAGGCGTAGTCTGTATCAAGTTAATAAATTGTAATACATAACATTTTAGTACCTAGAACTAAATTAAAAAAAAACACTAATTAATTTCTCCTTAGGAATCAAGGACACTGAGTGCTTTAGTTACAGAACACTTTTCTTCCCCAATTTCCCACAATATTACCCGGACAAATTCACACACGGTTAATTAAACCCAAACTAAGCTCTGACCTTTTATTATGGAATCTAACTAACTCATACTACTACATATACACAAATACTTTATCTATACTAATATTATAAAGAGGTAACATTTGTAAGTTTGTTTGTTTGTGTGTATGTTCGAGCTAATCTCGGGAATTACCAGGCCGATTTAAATAATTATTTTTGTAATAGATAGCCACATTCAACAGGAAGGTTATAGGCTAATTTTCATCCCGGAATTCCCACGGGAACGGGCACAACGCGGGTAAAACCACGGGGCGCTGCTATAAGAATATATAATTGACACCCAAACATCGTCGCCACAGTAAGCGCTCTCACTGCCATTGTGCCAACAGGCTTGTCCAAATATATTATAGCGCGAGGAAAACTGCAGGACTGCTAGTATTTTATAATGGAAACCACTCGCAGCTATCTATCCCGTTAATAACGATTATGAGTTATCGGCCGAAGCTGAAGCCCACAATTCATCGAATAAAAAGCAGACCGCGAGCCATCAATTTTATTACACTTTCATGTATCACGAGGCCCCAGAACACGTGTCATTTTTATCACGGGAGATCCACCAAATTGCAAAAATTATACTTCCGAAAAGCAATATGTTATCCCATTGAAGGCGTCCGTTTATTTATTTTGCGTGCTCAGTGATAAGTGATCGGGACCGTATTTTGGGAATAAGTGTAAGAAGATTGCTTTTTACGAATGAATAAATAATGAATATACTTAGATTGTATTTTGTTACTTAGCTCTGTAGCAATGTTTGTGATTTATTTATTTCGGTTTCGTTTTATACTTATTTATTACATTCAAACACCTAGTTTCTCAAGTCTGAAGCTCAATAATCTCAACTGTTGATATTTACTATTTCACTGCAAATGGAACTATGGAACTCGGCTAGTTTATTTCATAATATAGTCACTAACTAGTCTTACCGTACTTCATCTTTTACTTAATTATCGATTGTGATTTATCAACAATCAAGTTAAAGCGGTCAGCAGGCTTCGCCACAAATTGATAATCACTACATAGTATAAAATAAAGTCGTCTCTTTTTCATGTCTGTCACACTGTTTGTCTGTCTGTATGCTTAAATCTTTAAAATTACGCAACGGATTTTGATGCGGTTTTTTGTAATAGGTAGAGTGATTCAAGAAGAAGGTTTTTATGTAAAAAAAATCCCGAAATTCCCACGGGAACGGGCACAACGCGGGTAAAACCGCGGGGCGCTGCTAGTTACGAGGGCGGGTCAATAAGTCCGTGACTTTTTGAATTTCCGACCTCTTTACTGAAACAATAATACTGGTCCCGTCAACAAGCATCTGTCAGTTGACTCCTCTGAAAATTTGAACTTGCTGCGTCAGTTAGTTTGTGTTTTACAGCTATCTTTATCAGACTACTCACTAATTTGACGAGAAAATGGACAAAAGTGAATTTCGTGTGCTTATTAAGCATTATTTCTTGCGAAAAAAAACCATTACCAAGACCAAGGCAAAGCTTGATAAATACTATGGGGACTCTGCACCATCGATTTCCATGGTAAAAAAGTGGTTTACTGAATTTCGTTGTGGCCGTACAAGCACTAAAGATGCCGAGCGTCCTGGACGCCCAGTTGAGGTCTCTACACCCAAAACATTCGAAAAAATTCACGATATGGTGTTGGCCGACCGAAGATTGAAAGTGCGAGAGATTGTGGAAGAAGTAGGGATCTCGCATGGCTCAGTGGTTTCAATTTTGAATGATCACTTAGGCATGAGAAAGCTGTCCACAAGATGGGTGCCGCGTTTGCTCACAGTCGACCACAAACGCAATCGTGTAACAACTTCACAGGAAGGTTTAGCATTTTTTAATCGTAATATGGAGGAGTTTTTGCGCCGTTTTGTAACCGTGGACGAAACGTGGATCCATCACAACACACCAGAGACCAAACAACAGTCAAAACAGTGGGTTTCCAAGGGTGAATCGGCGCCAAAGAAGGCCAAGGTGGGATTGTCGGCCAATAAAGTTATGGCGACTGTTTTTTGGGATGCGCGCGGGATAATCCACATTGACTACCTTCAAAAGGGAAGAACAATCAATGGGGAATATTATGCCAACTTATTGGACCGATTCAATGACGATTTAAAAAGAAACCGACCTCATTTGGCCAAGAAAAAAGTTCTTTTCCACCAAGACAATGCAAGGGTGCACACATGTGCAGTTGCCATGGCCAAAATCCATGAATTGGGCTATGAATTGCTCCCTCATCCGCCCTATTCTCCAGATTTGGCTCCGAGCGACTACTTCTTCTTCCCAAACCTGAAGAAATGGCTTGGTGGAAAAAGATTTGACTCCAATAATGAAGTCATCTCGCAAACAAAGGCCTATTTTGACGACCTCGACAAATCATATTTTTTGGAAGGGATAAAAAAATTGGAGAAGCGTTGGACAAAGTGTATAGAGCTCAAGGAAGACTACGTTGAAAAATAAAATATATTTTTAATAAAAAAATCTGTCTTTTATTGCAAAAGTCACGGACTTATTGACCCGCCCTCGTATACCATATAATACGAACCCAATGTATTCGTGCTTGTATCACCGTGAATGCACAAATCCCATGATTTATAACTTGCTTTTTCGCTTCACCAGCCACCAATAGAACAAAACGAAACACGGCTTACGGATACCTGGTTAATTGGCATGTCCATTATATTCAACGGAGTTAATAATACACTCGCCGTTCTATTGCATTGGTTCTGAATTATTACTCAGAACGGATTGCACGAGAATCTTAAATCGTATTCACATATATAATACAATACCTATGTTTGAACTCAAATGGCGTTCGTTTTGTGTGTTCTTTGAGATGCAGGTACATTGCACAAGAATTGTTAAATAAGAACCTAATTGTGTTGACTTTATTTTGTATTAAATAGAACACTATTTATGAAGAACGTCATTTGTTTTCCAAACATAATAGAAAAGTTTTTGTGCAATCCACCCATTTTATTTAGTACAATTCGCTCAAAAGTTTATTTAATTTTGTTCTCAATAGAGCACATTATTTTAAATCATGTTCGTTTCGAACATAGTTATGCGACAAATAAAATTTAAACTCTTGTGAAATCCACCGTTACAATATCGGTTACTTAGTTCTTAGAATGTTCCCATATTATGTTTTATTTCATTTCAATGTACTTGTTTGATTTCATTAAGTAGTATGGTAACTGGTATATTGATACTGGTTTCTGTTCATTAACTTCAAACTGTTTTGTTGAAATGTTTTCCAATTGAATGTGATATAATCTATATAAATAAAAATGAATTTCTGTTCGTTAGTCTGCTTAAAACTCGAGAACGGCTGAACCGATTTGGCTAATTTTGGTCTTGAAATATTTATGAAAGTCCAGGGAAGGTTTAAACGGTAAGCATTGACTGAATAAATGCGGGTGAAACCGCAGGGCACACCTAGTATTATATAATATTAATGATATAATATAATATTTTGAAACGCTTGTTGATACTGAGTTTAAGTTATCAGGTTATGCTTTTGTGCGGGAACCCGCATTAGTCAGAGTATAATTAAAATGGCAAAGCAGGCAGTGCCAATTGTTTCATCTTTTTAGGCAGTCTTAAAACTTCGACATTGGAGAAGAAGACCAACCTACTTCAACTTATTTATTAGACCCTTCAACAATATCGCCACTTTACACTTTTCTTGTAACATTACTAAGTTTCCAGTGCTAAATAATTAACTCGATTGCAGAATAAACTCATATCGTTAAATTTATTCTGAATTCATTTAACTTCAAAGAGCGGAAAATCCAAGTGCAAAATCTACTTAAAGCAAGCAAAAAATGTTAGTACGCGTTATCAATCATAGCCTATCCGATTTTGAATTTCGTTGGTTCCGTCCCGACTCCCTTTGCGAACCGCTCCGAGACCTGAATACTAACGAAGCAATACAGAGGAGAGACCAAAACTCATACTGCCGGTGAAGCATTGGCATTGACTCCTTAATTATATACCCAATTCACTTAGGATCTCACAGATTATGCTATTTTTTATGAAGAATGAATGCCTCTTTTCAAAGTTTCGTGCAAAAAAAGAAATAGACAGAGGAACTTTGCAATATACATATAATGAGCATTTTTCAATAGAAACATTCTTGTGTCATTTCAGAATTAAATGCTGCGAGATTTTCTTCGAGACTCTGAATTCTCCTGCATTTTGCATTCAGCCGCAGTGTGTGCTGTCTATGTACGGGTCTGGCGCAACCACTGGAATATGTGTGGACCTCGCCTATGACAGAGCTGAGGTCTCCCCCATCTACGAAGGAGGTCTCATCCGCTTCGCCGTCACCGACACCAAACTCTCCAGCATCAACCTAAAGAAGTTCCTCAAGGAAAGCCTCGAGGGCCGCGGCCTGATGTTCAAAAAGACCACAAAAATTCTCATGGATCTTGAAAAAATGGTTTACGTCAGTAGAGACCTAATATTCCATAGGAAGAATAGTTTAAGATATTATAAGTTACCAGATGGTAAAGTGATTGATGTTAGTGATGAATGTATGATGGCTGGTGAGTTGCTCTTTCAGCCAGATGAGGCTAGTTTCAAGAAGACGGAGTACCAGTCTCTTCAGGGTGCAATTATGACGAGCAGCATGAGGTGTGACGCTGACTTGAGGCCGCTGCTGTTTGATAACATCGTGCCTTGTGGTGGGATGTCCGTCATCCCAGGGCTTAATGTTAGACTGGACGATGAGATGAAGAAGCTCACAGAGAGTCCGGTATCTATCTCGACTTCTCCGGAGCCGTACGTAGTGTCTTGGCTCGGTGGCGCCACTTTTGCCGGCATGAAGGGTGCACAAACGCTATGGGTGACGAAGAAGCAGTATGAAGATTACGGTGTTAAAATAATAAAGAATAAGTTTCTATGAAGGCACTGTAAAGGTTAGTCTTAACATGTTTGTTATATCGTTTCGATATATTTAGTCAGTTAGTTTATTTAACACTAAATAATTAACCTTACCTACAGAATGAAAAATATGATTAAATCATAGTTTTTAGATAGTGGCAATGGCTCTTTATTTTTCTAATATCAACATTTCTAACAAAAACATTGTCATAGCACACACGCAATATTATTTGAATTTCCTACATACTTTCACTCTACAAAACACAAAGTTTATTTCCCATATTTCAGTCGTGAAAGTTTAACAAGTAGTTTCTCAATTATGCATGTGATACGTCGCTCTGTTAAGTGCACGTCTTTTGACAATACACTGAGCCAACGAAACTGCGTCTGTCTGAAGGCACCCTTTGAGGCGCTTCTTGCAAGCTTCACGTGAGCGCAGAAACATTCTTTCTCTTAATCTACGAAGAAAACGATGCTGAAACGATGTTTTATACAAATTAAGTATTCCTTCCTTTCCTTTACTTTGATGTAGACGATTCAAATTGAAGTTTGCGGTCATGATGTATATTTTTTGTGGGGACGGTTTTTAAACGAAAAATAATTGAGGTATACATAATTTTCAATTCACTAGTGGGTATCAGAAGCAATGTTTGTGAAACGAGGAGTATGGTTTTTTTAAGTAAGATTTTGTCATCATAGCCATTGAGATCTTTCCACAATTAACTGAAATTGATTAGTTGTATCTACTTGTTCTACTCTTGTTCTTACTTTTCCTTTCTAACATTTTAAATAACCAAAAAAGCACGGACATTGTCTCCACACTGAATTATTATTTTCTATAGACACGAATTACGCAGAGCCCCGCGCGATATGCTCTTTCCTTAGTACCCTATGTGTTCTTTAATTACCAGACTTTCATTTATCGGTGATGATTTTTTCATCCAGATCTGTTCACTGGTGTATTTTGTTATGAACGAGTAACCAAGCTATCCTAACAAACTTTCAGTAGGAGTCGACAACTGTATTAATTACTACACATAGTGTCAAGTGATGCATATCTGGTAGCTCATTTGAAATTATCACGAGAGCGTGGCGTGTGCGGAGTGGTGTGATTGGATGATTGTCAGCCGGCGGAGGTCGGGGTCCCAGGTTCGTTACTCGGGTGCATTATTCATGCAGTAACGCGATGAGACGGCTCGGCTAGGGTTCGCACTTTGAAGTTACGTTGTTGATTACATTGTCTAGTGTTAAAGCAAGTTCGAGCCGATAAGTGGACAATTCTGTTGTCGGAGTTTTTAGACCGCTTTTAGGCCTCCAACACGGTCTAGCGATAAATAAATCGGGACTATTACTATGAGGCACTGATTATATTTTCCAATAAATTGAACTCTAATTACAAACTTTAGTATGAAATTTTAAATTTTAGGACAGCATCAGTAAAATATTTTACGTAAAATACCATGCATCAATTCCACTTCACTATCAGCCCTACATCAGCGAGCATATCACTGCGTCTCTGCGACGGTCTGGATCGTAGCATAAATAATGATAGTAATGCTTCAATTAAGCCAAAGAACTTGAGGGCCGCGTCTGCATTTCAATTGATGTTGATTAACTCGAGACAGATGCTCGAGTAATCATATTTGAAGGAGTTGAGGTCGGTTATTGTGAATGTTTTGACAAAAACTGAATCATTTTTTGTGAAGCATATGGCTAAGTTTTAATATGAAGCGTATTAGATTGTGCATGTTTACTGGCGGACAATTTTATTGCCTGACACTGTTTTACTCATTGTTATTATGTTTAGCTATGCCTAGTGTAGTTATATTAGACTAGCAGCGCCCCACCGTTTTACCTGTGTTTTACCCGTTACTGCGGAATTTCGGGATGAAAAATAAGCTATAACCTTCCAGTTGCATGTGGTTATCCATTACAAAAAAAAAACAAATCGGTTTGGTAGTTTCTTAGATTATCCCAAACATACAAGCGATCAAAATCACAAATTATACCTTTTTATAATATTACCTAGTATATATAGTTATGTGCAATTCTTAAGTAATGTCATGACCGTCTCTTATTTAATAAAAAAAATAATCCAAAAGTTTTTTCTAAATAATTCAACACGATCCCAGACGTAACAGTACTTTTCTAAATTAATTTTCTCCGAAATATTGTTAGAGTAAGGAGTTTCAGGTAATTTTAACGTGTACATGTCAAGGTACATCACCTTCTGCTTCGGTATTCAGGAACGAAAGTACTTTTATGTTTAATATTATATTATTCGCTTGTTTATTTCCTGAAAATCTCTTACATTTTTTGATGTTTGTTTGTACTTGTATCACGTAACAACTGGACGGATTTCAGTGATTCTCCCCCTGGAATAAGGAAGCCGGCACAACCTAATATCCTGTTACCAATTTATACCCAAAGCTTACCATTTCAGAATTCAATTACAGAAAATTGAACAAACGATTATTCACTTTATTCATAATGCGTTAAGGTACGTTATCCTGTTTGGAAATTGGGGGAAAATGATCTGTTTTTTATATCAAAGATAGTATCGATGTTTTGAAATATTTGAAAAAAAACAAATCCCTTTTAATTATATTTTTATAGCAAGATAATATATTGAATAGCAATCACAATCAATGTAACGGAACCATTGAGAATCCCATCTTATTTTAATAGGACTGAATTTTTAAAGCTTCGCATAACGGGATTGTTCGTTTATTAATTAGCAGATATTATCAAATTGTCATGACTACTTGCAACTCTATCAATGTTTGCCAACTTTTGACATTTCGCGTTATCTCCCGAGCTACGTAACCGGCTACGAGCTACGCGCTACGAGACTACGCGCCGTCTTTGATTATGTCTCGTAGCAACATTGAGATAAGTCAGAGCAATCGTAGCAATTTCCTAGCGTTTGGAGTGAGTCGTATGAGATTTAAACAATTGCTACTTACAAATGTTACTTTGTTATTTCGAGAATATGTTTTATTTCGTTTATTTTATTGAAGTATTAGGGAAATAAAACAAGTTTTTTTACCCGACAGTCAATTCAAATATCAAATATACAACCATATCAAATATTTTTTTGCAAATAACAACGCAGCAATTACCGAACAAAAAAATCCTATGCAACTTAAAACTACTATTTCACACAGCAATGTACATATAAATGTACCTAAATATTAAATGTCATTTTATACATAAATGTTGTCTAGTACTTTACGTTCTGTAGTATTTTACGGTCTCATTGCAGAGGCGTGAGATCAACAAGCCTCGTAGTCACATCGTGTTACATTTTCGTAGCGACGTAGTATTTTCAAATGATTTCCGTAGCGCCGTAGTCCCGCTCCGTAGCGCTACGAAACATGAGTAATACAAAAACATTGTTTCATAGTTTCGCACCGGAGCGTTATTGGGAAGATATTGACCGTTTAATTGAAATTCAATTACAGTTAACAAAGTCAGCCCTATTCAAGTTTACGTAATAGAAGATGATTCCATCGTTTTCTTTTACCCTCAATTCTAAAGCCATTTGTAAATAGGATAGCCTTATGTACATTGAGAGCTACGTGCCGGCGCATAACGACGCGGCGCTAAATCTGCATGATGTACCCACATGGGGTCACTTGAAACAGCTTTTAGAAGGTTATAATACCTAGTTTGATGGAATTTCTTGGTGAATTAACTTTACGAATATCTCTGAGACTCGAACTGGACATTTATATTATCTAAACTGAGACCTAAGACTTTGAATTTTAACTTTCTGTCTGAACTTGCTAATTTCCAAAAATACCAGTGATTTTTGCCAAAAATACCAGTGATTTTTGAAAAAATTCAGACATTGCCACATTTAAAAGGAAGATTGTGGAACGATAACAGTGAAGGTAAAACCGCGGGTATTACTGATTTCATCTAACGTCTCTAGGTATTGATGCATTTAGTATAATGTAAACCAAAAAGTTTAAAAATAATATAGAGCTATACGTATTACTTACACTAAGTTAAAATCGTATAGCCTCAGAGCATCTTTACCATCAGATGTGATGTAAACTTCATATGTATATCTGTAAACATATTTTCATCTAAAAGCAATGGCATAAGCTGAAAATGTGCAGCCAACGTGCTCATTATTGTTTAAATTACAGAATGATTAGCCTATTACATTTCCGTTGAATGTGGCTATCTATACCAAAAAGAACTATTCAAATTGAATTAGTCGTTCCTGAGGTTAGCGCGTTCAAACATACAACAAAACAAACATTATAGATATACTCATCTAAACTCGAGTATCCGTTTTCTTCCAATCATAGTTCAAGTTAAAAATTACTGTTTTCTACTTCGATCAACAATACACAACTAGATGTCGGATCGGCGCAAAAAATACGTCTCGGTGAATAACAGCGCACTTGAAACGTGAGCTATTGCTAGGTGTCATGGTTGTAATTAGGTTGAACTTAGAACTGTTATAAAACTCTTTTCTCAGTTCAGTACTAAACAAATGAAGCTGTAAGTATATGTCCACGCGGACAGCATTTAGCTTTGATTTTGTACGTGACTTTGTATCCAGTTGTGTATTGTTGATTGAAGGTTTTCCATTAGCACTTTCACATGCATCCCCCAATACCATCCCATGATCAAAACCCATTACCCAAAGTACTCGTAATCCTAAAAACTTTAGACGGCTACCACCACCTGTTGTGCGTTACGAGTGAATGCGCTATAAATATAAAACGTGCGAAATATGTTTGTGTATACGTGTATTGAGTACGGGAGTGATTAAAATGCTCCAGTTTTATATGTGTGCTTGAGATGCAAGCTGTGGTGTTATTACAAAATTTAAAGTAAGATGCAACAACTAAAAGCTGTAAAACTTTACCTTATGTAATGACAAGCCCGTTGGCACAGCGGCAGTGGAGCGCTTACTGTGTCGGGGGTTGCCGGTTCGATTCCCGACCGAAGTCAACAATATGTGAAGACATAGTTTTTGGCGACACGTCTGGGTGTTAATTATATAAAAAAGTGGAAAGTGTATAGGTACGTAAACGAGTTTATGACCAATAGATAGTAAAATACACCCGGACAATGTCACACCCAGTTAATAACACCCAAACTAAGCTCTATCAATTCTATATAACTAATACTACTCGTATTACATACTCATATACTTCACATGAATATATAATTGGCAATTCGACAAACATGGCGATAAACGCGTAATCTTCCTCATTGTACGAAAATCACACGGGAAGTATTCGCCCTACAGTGAGATATTATACACTAATACTTTGTACACACATAATTATGCCGAGGATCACGGACCGTGTTTGAACGGTACTCTTCATTTAATACGTCTTACAGAAATCGATATTATCAAGCGCTGTAGGTACACATCTCAACTTTTTTGACGTTAATTTGGCTACAGTTTATTGAATGAACGTAAAGAATGAACAGTTACAGTCTCACTCTTAATTTAGCCTTTTCAGTAAGTCATTAATTAGTAACATTTAAATCCCAAAGAAGTCACAGTCTCATATTATGTCAGATATATAAGACATAGTTACAAAACACAATTTCTCAAATCAAACCAAAGAATAATTATTCATTACAAACGGTTAATAAGACCCAAGCTCTAAGCTTGTATGAAGGAATTTAACCCTAATAATAACCTCACAGACTAACATACACTTTATTTATAAACATAACACTTAAGAACTAGGTCATTTGTGATTTGTGATAAGAAAGTCAAGAATATTTCCGTTGAAACCGTGTTCTTGTTTGTTATTTTAAGTCCCACAGAGCAATGAATCATTCCTGCACCTTACTATCTCCGCGACACACACAACTCAAATAAACCATAATATATTTCAACAAACCAATCTATGGCACAAGTATTCGTAACAAATGTCCCGTAAAAGGATATTTCCTCCCTGTTTTTGTGCTGAGTATAGAAAGGCGAGACTAATTTGAATTTATGTACCCTTTAAATATATTACCTGACACAACGGGAATTATTTGAACCAAATACATTATTCGGTGAGGTGAAGGGTATTTTATAGCTCAGGAGCTTGTAGCTGCATTTTATTGACTTATTTTAAAGAAAAAATGTTAGATTATTTTTGTTTTTGTAAAAAAATCTAAAATTATCAAGAATGCTTTTTCTCCAAAATATTTTTCTAAGATTAAAGGGAATATATGTATTTTGTTATAAATAAAATCATGTTCACATGTTTCATCAAAACACTGAACATCGTCTTATGAAGCAAAATCGTAAACATGAAATATATTTTACATGACGCAATAAGCAAAGCCAACCGGAAAATATTGCATGGCCATTTTCCGCCACATTTTTTACTGAAGCCGTTTATGAAATGAAGTTATTATTTATGAAAGTAAAACTTGAAATGAAGTCGGTTCGGCGCGCCGCGGGCCGTGTCGTCTGCACTCGCCAAGGAAATGTGTACTATTTATACAGAAGTTGAATAGATCAAGTTACTTACTTTGTTTTATGGACAAGTTGTGTTGAAGTTTACGTTAATAGTTGTAATTTCATCAAAGTACTAGGTGCCTGTGACTTTGTAAAACTGGGGAAATGTCTGAATTTAGTTTATGGTGACAAAGTGTCTACGGTCACGTTTTATTTCGTTCCCGGGGACCTACATTTACTTGACCTCACCTTTTATGGAATAATACTTATAAAACGTACCTCCAATAACTTTTAACTAAAAAAGTAATTCATAGTATTATCATGTTGAGAATGCCAAGATATAATCTGTTCATCAATTTTAAGAAGTTATAAATTTTCTTTTTAACTTTACTGATAATAACTTCTTTATTTTACTATTAATTGAAACGTACTTTGATGTCATAATTATTTGTTAAAACGGGACACTCAACAGTAACCTCCGTCGTACGTAAGTTCCTGTTTAAGAAATAATTAATAACTTATTTGTCCAGCAGTGGGATATTTAAGGCTCATACACACTTACTTGCTTACTTTGAGAGTCAAATAGTACAGTTGTAAAACAGTCTAAGTAATATCTTTTCTCACAAATTTCACATTTTTAATACCAAGATTTAAATTAAAAGTTTAAATACACAATCTCTTTCACAAAATCTTAATTTTCATGTTTTAACATCAGTATCTTCCCTTTAGTGAGCAATATTAATTTTACGCTACGACGTTAAAAGTATTAATTAGAAATGTGCAACTTCTGGCGCGGCCATTACTGTTTTATGGCAGTTGGTTGTATCATTTGACATCCACCGACTTACCAAATTAAAGACGATAAAATTCTCGAGTAAATTTAATCACAAAAATTGGCATTTTATTTTAACTTTATGGCATAGTATTATTACACGGAACATTTAGTTAAAATACTGGGTATTACTTAAATTGGATTAATCATCTTGAAGTTTATGGATAAATTCATGTATTGTGAAATATATTATATATCACACTAGCCACGCCCCGCGGTGTTACCCGCGGGAATTTCGAGATAAAATGTATTCCATATGTTGTTCCGATGTAGTACCTATATTACTGTAAAGTTTCATCCGAATTCATCCAGTATTTTTGCGGGAAAAATAACAAACATACATTCATACATCCATCTTCACAAACTTTAGCATTTATAATATTAATAGGATAGTATAATTATCATGTTTTAGATTAAAGGTAAGCTCAAGACCTCCTCGTCCAGAATATAACGTATTATTTGAAATACGTACCCAAAATAGCGTAAAATATTACACAAGTACATTAAAAATTATATTTCTCAATGTTATGAGCCGTCTCTCAGACTATAGTAGTGTTACACTTTGTGATGTTTGGTTCACTGGTTATACAGTTAATGTAATTTGGGAAAGGACAATGCGCAAATTTGTATGGAGCGTGGACCCACTTCCGAGAAAAATTACAAATGGTTCAAACAAAATGTCAGTCTGCATACACTAATTATCAGGAAACCGCATATTTCAGTTCATAACTACAGCGAATCAGAAAGCCGACATCCTGTTTTTAAATATTTGCATTCAGGGTTTCTGTTTGATGTATATATTTCATTTTATAGGGTCTACGCCCATGATTGTCCTTTAGTAATACCATGTGAACGTATCGTTAAATTTAATATTAATATTTCATGTAATAATATTATTGTTTTACTGAAAAATATGTATTTAAATAAAACATTTCAGAACCGGATAAGTGGTTTTTGACAACATCCCGACCCCTTACGAGTTTAAGGGTCGAACACAGAATCTCTTTTTATTTCAATCGATTAAAAGTGTATGGAATGATACTTTTTTGATCTCGGACGCAAAGAGATATATTATACATAAGTTGGCACGTGTATATGTTGGATGGAAAAAAATAATCGAGAGTTAAGAGAAAAACATATTTGCTGTGTATATGTTACACATGTGTTGAGGCAATGTAATAGGTAGATTAGTTTTATGTTATGTTGTTAGATTATTATTACATTGAGGTAGGGTGTTGTTGAATAAAACCTATATACTTAGAAAGCATAGACAATGTAATAAAAAGTTGATGTTCTGTTGTTTTATAAAAAAGAAGAATTGTGTTGTGTTATGTCATTATATATATTAATACGTGTAATATGTCTTGGTTAATAAAGTTAAGTAATATTGCGTAACACTTTACTTTAAACATCCTTTAGGTTATGGGCCCAGACCCGCAATCAGATTAATTACTTGTTCCTGGTTGGAACGAGGCAAGAAGAAGTAAAGGAAAGGAAATACAATGGATTCTGTATTACACGGACAGGGAGCAATAAAATTGGAAGGCTCCAGAAATTGGAATATATGGCGGTTCCAGACTACGGTTTTGCTGCGAGGTCAGGGCTTGTATGACATAGTAAACGGCACCAAGATAAAACCGGAAAATGATGCCGATCGTACTCGTTGGGAAACGTGCGATGCAAAAGCCCAGACATTGCTGGTAACAAGAATGTCAGAAGATGTCATGATACATATCTTATCATGTGAAACCTCGGCTGAGATGTGGAGAAAGTTACTAAGTGTCTATGAACAAAAATCAGAGACGAGCATTCATATTGTTCAGCAAAGATTCTTTCAGTTTAAATACGAAGAAGGTGCAGAAATGTCTACTTTCTTATCAAAAATACAGGAAATACAGAATCAATTGAAACAGCTCGGTGAAACTATATCGGATAAGCTCGTAATAACGAAAGTTTTGATGTCGTTACCAGATCAATATAGACATTTTATATCCGCTTGGGAATCTGCATCTGACGATAAGCAGACCTATGATAATTTAGTAGCCAGGTTGCTGATAGAAGAGGAAAGGATAAAGGAGAGAAGCGGCGATGAAAGTGCGCAATCATCTTCTGCTGCATTTGTTGCTAAGAAAAACTTTAATAAAAAATTGGTGAAGTGCTACAAATGTAATAAACTAGGACATTTTCAAAGTGAATGTAGAGTTAATCAGAGGGCGAGTTCGAACAATTATCATAATAATAATGACAACAAAGAAGGTCGATTTGAGCGGAGGTGTTATTATTGTAATAAAGTTGGGCATGTCAAAAGTCAATGTCGTTTCAAGAAACAAAAAGAAAACAATGCATTCGTCGTAGAAAGTGCAATCGGCAATAATTTTCACAAAACCCAGTGGCTAGTAGACTCCGGTGCAAGTGAACATATGTGCTGTGACTATAAACTTTTTTCGTCGTATTCGAGTGTTACAAACAAGTTGGTGACTGTTGGTAATGGAACGCAAATTAGTGTGGAAGGATGCGGACAGGTGGCGCTTGAAGTATGGAACGGGAACGAATGGGTTCACACGACCATAGAAAACGTTCTCTATGTTCCTGAACTGAAAATGAACCTTTTATCTGTCAATCGTGTCACGAGTAGAGGTTATGTTTTGATAACAAACCGAAATGGTTGCAAATTTTATAAATGCAATGAAATTGTAGCAGTTGCACAGCGAAGCGGCAATATGTATGTGTTGGACTGTCGTTTTTATACGGATTGCTTAGTTAATGCTGCAAAAGTTATTCACGGAGACTTGCATTCATGGCATGAAAGGTTAGCTCATCAAAACTTACAATATGTGAGAATGGTGCTTAAAAACAACAACATTGAAGTGAAAGACTCGGACTATAAGTGTGAGGGTTGCTTGGAGGGTAAAATACATCGTTTGCCTTTCAGTGCCAGTGAAAATAAAACAAGTAGACCATGCGAATTGATACACGCAGATACGTGCGGACCCATGGAGGTGCCGTCCGTGGGAGGCTCCAGATACTTTGTGATTCTGAAAGATGACTACTCCAACTACAGGTCAGTGTACTTTGTTAAAGGCAAAGATGAAGTGAAGAAGTGCATTGAGAACTTTTTGTACAAGGCCGAAAACGTAACCAAAAACAAGGTACTGACATTTAGAAGTGATAACGGATTAGAGTTCGTGAACAAAGAAGTACAAAATCTGTTTGAGAAACGTGGAATAACTCATCAAACCACGGTGCCATATACACCTGAACAAAATGGCAAGGCAGAGCGAGAAAATCGAACTCTAATAGAATCAGCACGTACTATGTTGTGTGCGGCAGGTCTACCTAAGAAGTTGTGGGCAGAAGCTGTTCATACGGCGGCATATGTACTAAATAGAACAAGCAAGAGCAATGAAACTGGAAAGACCCCATATGAAACATGGACAGGCAAGCAATTTGACATAGCGGCTCTTAAAATCTTTGGAAACCCCGTGTATGTCCATATTCCAAAGGAGAAGAGGAAAAAATGGGATCCTAAAGGAGAGAAAGGAGTAATGGTCGGTTATGGTGAAGATGTCAAGGGATATAGGATATTTTTCCCTAAAAAGAACAGTATTGAAGTGAAAAGAGACGTTGTATTTCTAGAAAGAGGTGAAAATCAGAAGGAGCAGTTAGTCATGCTGGATACTACAATAGAGGAGAAGGAAGACACTAGTTATCCTAAAGACAGAGAGGAGACGGCTGAAGATGGCGAAAAGAGGATGGAGGAAAAGCAATCACAGCCTGAAGAGGAAGAGGAAACCATGAATGTGTCTAGCGATTGTGACAGTATCTACATACCATGTTCCAGCGAAGAAGAATCTAGCAATGATGATAAGGAAGAGGTACCGGCACGTGAGAAGAGTACTCGAACTAGGAAACAGACTTCATTCTACGAGTGCCATCATACCTGTGTCGAGGGAGGTGAACCGAAGACTTACCGAGATGCCATGCAACGGAACGACGCAAGTAAATGGCAAGAAGCAGTTCAGAGAGAATTGGAAACCCTGAAAGAGAATAATACTTGGACTGTTTGTGACGAACCTGTAACTGAAAAGACTGTAAGTAGTAAGTGGGTGTTTAAAATAAAAAATCCTAATAATAATGTACAGTATAAAGCAAGGTTAGTGGCGAGAGGTTTTGAGCAGTGTGATATAATGGACTTATGTGATATATATGCACCAGTAGCTAAATTGTCAACATTCAGGTTATTTGTTTGTATAGCAACTAAGTTAAACTTACCGATTATTCAAATGGATGTTACAGGAGCTTTCCTATATGGAGACATTGATGAAAAAGTGTACTTAGAATTGCCAGAAGGTGCATATAGCGGTGATAAAAAGATTGTTAAGTTAAATAAATCACTGTATGGTTTAAAAAAGTCACCAAAATACTGGAATGACAAATTTAATACAGTAATTATAAAACAAGGTTTTGTAAAATCAAAAAGTGATTCTTGTTTGTACATAAAATGTGAGGGCAATGCTCGAACATATGTTTTACTGTATGTCGATGATTTACTAATATTTGGAAATAATGAAAAACAAATATGTGACCTTAAGTCATTATTGAATGATGAATTTAAAATGAAAGACTTGGGCTTAATTTCAAATTTCTTAGGTATTCATGTAAAACAAGATTTAGATTCAGGGATTACTGAATTAAACCAAAAAGAGTATTTGGGAAATGTATTACAGAAATTTGATATGCAAAACTGTAAAGAAATATGTACACCAATGGATCTGAACTTTAATACTAAAATATTAGAAGAAAAAAATGATTCTGTTATTGATAAAAACATTGAAAATAAATGTAGACAAATTATAGGTTGCTTGTCTTATGCTGTATTAGGAACAAGGCCTGATTTGTGTGTTGCTGTGTCAATGTTGAGTAGGTACCAAAATAATGCAAATAATGTTTTATTAACTGCATTAAAGAGAGTGTTGAGATATGTAAAATATACTATTAATTACCAACTTGTTTACAAATGTAATAGCAATTTATTATTGGGATATTGTGATGCTAATTGGGGAGGAGACTTGAAAGATAGAAGGTCGACAACTGGCTATTGTTTTATGTTTGCAAATTGTTTAATTTCATGGTCTTCAAAGAAACAGGCCAGCGTTAGTCTATCTTCTACTGAGTCAGAGTACATAGCAATTAGTATGGCTGCAAGCGAAGCATGTTGGCTAATTAATTTGCTTAAAGATTTCAACTTTGTAAAATTGTGTCCTGTCACAATATTTTGTGATAACCAGAGTGCTATAATGGTAGCGAACACTGAGAGTGTTAAAAGATTAAAACATATTGATATAAGATTTCATTTTATAAAAGACTTGATTAAAAGAGGAAAATTAACTTTAAAGTATATTAAAACTGAAGATCAAACCGCAGATATGTTTACAAAAGCGTTGAATAAAAATTTATTGTCTAGATTTATTAAAAACTGTGGTTTGTATTAATAAGTTAACTTCTTTAAATATAAATTTAAATACCTAGCTGTAAGGGTGTATTACATTGAGAGGGGGTGTTGAGGCAATGTAATAGGTAGATTAGTTTTATGTTATGTTGTTAGATTATTATTACATTGAGGTAGGGTGTTGTTGAATAAAACCTATATACTTAGAAAGCATAGACAATGTAATAAAAAGTTGATGTTCTGTTGTTTTATAAAAAAGAAGTGTGTTGTGTTATGTCATTATATATATTAATACGTGTAATATGTCTTGGTTAATAAAGTTAAGTAATATTGCGTAACACTTTACTTTAAACATCCTTTAGGATAAGTGGTTTTTGACAACATCCCGACCCCTTACGAGTTTAAGGGTCGAACACAGAATCTCTTTTTATTTCAATCGATTAAAAGTGTATGGAATGATACTTTTTTGATCTCGGACGCAAAGAGATATATTATACATAAGTTGGCACGTGTATATGTTGGATGGAAAAAAATAATCGAGAGTTAAGAGAAAAACATATTTGCTTCAGACTTTATTTGTACTTCAACTATATGATTCTAAATGAGTATAATAAAAAAGATTAATTCTTAAATAATATTTCAATAACTATCAAAAGTGCACCGCCTCTATCTTATTTATGACATATCTGACTGTCTTTTTACCACATTCCGTCATGCACAGTCCATGGAAGTGCACATTTCTTTCTGTCATTTAAGAGAATTTCCGCCCGCAAGACAGTAAATAGCTCACACGTTGGACATTCCCGGCGAGTGTGATAGTAATAAAATGGACGCTTACTCGAGGCGATCTGACAAATATCTTACATGACACGCTGAGACAGGCTACTGGCTCCCACACTACGTCTCACCAGAGAAACGCAATTTATTATAAGAATTTTTGTTGTGTCTTTTTGTTTAAAAACCTATATAAAGATGAGTTTTATGGTTTAGTTAAGTTCAAAATAATCCATTGGGGCGATTCTTGCCAGAGGACGTGATGACCTTCACCCTGGATACTTGAAGCCTAAAGTCTATTGAGTCACACTCGGGAAACTTCTTTCGAAATCCCACAGGGCTTCAAACAGTAGAGTCGACCTGGTGAAAACAACCCTTACCTGAGCCCCAACCATGCCCTTCCTCAGCCTCGGAAGGTCAGTGTGCGAGTACTTGGAGATGGACCAGGGTTCAACCACGGTCAGGTCGGTGTCCAGCTCGAACTCGTTGATCTGGTTGCGGAGGAACTTTCTGATGTTCCACGGAAGGTCGTTGTGTCTGAAGGGAGAAACATACTGTCTTGAAATATCGTTAGGAGTATGCATGCATTAGAGAAACTTTTGAGAAACTGTCATAGAAATGTGCTGAAAAAAACTTTTTTTATAATATGAGTAGCAGAGCCTCTCGGAACACGGGTAATAGTGTTCCACCCGCGCCCGTTGGAGTTTTCAGATAAAAAGTAGCCTATAAATTTCCTCTGAAAGTAGCTATCCAAAGCAAAAAGAATTATTGTTATTTTAGTCTGACTGGAAGTAAATAATGCCACGTTTAAAACGTAAAGTAAAGTATTAGCCTGTAATGTCCAACTGCCGGGCAAAGGCCTCTCGTCTCACTGAAGATATCAGTACAGTGAGGAGGTTTCAGGCGTAATCACCACGCTTGCCTAATGCGGGTTGGTGATCTCAAACCCAAGCCATGTTTGAAAAGTAGGAAACATGTTTTCGCTCGACCTGGGAATTGAACCCGGGACCTCAGTCTTGGCAGGCGAGTGCACATACCACTAGACCACCGAGGCGTATAAAACAAAACAAAAAAAAATAATAATCATTCACCATAATAAATGACATGTGGGAGGGATGACTGAAAATATATAATAATAAAATTCACATAAACGCATTCGATTGACAGTACCGAGTACAACTTACGTACCCACAGACCACACAGCCTAATACGTACCCCACAGTAAGTTTATGTTTTTAGAACCAAAGTAAAATAACTACTAAATAATACTGGTGAGACCGCTTTTTAATTTATTTTATTGACTTGAAAACAGGATAAACCTTTTCGTATTTTTTCTATTAGTCATTAGTTAAAGTTATTTAAAGTCATTAATTAAACTAACATTAATCGTAAACGACACAACCATTGTTGTTGTTGATATACACTAATAAAAATCAACTTATCGTAATATTCACTTTGACTCTTAATGCTTTGTGATAAAATTCAGAATGCAAGCTTGGCAATTTCCATAAAGTTGCTAGATGGCACTGCGCCTTGTCTCGATCAATTTTCTGAATCGCCGCCGACCTAGACTGCCGCCAACTTAAACTCACCGGGATCGTTTACCGTTCTATAACTATGTATACGCGTTATTAAGACTTAACGTGTTTATATACAATTTTTGGAGCTTAGTTAGGCATAGGGCCCACTAGGCTTAATAAAACCGATTGGATGAGGTAACTTATGCAGTTACTGTTGCTACTGCAGTTACTGCAGTTTGCTATATATAATAAAGGCGGGTTCACATTTCACATGAACATAATATCAATAAAATAGTGAGAAGTTCCTATCGAATTCCCATTGACTGCAAACGCCCTTTGGGAAAAACATTGTTTTTGTCTCGGTTCGTTTGCTATCAATTGTTGCGAATGTCAAAGTTCTAGTATAACAACATTCCCTTATGGTTTCTTAGTGTAGGGCCACATCTGCGGAACGTACGGCGCCGAACCTTCCGCTCTAAGACACATCAGTCGAAATTACGCCGCGTACTGATGTGTCATAGATAACTTGAAATACACTACGAGCGTATTTAGCGGAAGGTTCGGCGCCGTACGTTCCGCAGATGTGGTCCTACACTTAGCTCGCAGAAATGTTAAGAAAAAATGTAAAGCTCGTACGCACTGCCAAGTGTATAATTGGACAGAGACTGAACGTTTTATTCCGATTGAAATATTTTTATTTTCATCTTATTTATTCATTATATTCTCAAATGATTATTTGCCTCTTTCACACAAAGCATACTATCATAATGTGTCCTTATCGCTCTTCGTTGTAAGCAAGGGTAGCACCCTCTTGTCCTTGAGCTAAATAATTTAACAAGTAGCAAGAACTAGTTATTTGAAATCCAGTTTAAACGATTGCTATCTTTCTCTTTTAACTTGAGGCGTTACAAGATAATATGATCATGTTTACATTCTTAAGTCTTAAGAGTTATAGAATGAATTGCAACTCAGTAATGTCGAAATCGACTGCCAGTGTGTGGTTTCCAAATGCTGGAAAGCAGAATTGGGGATTGCTGTGGAGCTTGAACAGAGTGATGTGACCTATGGAATTTGGAAGCTCTCAGGGGTTCATTCTTGGACAATCATAATAATTTGACGTCCATCATGGCGTTTTCGACCACTGAAGAATAGAATTAAAAGTTGCTTTGCAACTTTAACGGAATTCTCAGCAGTAAAGATAATCAAGACCGTTGTATAATTTATTTTTCATAGTTATATCAAAATTTACGGTCAACATGGTGTTGTCGGCCCCTAAAGATTAGATAGATGCTGTGAAACCGAAACGCGGTTTGGAATGTTCAACATTGATGACATCCATGTTTTTTGAAAACTCTGAGGGAGTTATACAATTCATTCCTGGACGATCACGAAAAATTGATGGCCAACATGGTGTTTTGACCACTGAAGAATACGCAGGGTAGATTTGTAACTTGAATGGAAAGCTCAACAGCAATGTGTGTGACACACATGAGTTACCGAATTTTAAACAAGGCACTTACTTCTATTTACATATCTACTATTAAAAATTATGGTACCCATAATTGCCAAAGTGTCTCAATAATATTTGGGATGATGCTCCTCAGTCTCGAATAATTTGGGTTGACCAACTCTAGACTGGAGGCGGTCGGAATTACTTACCCATCAGTCAATGGCACTTCCTCTAGGATCTGCTTGGCGATCTCCAAGCGTTCTCTGTCGTATGACGCCGCAGCCACCACTGCGAAGATGGCAAGGAGCACGCAGGCAATCATCCTGCGGGTGCCGTGGCCGCCCATCCGAACTATAACATAGATAACCGTTGCTTTACAAAATGGTCCTAGGATATAAGTCAAGTGATGTCAATGATGTTGGCAATTTGTGGAAGCTTGCGAGGGTTACAAAGATGGCTTAGGGACAACCCTGGGACGGAATATTATAGTAACTGGCCTCTAGTATGGTACAACTATTGAAACAACTCGAACCAACAATATAACGTGTTCTCTGAAACAATGCAGGGCTGAGGTAACAATAATCCAACCGGCCACCCATCCGGGACGTGGCCTAGTTGCACGTTGTTTAACAATCACGAGCTTACATCACTTAGATTAACTACGGCACAATTGCTACAAAAACTTCCACAACATTAAAGCTTTCACCCAAATTGTAGGAAGTACTTTTTGAGTGCATCCAATACGAAGAAGATAAGTCAGAAGTAGGAAAGACTCAGAAACATACACAATATGAAAACTAGATTTCCACTAAGCAAACATCGATGAAGGAACATGATACTTCTAAACAAGGAGCCATCGACTGAACTCAGATCGGATCAGCTTCGCAAACACTCTCGTATCAACAAGATACATCGATGTGTTCATAAGTGTTAATTTTGTATTTGTATTTGTATTTGTTCTTCTCAATACAGCTTGGAAACTCTTTGCAATTAATTTGTAATTGACCTGTGAAAGTCTCGCTTCACTTTAATTGATAGAGAAACTGTAATACAAACATCGCTCGGAATAAACCTTAGCTACGACTTATTTTTAATGAGGAACTTCCTAACCGACTTCAAAGAGAGGTTTTAGATTCTAGTTTTAATGTATTATTATTAAAATATATACGTTTGTTAAAATGTTCCTGTCGTTTATAAACCGATTTTTATATTAAAATTTAAACACTTGTAAAGGTGACTTTCGTTTTAAATTGTGTTCTATTTGGTGCATTATAAAATACATTTTTGAATGAGCATCTTTTATTTGTTAATTATATTATTCAGGTCCTAAATAGAGTTCTTTGTACAATCCACCCTTAGTCCTTAGCCATCTTATAAACGCGCTGGAACTAAAACACTGCTATACTGTGTTTCGTCTCTTTTGCTCTTCGGAAAATTGCGTATGTCAGAAGGTAACAAACCATTCGATAGCTAAAGTTCTTAATAGGCGTTAATTAATATGGCCCTAGTAGTTTAAATTTCGGAATATATCAGCAATAACTCGATTCGAAAATGTATCAACTTTTGCACATGACAACACGCGAACGTTCCGCGTTCTCGAACTATCTCGGCGGGTCTCGAACAAACACTTTACATACATAATAGATGTACTTGTGTCGACGATGTTATCAAACTACCGTCTCATTTATGTACGGGGGCGCAGTTAGGGCGGACTTGGATGAGATGGATTAATAAATAAGTATTCGATGATGGATGGCTGTCTATAACGAAAAAAGTTGCAATGTAATAAGGGCTCAGGGAACTTAAATAAGTTCGATAAATTAATAAATGCTAGTTTAAAAACTATATAAAAGCATAAATCTATGTGTAGTCAATGTGATGTTTTCGAGTAGGTTGGTGGCTAAACCAAAAATTTTATAGTATAAAAGATTATAACATCTACAATAAAGAATTATAAGTGTCTGCTCCAATAATTATTTTCTCTTAAAAACGATATAAAATGTATTTCTCTACTTGACTAACGAAGTATCACTGAAATAATTTTACAGCAAAATATAGTCCAATTTATAAATAACCGTTGAATGAATTTTGAAACCTCCCTAGTGATCCAATAATTGATTCCTGTAAAACAAAAAGTAATTAATTCAATAACTGTAGCGCTCGCCTCGCGACAGCAACAAGTCCGAGTAATTACTTTGAAAAATAATAAAAGGTTCAAGCTATTTTTAAACATTTTCTTCGGTAAAGGTATTTGAGATTATCTCGTATCTACTTTTTTGGCGAATCGATGGTTATTGCTCGTAAATGAGGTCTTGCCAACCCTCAATATCTAATTAAAATAGGATAAGTCAGTCTATATATTAACATACAAGTAGGTAAGTTCGTTTAGATTAGTGGTAAATTTTGATATCGAGAGTTCTTGGACTGCCTCCGCGAGAATTTCACGTGCCTGTATGATGCATGGTAGCCCTTAGTGTCCAGTAGCTAAGCTGCGCGTCGCTTAGCACCCACGATGAGTTAACTTTGCTCAGTCAAACTGCGTGATGTATATTTTATTATTAATGGCGTCTTAGGTTGAGTGAAGCAACATGCTTACAGAATGGGGGACCATTTCACCGACTTAAATAAAGGAACCTTTATTTAAATCCTGGTTTGAAATCTGTTTTTCGCTTGAAAGTTATCAAATATAAAACTCTCGCGTTATATCAAAGTCCAGCCCTGTCCATACTTATTAAGAGTCCATTTGTGCGATATTCAGACTCGCCGCCACGGTCCGTTAGCCATCAAATATGTGAATTAATACTTTACATTTCCCATTTTCCTCTGAATTTAATATTTATTCAAATATGAATGTATCCATAGCATTAATAATGCTTCACAGCTGGTATTTAATATGCGCATTATTTTGTCATTGTTAATAAATTATAATATAGAACTGTTGATTTATAATATTATAGACCACAACCGATTGGCAATTGTACTAAATACGAAAGTTACTATTTCGCTAACAATAAAACATGGTTAATTGTTGAAATGTTGGATGAATATAACGTATTCATCCAACATTTATACATAAGTAAATAAGTGACTTGTGCGTGATGTATAAAAGCTACATGTTGATAACTTTTGAAATGTACCAGAGAATGCCACACCCACACGGAAACCCATGGCATGCCACAATGGTCTCCTCGTGAATCGAACCCCAGCCCCGTTTCAAAGCGAACACTCTACTGTCGCCGACCTTTTCAAAAGACACTATTATCTTCCCCCTCTGAAGCACCGGTATTTGATCTCCCTTTTGAAGATAAGCGGTTTTCGTGTTAAGAACTGGATTCCTAAAATCAGTGAGCGTTAACCGCGCCTTTCTCTATAGTCGAGAGTACGCGCGACCTTTTACGAGCCTCAAAGAAGCTACAGGTTTTATTACAACAGTCGAGATACAACGGTAGCCCGATTCTCTATTCATTATTAAATAACTTTCAAAGAAAACATTATAATTTACAATATAAACAAAGGACTCTGAAATCCTATTTATTTTCTTTTGTGATTCCATTATGTTTTCACCGTTTTACATGAGGTAATGAGTTTGCATTTGTATTGTTGTACATTGAAATAATATTTTGTATTGTGCCAATATCGCGACACTAACAAAAAGTAAATGTAAATGAGTTTGTTTCATACAATACTAATGGGGAAGTTTATGGGCTCGTAAAATCACAATGTAAAGAAAAGCTGTGGCTTTTTCGGGACACCACATAACTTACGTAAAGACCTTTTAAAATACTGGCGAGTCATCGTGAATGGAAGTTTCAGAAAATCGAAGTTATGACACTCAATTATTTGGGGCTTGCCGTATATTTCAAAGTTGAACGAACAGTTTTATGCGAGAGTTACCAGTTGAAATGAGGAACGAACGAAGACTATAATTATGAAAATATTCTTAATTCGAACTGATTTTCTAAGCGCTTAATTAAAACAATAAACCAAGCTACAAAGCTTACTGAACAGAACATTACTCTACGCTATATTGTTTCCCGTCCTCCTTACGTCAAAAACATGGACCTTGAAAGGGACACGCTGATCAAAGGGAAAGTGAGTGGAAAAGAGATAGATAATCGCGAATGTAACAGCATTGAAGCAGAGAATCCCTTGCTCCAGGGGATGTGTAATAAAGTACTTTTGTAGGATTAGTTGTGAATCGTAATTTCGGTTATTGTGTGTCCTTGTTATCGGGAGGGTTTGGAGTTTAACTTGTCTTTCGCAAGTGATTCTGTTTTACGGTAGTGAGAGATAATATATGGGGCTTTGAGCGAAGTAATAAGTGTGCATTAGCTAGTTCGATTATATCTTTTTTTTAAAGCTATAAGAGTACGTGTACAGTGTACAGTAAATCTCTTTGTATGTGCATTGTGTAGTCCCTGTTTATATTCTTCAGTGTGCAGAAGCCCTGGGGTGGTACCCCCCCCCCCCCCAGTTACTCGCTAACATACTATGTTGATTAATATTTTTCTTCAGTTATTATTTCATCATGGATTCATTCCAGATGATAACGCCGATACCGCCGCACTGTACTATTTTTTCAATTAGATGAGAGGTTTTCGCAGTTGCAACATTGCAGGATAAAAATTTTAACTTTTTTATTTTTTCAGTCAATCTGGTAATAATATAATTGTGATAAAGTGATAGAGTCGTCCATACAATAAGTTGTTCAATCATAAAAGTTGTCTCACATACTGCCATTCGTATTTCTTACTTAGTAGCACCTGGCGTAGTGTTACTATGCGATGTTGGTTCATCCCGATTGTTAAGCAATGTGCACCTCGGGCTATATATAGCTTCTTTGATGGGTGGCCAATAGTGACATTTTTTTTCTGAGCGCTTCCGTGCTTCAGCGGCATGTTAATCAGTCGTTTCTGGTTGTTTCAATCGTTGGACAACGTCAAAGGCCTTTGAGTGGTCTAAAAACTCCGACACTAGTGTTGGCCACTAACGTACTCGAAATAAATAAATGACTTAGTAAGCACTTCAGTGGTTACCGCTACCTAACAGAACAGTAATTCTTTCCTCTTCTCTCTGTTCTTCATCAACTTCAGTGATTGACAAGTATTTACTTTGCGTCATACATTGTCATTGAAGCTTATGATATCGTATACCGGTTTTACAGGTGGGATTAATACCAATGAAAATTTGAACAGGTTTAAATACCAAAAGCGATTTATCAGTTAGGTGCGAGAATCGATTAAAATTAATAAGTATGAAATTTAATTCCAGTGTAAATCGAAATAGACTTAATATTTGATCATTTGTCCATTTGTTACTGTGATTATATAAACGCTCTATTACGAAAACACTGTTTTAAAGTGTTTTGTTTCTTTTGTTCTTTTTACAATAAATGTCAGAAAGGGACCAACTATTAGAAAGGTAACTAAAATGCTGTTCATACGCGTTTTTAAGCAGCTCTATACAATGTATTAATGCCACAGTTTGTTACGACGCGCGACGTATGGATATTTTTACTCATTCACACTAAAACTAATGATTGATACTGCATAAACATTGGTATAGAGATAGATTAATGTCTGGGTACCATAGAGGCTACTTTTCATCCCGAAATTGAAAGAGAGTAAAACCGCGTGCGCCGCTAGTTTCACGTAAATAAATTCGTTCTAAATTCAAATAAAACTTCTCTTTAAAAAGATTTCGTTAAACATCTTAAAAGCATTCTTATCTGAAATTAAATTGTACTTATTAAGTATCTTCAGTCGTCAGATAACTCGAGGGAAATAAAATATTTCAAGTAAGTCTGAGAGACAATTAATGGCTGAAGAAAAAGGTATCTTTTGAGTATTTTTCATGAATTTATTTACAAAGGATTCGTCAAAAGTACTTAAATACTTACCTAATATCTTGTTAGGATCCTCTTAAGACGAAACTATGAGTGTTTACAGTATGCTGGCCACTGAATTTGACTATCAAATTTGGCCACCGAATTAGGCTATCAAATTCGGCCACTAAATTTGAACACCGAATTTGATCACCGAATTTGGACATCGAATTTGGACACCGAATTTTGCCATCATATTCGGCCACTTAATTATTTATTTATTAAATTCGGTCGATGCTTACAAATTGGGTTGCTTATATAGGTTGGTTGACTCGACAACCGCTTTTGTTTTAACTTTTAGTTGTGACTGAATATTGCCAACTGATAACTTGTTTACATAAGTAAGCCGTAGATATTCGGTCTAACCGAATTTAATCAAGGTCAATCAAGTTACACTGATATAGTAAAGCAAAGAATATCTATTCTTAGAGTATTTCTTTAATCGCTTTAATCCAAAATTAATCTTTAATGGAATTAGTAAAGTTATTCACTAATTTAAATTCCAAAAAACCCACGGATACAGGCGCAATACAGCTAAAACGATATTACATTGCTAGTTATTTAATAAATTGACTTGAAAGTTCTGATAAATTCAATTGACAATGTTATTTTTGGAAGATATGGGTCGATACAATATCCTTAAGGCATTATTGTTTTAAATTTCAGTAGATTAAAGGTTTCATTTGCTATAAATAATGCCCACTATTAGATGTATCGGTAGATAGAGGGTGGTTGCTGTCCCACTGCTGGGCAAAGGCCTCTCATCTCACTGGAAATATCAGTACAGTAAAAGCTATATAATTAAGTTTATTTATAAAATTGGAATACATCATATTCAAATTCAAAAAGCCCCAAAGCCAATTATTGCCGATATTCATTTGTCTCTGCCTCTCAGCCAACACAAATTAAATTCATTCATTTGATTCATAAATAGAATAATTTAATGATACCTCAAAGTGAATGCAAAATTAAATTGTATATTATGAGCAACTCTATTAAAAGTAACTTGTCATCCCTCCGCTAGATGGCGTTATAATGAGTCGGCTGAATCGCGCTATCGTTGTGTTCCAACAGAAACCTAAATAGCTCGAGTCCCAAAGGACCAGTACGTAAGATAGACACCATCAATACGTAGTATTTTTGAAGCTGAGTCCTGGATAGTATCTTGAGACTCGCTAATAAGTTTAAAAACCAAATTGTATCATATAGATTCAATTGTGCACTAAAGATTTTTCAATCTGATTATATTAGTTGATGTGAATACTAGTGGTAATTTGTATCACCTTTTTTGTCTTTACAAACTTGATCTGAAGTGGAATAAAACGTTACTTTCCGTTGGCCTTTTCCCAAACAGTACAAAAATAATGTATCTATTATTTCTAGTCTTCTGAAATTTATCAGTTATCATTAATTCAAATTCAAATTTATTTATTTGCCATAATGTACCTAAATACATCACACCCTGTTAGGGCACTGCAAACTAAAATAAAAACTTAAAAACTAACTTAAGAATTAATAGTAATATAAAATGTTGCATCTAATAAAATAATAAAAAAAAAATACAGGAACAAAATATAGCATGTACATATCAGGGCTAACATAATAAACTCTTTTCATCAAAGTAGACATTTAGATTGTAATAGGCTTTGCCTATTAAATAACTTTTTAATTTTTGTTTGAATTAGTTTATGTTAACTTCTTGGTTTATGTGTTTAGGAATTTTATTGTAAATTTTTATGGCCATTACATAAGGACTGAACTATAAATTGATAAATTAGAGGTTGGTAAAGCTAACCTATTTCCATGCCTTAAATTAAAATGTTTGGTATAACAATCTTTAAGATCAATCTTAAAGATTGATTAAAGAAATATCATTATAATTTGTTAGGAACAATTATTGTTCTTAACAAATACTGATATTTCATAAATATATAAGCTGGTTAAGGTAGGGATATTTAATTCTATGAATTCAGATTTTGCACTGTCTGTTTTTTTAATGTTTGTTATAACTCTAGTGCATTTTTTTGTAATTTAAATATTTTGTGTGCGTCCGTGCTATTACCCCAAAGTAGGATTCCATAGCGGATCCACGAGTTTGCGTACGCGAAGTATACACTAATAGTTGTTTTGGTGTTAGTGGTCTTTTTTAATTCAAGTAGACCATATGTGAAACTAAACAATATACTACATATTTGATTTACCTGGGTTTTCCAGTTGATACACGTGTCTATGTGATTCCGTGCTTCGGAGGGCACGTTAAGCCGTCGGTCCCGGTTACTTTCTTCGGATAGTAGTCGTTGCATGAGCCATGTCAGAGGCCTTTGGCGGCTAAATAACTCTGACACCAGGATTGGTCAGGTTGACCATCCACTCGATGAAGAAGAAGAAGTGACAAAATCTGGTGGAGGCCTTCGACTTGGTCTGACGATTGCCAAAACCTGGACCGACAATTTAACGGGATCTCCAAAAGTCCATAGTATGTTTTCTGAAGTTGGCAAAACGCCATACTAGAGACAACCGTAACACAAATGAAGTAACACCAACATTCATCACAGTCAAAAATCCGAATAAACAAAGAAACACGAGGAAAAATGAAGAAAAAAGCACCATTTATCATTGGATGTAAAGTTTAAATGCGAATTTAAGTGTTCATTCGATACAAGCGCAGATCACTGTGTGATTTATGGAAGCGATCCCGAAGATACACTTCAAATGGTTTCTTAAATACTTTTTCAGGTAATTGAGCCCATTCATCGCGGTCCCGAAGGATCACGTTTAGGAGAAAATATGTTTGACTTTATACCGTCCGTGGGGATGATTAGAAATTAATGCGCTCAGTTTGTGGAAGTAAACGGTGTAATGAGAACGAATGGCGTGGTGGGACATTGACTTAGGGCTCCCACACAAAACTGCGATGCGATGCGATGCGAATTCCATTTAATATATTCATCTCTTTTCTTTGTACTGTAGTAATGGCGATAGATATAACTATTTCAGTTCGCATCGCATCGCATCGCAGTTTTGTGTGGGAGCCCTTACTGTGTGGGCTCACTTTACCGCGTTAATGTGCTTATTTGTAGGTACAAGTTGTGTGCCTCTACTATTTTCATTACATCGGGGTCTGGAAATAAGTACTAAGTTTTATAACCTACCAGCCGTGCCCCACGGTTTCACCCGCGTTGTACCAGTTCCCGAATACAACATGTTATTTGATCTGTTCGCACCGTAAAGCAACGTTACTATAACACAGTTAATGAAGCGATTAATTTTACAGCTCGCGCACTAATTAGGCGCCGCTTTATTAAATATCAGTTCCTAAAATTAAATCGGTAGCTTGTGATTGGTAAAGTAAATACAAATAAAACTGGCATGATTCCAATTTGATTCGTTAAAATGTAATGATCCAATTTTAATTGGGCCCAATTTTAGCATGGGTAATGAGTATTCAAATAAGTAGATTAAATAGGGAACTACTGTGTGTAATAATCATAAAAGTTTAATTTATTAAATAGTCTGAGGGTATATAGGGGTATTTTTGAATTACATTGGAACTGAATTGATGCATACAATTCGAATTAGTACTCTTGAACGTATTGTCCGTACGTATGTCTTTTATCTACATATGTCATTTAAGTTTAAATATTGTACTTTCTGTATGCGGGTGAAATATATCAAACTAACTCAACTATTTGTTATTTTACTTTACTGTGGTTTGTGCAAAGAAAATTTATATGTATAAGAAAGTATAGCACCTACTTAACTACAGGTTCAGCTACTAATATTATAAATGCGAAAGTTTGTGAGATTGTTTGTATGTATGTTAGTTTGTTACTCTTTCACGAAAAAATAATGGAAGGATTTGGATGAAACTTTTATAGTAATAGGTATACATCAGAATAACACATGGGATACATTTTATTCCGAAATTCCCATAGGAACGGGTACAGCGCTGGTAGTACCGCGGGGCTAGGTAATTGTTAAAACGAGTGCAAATAAAGCGACTAATTTAACATTTGAATTTGCTCCCTGCGTTTAATAATCAGAAGCAGACGTTAGCTTGTATTGTAAACACTAAATAAATTGTAAAACGTATTTCGAGCACGTTCTATTTAAGATTTAATCTAGAAAGTACTACGGTTACCCGAGCTTTCCGTGCGCCCGCCATCTTGGAATATGACAACGAAATGCACTTTCAACCGGATTAAACCGGGTCTCATCAACAGTCGAGCAAATAACTTTAGTTAGATTTTTTGCAATTTTCACGAAAGAGCATTTTAGTTCAGTGTAATAGGCTATTTTAATACTGGATTCGTGTAATTAGTTAGTAAATGTACGGCTTTACAACTGGAACCTCGGTAGTAGCCGCTCCCGCTAGTTTCCGTCAAAGACGAGGCAGGCTAAAACCACTATATTGAAACGTGAATCACTATTTGAAACCCATATTCAAATGGAACGTTCAAGAGAAATCAATTTAAATTCAAATACAGGTGTCATACCGAAATTCAATTGAGAACAGGGAAATCCTCAGCGCATGAATAGTCTTAGGTATATTGCTAAAAGCAGATATTTCAGTTCATGTTTGAACTAATTCACATTGCATCAAGTGTATTGTTTAGACAAGCCGTGACTTACAATAGCGTGGTTACTATCTAACCGCGAACTGGTTTTGGAAATTTACTAATTCATGTCCCAAGATTATTGTACAGCATCCATGGAAGTATGCTCAAGTCATATGTATGTTCATATTGGTCATATCGTCACAGGTTATGTCATATAATATATGACATGACTTATCACAATTAACATAACTAATCCTACTACTGATATTATAAATGCGAAAGTAAGTCTCTCTGTATGTTACGAAATCAAACTACTGAACCTTCAATTAAATTTAGTACGGTTATAGTCCAGAGCCTGAGAAAGGACACTGAAAGACTACTTGTTTTCCCGATGGGTACGAGTATACCTCGGGTCTACACTTATTCGTACAATATTTAGTTCAAATTTCAACCAAATGCTTGATCGTTAGCTAAAACCGTTCAGAAATGCAAGTTTTGACACAATGCAGATCAGATTTCTATTCAGTTTAAATCCTTTTGCGTTAGATTGTAACCCATCTCCGTAAGACACGACCTGTATCATAGAATACAATTGCAAACACTCTCACAACGTATCACAACGCCAGACAGATTAGTATTGACTCACCGTATTCAAATTAACACGAGAAACTGACTAAAGTCAGTATAATGCATGTAACATTGTGATTGATACGTTAAGAATGAGTGTTTACTACATTTTTCTTCAATCTGACAAGATATAATGATATCCTCTGAAGTATTCGAGAACTTTATTACCCTACTATGATTCGTTTTCCTGGGACACAGATACCTGATACAAAGCGATGTGTAACAAGTAAAAAACACCCAACGCCAAAATGGAAAGGACACGGGCTTTCGAATGAATAAAAACCACATCGCGTAATTGGTCAATCCATTTGAGAGCTCCGGTGCCACAGACACACACTTGCACACACACACACACAAAGACATCGACGACAAACTTATACCACGCCTCTTTACGCTGGGGGTTAAAAATCAACTAGTCAATCTCGCTATTCAGTATCTCTACGCCGCGTAGTATCTCGTAGCGCTACGAAAGTTCTCATTAGCCAGCGTGCTACGTTCGTAGTCGACCCGTGGGCGCGCGACGGAATTCGGCTTACATAACAAGCATTTTGAAAGCTCTGTATTTTCAAAGTTGATACATGAGTAAATATTGTGTAATATTTGCTTAAACTTCAGTACACGAATGTTATTCCAAATGATATTAAATGCAAAAGTTTGTGATATTGTATGGATGTGCTTTTCACGGTTAACTATTTGAATGCACAATGCACATCCTTCTAATATTATAAATGCGAAAGTTTTTGGGGATGGATGCATGTAAGTTTGTTACTCTTTCAAGAAACTACATTACGGAATTGGATGAAACTTTACAGTAATATAGGTTTTACATCAGAATAACACATGGGATACATTTTATCCCGAAATTCCCGCGGGAACGGGTACAACGAGGGTAGCACCGTGGGACGTGGCAGTGTAATATAATTATAAGTCTAATAGTTTATAACATGGGCTATTTTTGAAGAAAACTTTTTATGTCTGTTCTTGTTTACATATTTAAAACGGTCCTTATTTGTTTTGAATCAAAACTACTTTTACGGGTGCACTTCACTTTTATTTTTCATTTGTATATGACGGTTTCTGTAATGGGACCGAACCATTTCAGAAACCGTGTTCAGAAGAAGACTGAGGTGTTATGCCTAAGACCTAACAAACCTAAGGAACCAGTATGATCCTAATTCGATTCATTTAGTACCATTCTCAAACGATACATTTTATTTTGGGCATATATTAATTTATTCTGAATCACCCAACACTGACAGAAAACAAATTCAATTCCTTTTACAACACGCAATAAATGTAATGAAATCCCTTAGTTTCATTCTGGCGGAACATTTACAAATCGTTTCTCTAACATGCATGAATACGTAACCGCCATCCGGCTGAATTCACCTCGATCCGTAAGCCATATCCAAACAAAGCCTCGGACCAGAAAACTCCACACTAAACACTACGGACAATGAATTGAAGCCATTCCAACAAGAGCATAATCGCACTAATCATGAAGTGTTTAAGAAAATGTATGCACTATCATTAATTGACGTTCCAACTTGAACTTGAGGTGTAATTTAATAGTAGAAACCATCGAACAAGCGCTCGCGTCGGCTGTATTTGGGATGCCTTCAAAGGCGTCAAAGGATTTCGAGCACCGTTTTTATTTGCGGTAGCCGCGGTCTAACGGAAAATATATCACTCAGTCACTCGCCAGGCAAATAGAATTATGTTTCATTTGAACTGTTCGAGTCGAACGCTGCCGCGCGTCGCCTGGACCCGGTTGAAGATTCCTATTGTTAGCACAAGTTTGCACAAGTTTGCACTTTTTATTTGGTCTGAAATCTCAGCATGGAAATTCACGTAACCTGATTGGTTGTTCGCGGTAGCAGGGGTTATAACCTTAGGTTCAACATTACCAGGTGTTTTAAACGTTTGATCTGTATCTCTGATGGTTTGATCTGACTTGGCTGGGTGACTTAGTTTGATCTGACTTACTAATGCTTGAATAACCTTAAACCTCTTTATACATATAAGTGGTTTATGCCCGGTTTATGTCCGAAGAATCAATATTTGATTATTGCACTCGACTAGTATAGAACTGAAATTCTTCTGTACTTTGATGAGCATATTAAATATTTTCAATTGCATTATCTAATTCATAATATTAATTGTTTATTCAGAGTGCTAAAGCATTGAGACTCTTGAAGCCATGGGTTGATCATTTCTGTTCATAATAAGTGTTCGATTAAATTCTGTCAGAGTCAGAAATTAATTAAAAAGTTTCAAGCAAAAGCAACATGAAATTAAATTAGAAACGGTATGAATGTGTTCTACGTGTATGTAACGGTATCGACGGTTTGTTATATTTCGTTTCGGTTTCGTTACTTTTTTATATTCTTTGTAGTCGGACTTTAGTAACGAAGGCAATTGAATGTAGTTTTATTTTTGACCCGGCGATATTTTTTTCGACGAACTCGCCTATAGTTTCATTTCTGACGATTGAAACACCCTGGATCGACAATATAACGCGCCCTCCAAAGCACGGTAGCGCTCAAATAGAAATGCCACTATCTAACCATCTAAGTAGTGGTCCAGCTTCGGGTAGCTTATTTAAGTTCAGCTTTGATAAGTTTGGCCACATAGTTATTCATACTTCCTTACCTACCTTTACCATAAATCCAGGCAGGTTGAAATACATACCATTAAGTTTTCTGTCTATCATCAAATCAAAACAGAATGGAAGCAAATTTATTTTTTACACGTTGCTGCGATACAATCTTAGTTATGTTTCCAGTCTAGACAAAACTCCCGAAATACAATACTGCATTTGGCTAATAAAGGTCCCAAACTTGTTTTAATCTACCCTCACTCAAGAAACAGACAACTTTTCATTCCTTCATATTTTCCAAATATAATCAAACGGATTCAGTAATTAAATATGATATTATTTATAGTGAGATGAGAGACCTTTGCTCAGCAGTGGGCCATTACAAACGAATACTTTATTTGCTTTATATTTAAAGAAGTGAGTGAGTTTAATATTTAAACTAATTTTTATGCTTTTACGGTTTTTATTTCGATATAGATTTTAAAATTCTGTGTATTGAGTTTATTCACAAGCAGCTTTCCATAATCCATACGTGCCGTAATACGTCAAGGGAAAATGTATTTTCAAACAAGTTCAAACCTACAAGAAGATTGTATTAGTAGTTTTTGATAGCTCACATCTCGTCCATATAGTTTTTTAAATATTTGATACATTAAAAGTATTCGTCAAATCATCGAATCTTCTTCTTCTTCTTCATTGAGTGGATGGTCAACCAGACCAATCCTGGTGTCAGAGTTATGAGCCGCCAAAAGCCTCTGACATGGCTCATTCGTCAAAAAAGTTACTCTTTCTTTTTTAAGTCGGTTTAAAACAAAACAAGACTCACCTCTCGTGAACAAGTTGTTCGGCTTAATTTTTCTCTTCGCCGCCTGACCTGTAACAAGAAACATTTCTTTAGTACAACAAGTTATTAAGAATAATATAATATCAAGACATCTTCAGTACACTAAAGTTAGTTCAGGTAACCGACCGTTAAAAGAGCGTGTATTTTCAGCCGCTATTTATTTTGAATGCATTCGAATAACAGCAATAGATATTTCAACAGTTTGCGCGCGGCCGTATGTGTGCGCATGTAAATATCCAACTTTCATTTGTTTGGCAGGAACAACACAAGTTTTTACCGCATGTTTTTGTATGGAGTTTACCCACATACAGAACCGCGGACAAAGTTAACTTGAACTATGTGTAACAACATTTTTCCCAAGTAAATTAGATTCGGCAAATGAGCCTCGTAATAGACCGCGTGTGAATCAACAAACCCTCTAATATGCCTTTAATTTTGTTCAACAAAAACATCTTCAGATCAAACCATTACCGCAGATTAGATAACAGTAACAATGGCCATTAGGTGGAAGGAGGAAAACTGTATTTTGCGTGTTTGTTTCCAGTTTGTGTGGGCTGCTAACGAGTCGCGGGGGACCGCGCAGTAAGCTACAGATTTATGGTTACTGAGAACTTCGCTGAGGACTATGTTCCAACAATTAGACGTGTAATTAGTACACTACACGCTACTTCTACAAGCTGCGTCTTGGGCGTCATGGGAGCTGCGTTTGCGTCACATAGCCACTATAAAAATATTAAATAAAAATGCGTTTGTGACAAAACACGATCGTGGCAACAGGAAAAATGAACCGATGAAACATGCGTTTGAGGCATACTTGCAACGAACGGTGAACATTTTTGTGCATTCTGAGTTTAATGAAACCACGTGAACATTGTTGTATAGGAAAAATACGTACCTACCTATAGTACTGCCGTGTACTTTACAGTAATAATCTGTCCTAGGCGTGCGTCATTATAGTACCTATCAGAAACTATTAATCGTAGGAGGTACTCAATAATCTGCAAGGCATCTACGTTATGAGTATAATGTACGATGCTCAAGTTAATCCTGGCAGCACGCTAGTTGCCCGAGCTACTAAGGGCAAATGAGGAATTTAAAGACGTCTGCGTTTGAGATTATATTATGTTAGTAATCTGAGTCACAAATGTTATTATTATGAATGGCCACTGGTTACTCAAAATCTGGTAAGATTTTCAGCTTTGCCCGTTCCCGTGATAATTTTGGGACAAAACGTAGCCTTTCCGTGGTATGTGGCTATCAATTACAAAATTATAATTATTCAAATTAGACTGGTAGTTTTTAGTTAGATTAGCCTGAAAATAAATATAGATAGTTTACCTAATACAAGCTTAGAGCTTAGTTTGGGTCTAACTAACCGTGTGGGAATCTCCTGTAAATATTTATTTATTTCATTTAATCGCTTCCTGGCTTCCAGTTCTATTTTAAGCGCAGGCTCGCAGCGTTTGACCTCACTTAATCTAAACGTTCATCAGCTTAGTCAGGCAAAATATTTTTGTTTATTTTGTAGCAGTATTCATTTTAGTAGCCAATTCTGTTTCAATGTTTTCTGTCTGGCCGCCCTGTTCGTACTAAAACATGTGTCCAGGAACAACAATATTAAATCCGGCATCCATCAAACAAGGGTCACAGCGACAGCTAAATGATTACTACCGAATTACTGTCAACTCTATTAAAACAGTAATAAAGCACAGAATAGCGGACGTAAAACAAAAATAGCCAGCCCAGCAAACGCAAGTCGTGATAAAATATTCTTTTTTACTTTTTACGATAATGTTCAAGTGGGATAATAAAAAAAACGAATTATTGCCTTCTCGGCGGAACTCTGCCCCTTTATTACACACTCCGCCAAATATTGTGAATGAACGAAACTTTTTGAATGATACACGCGGGTTTTTTCAGTTTCACAAACTTTTTATTTTCCGGACCGGATTTAAATTATATTGTTTACCCGAAACCAAACACTGTTTGATAGCATCCGTTCAGTGTTTATCCTATTTTTGTTTATTTAACATCGGCTGGCGGTTATACAAATCCAATGTTTGCGCTTCCGTGGATATTTGATCAATAGGGATTTTATTTCGATTCGCGGCGACACTTTTGGGCAACATGGGAAGTTCATTTATTGTAATTGTTTCGTTTAAAAATAGAACAATTACGGCAAAGTGAGTACAGACTATATACAAGTCAGTCATAAGGCTGGCTTTTTACTCACAGAAACATGTCATAAGTAAGTGAGACGTCTTGTCTCTAGTGTACATAATGTTTTCTGCCTTAAACGTCAAGTCAGTACTCGCCAACAGTCTGCATTCAGTTTAAGCTTCACGTTCCAAGTTTAAATAAAAATCCTTTTTCTTAAGCCCCTCCCAGACGGGCCATACTTTTGATGAAATATGTGGCCACAAAATTGCCAACTATATCTCGGCAATACTAAAAACATTTTAATGCAGCATATGGCTGGAAAATGTTTATCTCGGCAATATTTCTGATGCAGTATATGGCTCAATATTTTGTCTTTACATGGGCCACATAAAGATGTAGTGAATACTCCTTCCTATCGGCAAAACTCGGAACAACGATAACACCCGAATGGTGCCGATGTGTCTATGAATTACTGTATTATTCATGGAATTAGTAAGTACTACCGTACAACTTACTAATTCCATGGTATTATTAAATTACGTGTAGGTCATGGAATTAGTAAGTACTACCGGTAGTACTTACTAATTCCATGGTGTAGGTATCAAATAAATCGCATACTTTATTTATCAATGTCAAATGTCAAACTACCCGTTTGACGATGTTTCCATGGGTACTGACTGAGTGCGAGTGAAGTAGTAAGACAAAAACGAACATTTCCGAGAAAAAACGAATCGCGACAAACTTTACGTAGCATGAAAAAGGGACGCACTTATGCCGTAAAGCGAGACAACAATAAAAGTGGCTGAGAAATATTGCAGTATTTTCGATTGCGAAGCGAACTCTCCGGCCATATTGCCGAGACCCTAAACATTCATCGGCCATACTAAAAATATGTGACAACATATCCCGGATATACTAAAAATATTGCAAAGTGTTGCAGAGTCTGGCCGTAAATGATGGCTGATGATGCCGGCCACACTATTGCAGCTAAACATTTTCGTGAAAATATGGCCCGTCTAGGAGCCCCTTTAGCTAACATTTTTGAATAATAAAGTGATGTTAATTCTAGCTGATGGCATAAGAGAGTTGTCTTTAGTGGGCGGTCGGACGTCACTAATAGACGCGCCAGGTTATTCTTAACGCCTTGTATCTTAGCAGGTGGCATCTAGCTCGAGCTCACAGCTCATGTGTGAAATAGCTGCATAGTGTCTGTTCATTTAACACAAAAGTGATTTCATTCTAGCGCTGAGTCAGAGCGAACAGTCAACTTTGAAATTTGTTATATTACAAATATCATATTTACAAGCCCGTTGGTACAGTGGTATAATGAGAGCGTGACGGGAGTTGCGGGTTCGATTCCCGCCCGGAGTCAAAATATTATGTGTATACTCTATTTCTTTTGGATTGGCATAAAATGTGGACCAATGTCGTCAATTTTCCAGCCGAAGACGATTGCTTCTGAAGAGGAAAAAGGTTTAGTAATTTTATTTCATGATTATATCAGATATGAGATTCTCTAAACCTTTTTCCTCTTCAGAAGCAATCGTCTTCGGCTGGAAAATTGACGACATTTAACCACATTTTGTGCCAATCCAAAAGAAATAGATTATAGATATAGTTGTTGGCGACCGCGTGTCAAGCCAAGTTCAAGCAAAGGAACTGCTAGCCAGCGCCGAGTGTGGCCAGTTTTTATCAGAATTAAAAAGTATATATACCTATATGTTGAATATTTTTTTTAAATGACTGATGTAATGAAAACTGTTCAAGTCAAATCTAACCCACTTTAAGATCTCACATTTTTAAATAACAACAATTGTGATAGGTATCCAATAAAGAGAAGGAATAGAGTTTATTACTTGTTCATAATGTTATTTTGTTCCTATAAATACATATTGGGATTTTACCTAGAACTTGGCATTCATTTAGATCTCCATTCTTTTTGCGGCGAAGCCCATAGCCAAGCATAATTTTTGTATTGAACTCTCCTTTTTTACATTTATGTTTTTGGTGGGATTATATATTCATAGAAAGTATTTTTGTAGGTATATGTGCTAAATTCTGTTAGTTTGATTCATAATACAACTTAGTTTGGGTCTAATTACCGTGTGACTATTGCCCTGTAAATATTGTGACAATTTGTCTTGTAAAGTTTCATCCAAACGTGTTCATTAGTTTTTACGTGAAAGAGTCACAAACTAATATACATATACATAAATCCTCACAAACTTGTGCATTTATAATATTAGAAGGATAGGATTGGCCCGGATTAAATATTGATTAAATGCTAACTAAGGTATTATAGACTGAATACGAATATATGCATACACAAAATAGTCTGTATTTTACTACGAATTGAAACGTACGCTATAGAAATCAATTTTCGTTAAACGGGAACTACGTAATACGTACGACGGAGATTATATACTGTTGAGTGTTCCTCAAGACGTTTCGATCACGTGTGACCTTCACCTGGAGGTCTCTTACTAATTGCCATAAAATCTATTTAGTATTTTTTGCATAAACCGGTAAAAATGTTTTATATATAGACGTGCCTAACAAACTTTCACCTAACTTTATAACTCTAACTAAGGCAACAGGAGGAAGAATACTTAAAGCATTTGTCGTTAGGCCTAGACTCCTTAACGCACAAACAAACAAATAAATCTCACCAGTTTACAACTCAGTAGTGTCATCCACACGGAAGACATTCGACCTTAATCTATACTAATATTATAAAGAGGTAAAAGCTGTAAGTTTGTTTGTTTGTTTGTATGTTTGATCTAATCTCTGGAATTACCAATCCCATTTGAATAATTCTTTTTGTAATCGATATTTACAAAAAAGAATATAGAGCCACATTCAACAGGAAAGTTATAGGCTACTTTTCATCTCGAAATTCCGATGGAAACGGCCACAACGCGGGTAAAACCGCGGGCGCTGCTAGTCTTTAATAAATACAGATAGAAATCAAACCAATCAAACAAAGTGAAAACAATTGAACATTTTCATTTCCAGATTTGTCGCGTAGAAGCAATGTTTGTTTACCAAATTGGTTTCATTTCATTCCCCAGCCTTCTTTATAACAAAATAATTTGAATGTTCAAACTTTTGCGAGTTTCCTTGTATGTCAATATCAATTTCTGTGCAAATCATTAGAATATACAGAGATTGAAATAGGTAGCAGAAACAGCTGGTAGGTATCATACCAGCAATTTAATGTGCCTTCAAAAACACGATCTTTTATCACTTTTTTACAGGATGTTCCCTATAATAAATGGAAAATATTGGCACAAAGACTTTGACCCGGGAAAACGGGAACGAGCACAACGCGGGTCAAACCTCAGAAGCTATAAGTACCTAAGTGAAACTTAATTATTAATCACAATAAGGTTAATGAACGAGGCATTAAATTACGTCCAATAACTAATTAAATAGAATTAGAAAACTAAGAGAATTTGAAAGAAGGACGCTGCTAAGGAAGACAATACCATTGAATTTAATTTTAACCTTATTACAGCGTTCGTACAATGACCTCTTCAGGCCAATCTCATTAACAAAGAGAGGGAAACCGTCCGAAATGGCGGGAGACAGAAATCCCGTTTAACAGGATTAATAATTTCCTTTAATTAAGCCCCAAGTGGAGGCGACACTCGCTCTTGTAAAAAATAACACTAATTGATAATAGTCGGACTGTTGTCACTGATTTATAGTCATAGTCTAACATGCCTGGGATTGGCGGAAAACAGAGATTGACTTTGGAGATTTCCACTTTTTCTCCCGTCGGTTATCTGACGTCGTTTTTATTGGTGGCCGCAGTAATTTATAGATCTACCTTTTCCTGAAAAAACACACTTTGGAGACGTGTACAACAGGACACATAACGACACACTTATCTGACTATTTATGACGGAGGAGCGAATGTGAAAACGCGAACTTGCGAAGGCTTGCCCTAATGCCCAAGACATTTGAAAGCTTCTAAGGAGTTTCTATTCGAAATCCAATGACGTTTGATCACACATCACCAATTCTTCAATAATGTTAAAATCAACGTGGTGTTTCCGACTACTGTATTCCATTGAGAGATGCTATATCTTAAGGAAATGCTCAACAGTAGTGAGCTCCATGTATTTTGAGAGTTTTGGAGGAGTTGCAAAGTTTCCTGAGACACACAGATAGGTATCACAGATAGTACATCTGTCCATTACATAGCACGTAGTGGCGTTACTCTTTTTTGCAGTATTTCTCGTTTCTTAAGAGTAAAATTAACTGTGTAGCTATTTCTGAAATTCTATCAATAAAGCTAATTAACAGAATAATCTGTTTCTTTAATACTGTTGTTTCCAAAGACAATAGCTAAATTTTTTTTAATTAGAATTATTTTCACCTTTCAAACAGATTACCAGCAAGAAAAAGGCTAAATTAATTACTTTCGCCCCGAGTCGGATCGTTGCGAACAAAGAGCAGTGTCCATAAAATCTTTCCGGTAATAAATAAGTTGGATAAAAAGGCACAAATAAGTCTATGCTATAAACCTTCTATAAACTTAGCGCAGTAAATTAATATTCAGGGTTGAACTTAGGGAAGGAAACAGAGGGAGATATATTTATTTACTAAATCGTGAACAAAAACAAACAATCTAGATTTTTTTATTCTAAACTAGCTGTGCCCTGCGGTTTCACCCGCATTTATTCAGTCAATGCTTACCGTTTAAACCTTCCCTAGACTTTCAAGAATATTTCAAGACCAAAATTTGCCAAATCGGTTCAGCCGTTCTCGAGTTTTAAGCAGACTAACGAACAGCAATTCATTTTTATTTATATAGATAGATTAGGTAAATCGTGCTTATTTTTTTTTTGTATTGCTAAGAAATGTACATAACTGTAACATATAGTCCTCGATAAAACATTCACATTGGAAAAAGGCCCAAGATCCGTTGTTTAGGAAGCCCCCGCTGGTAGGGGCCGGGCCTTTCCGCACACTGAAAGCTTTTGAACTTCTCGGTCGAGACTCTTTGCTATCAAACCTTTTTGTTGCAAATCTTATTTTGATCATCGCATTTTATATCTATTGTGGATTTTAATAAATGGAATAATTTCGTTCTATTTCTGTTTTGAAACTTGTTACAGTCATGTGTCATACTCAGCACAGGTATAGACCAAATATAACAAACATTATTTATTTGTTAACTAACATCATTTGTTTTTTAGACATATTATTATTTAGATGCTAAATAACATTAATAAATGCGCATGCAATCGGCGCCAGTTTCTAGATACTCGCATGACTTAAAAACAAAAGCTCAACATTGTCTTAAATTCTGTAATATGTCATTGAAATATAATTGAATTTAAAACGTTCATTTGTTTTAATTATAATTCAGGTACCTAATAAATAAAATAACAGTTCGTAAGCAAGCTGCCCTTAGTAAAATATGACTATAGAATTGAACTGCGCCGCCACAAACTTTTCATGGATATTTTCATGACGAAAGCTTCCACTAGATGTCACTGTACGGAGTTAAAACACGCAAACGTTATTTTCTGGCGTCTGTTGTAGTCGGATATGTTAATGTTCAGATATGGTTAAATTTACAAAAAAGGAACTGTGTATAAATAATTTTTGAAAGTGCAGGCCTTTCTGTCGTGCACTGATATAAATAAAGATATAAGTTGGCCATTGTTTGGTGTATGAAGTGTGAGCAGTCACGCATAATACAGAACAAGAGGCCAAATATTTTATTATAACTATAACATACTAGGTCTCGTACAATTTTAAGTTTTAACCGGAATGTGAACAAAATAAGAGTTACATATTACCTTGTGGTTGTTTAAGTAATTTTTTGACACCTAAGACTAAGACTGCGATGCATTCAAGTCAACGATGCATTCGCATGTTGTGGCACCTATAGAGAGTGCATTTAGGTGTTTAATTTAGTGCTAAGTTTTATTTATAGTTTTAATGTACCTCTCACTGGTTGTCCTTAAATAAATAAATAAAAAAATAAGTCATACTTTTTTTAAGCTTAATAATAATTATTCTATCAAAGAGGTTTAAAATAAAGTTAGGGGTTTTTTTGTCAACTTTAACATAGTTCAGCTTTCTAGGTATTTCTGTTAATATATTAACACTTAATATATTCATTCAAATTTATTTATTTGCCATAATGTACCTAAATACATCACAGCATGTTAGGGTCCTGCAAACTAAAATAAAAAACTTTAAAATCTATATAAATAAAAATGAATTGCTGTTCGTTAGTCTGCTTAAAACTCGAGAATGGCTGAACCGATTTGGCTAATTTTGATCTTGAAATATTCATGAAAGTCCAGGGAAGGTTTAAACGGTAAGCAGTTAGGAAAAAAATGCAGGTAAAACCGGAGGGCACAGCTAGTAGTAATATAAAAAAATCATATCTAATAAAATAAATACATGTCAGGGCATTAAGGGCTAACATAACAAAACACTTAAACACTCTTTTTATTAAACAAATCTTGTAGATTGTAGCAGGCTTTGCCTATTAAATAACTTTTCAATTTTTGTTTAAATTTGTTTGAACAAAAATTTTAAACTTCTTGTTTTATGTGTTTAGGAATTTAATTGTAAATTTTTATAGCCGTTACATAAGGACTTGCACTATAAATTTATAAATTTGAAGTTTGGTACAGCTAACCTATCTCCATACCTTAAACTAAGATTTTTGATAATTAAATAGATTGAGGAAATATTGATAAATTGTTCTTTATTTTATATAGGTATATATATAAATAACAGGTTAAGGTAGGGTATATGGAATTTTATGAATTGAAGTTTTGCACTGTCTGTATTTTTTAAGTTTGTTTAATGTTAAATGTTTAATGTTTGTCTAATGCATTTCTCTTGTAATACTTTGTGTGCATCCTTGCTATTGCCCCAAAGTAGGATTCCATAGCGGATATTAAAGCATATTAACGCTTAATTATTAAATGTTTAAGGTACGGATGCGCGTTGGCAATTTTCTGGGCGCAGGGAAATACAGAACGTCATACAAAATGCTCATAGCAGGACGACTAAAACGCTAGAATTAAAAGCGCCCTTAGTGGACGATTTTCTTAATCAAATCCGGTGGATTAGATGAATGACTGGTTTGAGAGATGAACGCGCCGAACAAAAAACAAACTCTTTTGCTTAATTAAATTAGTATACACAACAATTTGAGTGCACATACGCACATACGTGATATTTTTCCCTATTGCCCCTTTTCCCCCTTTCTTACGTCTCATTCCGGCCCTGTTATCTGAACCAGATCTATTGGACTTAGTTTTATGACACAGTTACATCAATTGAGTTTTTGTTTGTTTTATTGGTGTGTAACTTTACCGACGTGCGTACGATCAGATGGGAAAGTTGCCAGTTGAGATATCTCTCAGGTAACGTACAAGGTATTTGATTAGATGTACGGAATACGAATGAAATGATATGGGGAAAGTTGTGTGTTTGACTCATTTTTCTAAGGAGTAGCATCTATTAGGTACTAAGCGGAAAATCAGTTAATGTATTTTAGGGGATGAATCTCTTCTAAATTAATGTAGGTAAATTTATTTGGAGTTGACTGTTGAAGAAGTATAGTAAGTTTTATTTCACCACCACCACTGGGCCATCCTCGTAGGTGTAACACAAAATATAGAACACTAGCCGCGCCCCGCGGTTTCACCCGCGTTGTACCCGTTCCTATAGGAATTTCGAAATTTTTATTACATTTTATTCTATTCTTGACTGGGATAAATAAAATAAAAGAAGAATCAGTAAATCGGTTCAGCCGTTCTCGAGTTACAAATTGTGTAACTAACACGACTTTCTTTTATATATATAGATATAGATATAGATGTGTCATACGTCTTTGTGTGCGTAACAAGTTGTTACGCACACAAAGACGTATGTATGATGTACTACTTTATACATACGTCTTTGTGTGCGTAACAACTGGTTACATTGTCAAGACCATTGTTTATGTGCATTTGACATAACTCACCACGAATAACTTTTCTATGTTTACTCATATCTAACTTGCTGTCACTACTTCGAAGATGATTTTGACAAGGGCTTATGATACAATGTGCACGTAGATTTACTTCGTACACTGAAAGCTTTTAAAGTTCTCGGTCGAGACTCTTTGCTATCAAACCTTTTTGTTGCAAATCTTAATTTGATCATCGCATTTTATATTTATTGTGGATAAATTTAAAAATGGAATCTTCGTTCTATTCCTGTTTTGAATATTGGTACAGTCTTGTGTACTCAGCACAGGAATAGACCAAATATAAGCCTTAGTGTCAGTTGTACCATTGAGTTGTACCATTGATGGTACAAGTGACCCAACTTTGTATCATTAGTACCATTATTGGTACTAGTGACAACTATTTAGGATCAGTAGTACCATAAAAAAAAATAACCCTAACCTACCGAATAGTTATAAAATTGTTTTTACGTAACTGGTTACAAATCAGTATTTTCTTACTATTCGGTAGGTTAGGGTTATTTTTTTTTTACTAGTTCCATAGTTATCGGTCAACATTACGGGGGAATATCCACATTTTTCTTTACTGGTACTAATGATACAAAGTTGGGTCACTTGTACCATCAATGGTACAACTCAATGGTACAACTGACACTAAGGCAAATATAAC